>CM059874.1:12199318-12703519 GCA_030490815.1 Acer saccharum
TTC
This sequence comes from Acer saccharum, assembly GCA_030490815.1. NCBI lineage: Eukaryota > Viridiplantae > Streptophyta > Magnoliopsida > Sapindales > Sapindaceae > Acer > Acer saccharum. The sequence continues at coordinate 12,199,322 of CM059874.1, forward strand.
TATTCTAATCACCTCGCAAGTGCAACGAGTTAAAGGACTAGTATAGCAAGTGAGCAAGGGTCTCGTTCCACAGGGAGCGGAATTCGTTAACTGTTTCTAGCTCTAGTGTTTATTAAAGCATGTAAAAAGGAATGCGGTGCGGTGTGTGTGTGTGGAGATATAAACTAACTAAGGTAGAAATGTAGCCGGGTGTCTTGGCTATCTAATTAATATACTCCTAATTAAGTTATTCTACTCCTAAAGGCAAGACACCCTAACTACAAAAATAATGGTGGCTGGGAGATGAGCAAGATATATAACACAAATGGTAACTCGGTTCACCAAACACACTATGCAATTTATGTGGATTGTTTATCATGTAATTCCAATTAATCCAGTAAAGGGTTCGTTTTCTTGATTAAGGAAATTACCCCAGAACCTTGATTAGGGAATTCCCGAAATCATATCATCACTTTCCAATCGGAAGAGTGATTGTGTCTAGGGTTTAGACCCATTAAGCACAAGAACTATGAACCAAGCTAAAGTGGCATAATTATGCACACATAAGCTATTTCCATTCCATATAGCTAATAGCCGAATTTATACCCGGAATGGAAATCCGAGCACAAACTCAACTCTCAATTACCCTAATCACTCTAAACACATACATAGTAAATCATACATCAACATACATAAACAAATGAGATATTTGATTACAACTACTCCTAATCATTTAGTTAATCTACTCCTAATCTCATCCATACATACATATCAACACATAATCATCCATACATATGAATATCATAAAAAGAGCTTAATCACTATACATATAGGAATGAATCAATACCAAATCAAGCATATGAACAAACATACATATATTAGCATAAGTGTTGGTTTACAATACTCCCAAATGGGTTATACATCAATAGAATTACAAGAGATGAGCAAAGTGAAGAAATAACCCTTGAAGACAAGCCTCCAATAGCTCTTCCTTTCTATGAACTCCTATGGCTCGGTTTTTACACACAAGCCTCTCCTATCTCTACATCTCTACTCTCCATGGAAGGCTTTCTAAGGAGGAAGATCCCCCATGGAAGGCTTGGAGTTGCTCTCTCTCTTTTGGTGTGTTAGAGCCAAGCTCTAGGTTGTATTTTTGGTTGGTCAACACCTTTAAAGAAAGGCAAAGTGATGTATATATAGTGGGAAGTGTATAGGGCAAGAATGGGGATCAAAATATCCCAAAATATCTGAAAATCCTCATGAGTCGACCAGTTTGGCGAGTTCAGACACTCTGCCTCGCAGGCCTGTTCTCGCTGCACAAAGTCGCCTTGGAAAAATAGATGTTTTTCACGAGTTTGTACCTTCTGGATGGCGGGAAGGAAGTCACCGTATGAACCCGCGGCCTTCCGGCGAGTTTGGAACGTCTAAAATGCGAGCAAGAAGCCGCCAAACCAAGCTTGCAAGCTTGAATGGCCATGGAGTTTGGAGGATTTGGTGGAGAGTGGAACCTTTTGCATGGGAGGCTCAAAGTGGGTCCATCGTGACCGGGAGGAGACCGGCTACCGATCTGGGTGGAGAACGGTCGAAAAAACAGTTGAAAAATGGCCAAAACAGGTCGGGTTGAAGTCGGGTCACGACCGGGTCGAACACGGGTTGAACACTGGTCGAGTCGCCCAGCTGCAGCTTGAAGACGACGTGACGTCACCCAGACATCACGCTAACGCGCGCCTCTGCCAAAACGACGCCGTTTAACGCATGACGTGGCAGGATGATCTGTGCTTTGCGCGGTCAATTACAATATGCACCCCTGCTCTTCTCCTTATTCACAGAATATTCAGTACTTTCCCGAATATTTCACTTTGACCCCTGATTCTCCACAATGACATATTTGCCCCTGAATTTCCCTGTTTTCTTCCATTTAGGTTAAAACACCCACTCTGAGGGATATTTACCTACACATAGCTAAAACACATATTATATACACAAAAGTGCTCGGAAACGAACACAAAAGCTAGGGATAGGGAGCTCTAAATGTGAACATTTGGAGCGCGATCAAAAACCTAGCTATCACAAATAACCCAATCAACACATAATCTCAATCATGTTTGTAGAAATTAATCTAAACACATACAAGTAATAAATGAGATAAAATTGACAAGTAAGAACACAAATTATGTAAGATAATAGTGTTCAACTTACCATACATGTGTGTTGAAGAAGACCCATGCATTAGCACATACTAGATGATCTTAGATGATGCTTAGATGATGATATATGCATATGGAAATGGGTTTGTGTAATTAAAGATGAGTTCTTTAAAAGATTTTCTCTCTTGAAAGATATTCTAAGTTAAAGAGATGATTTTGAACTCATACTTTGACCTAAGAACAAAGAAGCATATTTATATGAGGTCAAAGAGAAGATATGTCATTTTGGACAAAAATCGTTGTCGCCATTTACTGTCACCATTTGTCTCAGGGTGACATCATGGCGACACCAATTTTTCTTCTATGTCGCCACTCTGTCGCTATGGCGATACTAAATGGCGACACCTGACGACACCATATTTTCTTCTTTGTTGCTCTTTGTTCTCATGGCGACACTATATCTGATTGGTTTCTTCAGGAATAAATCTTTCTGTCACCATGGCGACACCATCAAAAGGGCAACACCAACAAATGGCAACAATGCCCTATTTCCACTTTGTGCACAATGTGCAAGTGTGCAAAGTGGTGAAACCAGAGGAGAAGCTAAGGGCATTCTTCGAAAGCGATCTTCGCACAAGATAAGCACACCAACGTGCACGCACGGATGTTTCTGAACATATTTCGGGAAACGAATTATAAGACACACTAACACATAACAATGTACAACAAGGAAGAACAAGTGTGTAATGTGACATTTGAATGCATCCTAATGCCTAACATGTTATGGCATTTCAATGAACAAGATGCAATCAATTAAACATACATGAAGAGATATTCAATAACATGAATGCACACATATAAAAACACACAGCATACAAGTATTAGAAATATGCATGAGTTGTGAGTGTGTGCAACTAGATCTCTTCAAAGCACATAAGCACTAGAATATACCTTTGGTGCTTCTTCTCTTGAGGTCTTGAGAGGGTCTTGGCTGTGCAAATCACCAACCATTAGAAGTCTAAGATACCCTTACATCAATCCCCAAAATGTGGTAAACCAATCAAAATATGAGATCTTACAATCTCCCCATTTGGCTATTTCATGATAAAACCACCACTCACATTGATCCTCACAAAATAAAAGCTAAGGGTCAACAATAATTTTTTCTAAACTACAAGAGAGAAGCCTAATCAAACTAGATCTTCATGCAATCCATCTTTTGTAGAATAAATCATCCCTGCACAATAAGAACTACACTTTCTAGACAAGTGTATCTGAGGTGATCAAGTAAGATAAAACAAGCATTTGCAATAAAGATTTTTGCATTAAAGAAAACATGCAACATCAACATCATGCAATGAATGTGCAATGCAAATGCTCCCCCTCAACGAGTTACTCTCCTATCAAAAAGTAAACTCCCCAATCATGCGAATGCTACAACAATTTAACAATTAGCATTCTCCCCCTAACTACATACTACTCCCCCCTTTTGTCATGAGATGGGCAAAGGAGTAGTCTCCAACCAGGTTACTTGTAGCAAAGAAAGATAGTAGCATACATGTCATTTGCATAATCATATAATGCATTTTATGCAACTCAATTAATTGGAGAGAAAAAGGAGATTTTTTTTTTTTTTTTTTTTTTTTTTTTAAGTGTGATTATAATGCTTTGCTTGCAAGACTTGTTGTATTAAAATCTAAAATCAATGGTATTTAGCAAAGTAAATGACAAAGGTTTCCTTAAATAATTCAAACCAATTTCACCTTTTGTCATGATTAAAAAGCAAGGATATAGAAAATTCAATGAATTTAATTTTAGAGCACTATATCCAACTTTACAAGCACAACATGGCATGAGCGACTTTTTGCACCCAATTCGATTTTTCCGGGTAAGATACCCGTCTTATAGTAGCCATGTTGCACAAGTAAAGAGAGAGAGACATTTTGATTTTCATTTGAGTCTCATTTGCTTTTCATACATTATTTTTGCATTTAAAAATATGTACTCATCAATTCATGTTTTTCATTTTAGCATGTCATTTAAAATCATGCTTTTCGTTTTAAGTATGTCATTTAACAATCATCATGTCATGGAGATCATTTTAGGTCATTCAAAAAGTACTTCCTATGAATATCTCCTAGTCCAAAAATGCATATTTGAACATAAATATGACATGGATTGCAATACCAGCATGGTTCACACTTATTGAGGTAAAAAACATATAAGTATATGTGCAACCAAGCTTACTTAAACAATTAATCAAGAAGCATAAACTATTTCAAATTTGCACGCAACAAGTATGCAAGTGCTCTCTTTGCTTGAGTTCCTCATATGGGGTCAATAACGTACCGTATCAGGGCAAGGGACAAGACCCTATAGACATACTTAGTTGGTTAGACCTAGTAGCATCTACGGATGATGTATTAGCACGTTTGCAATCGGGTTTAAATTTTCTAACCCACCTAGTTTCCACCTTTTCATTTTAGTGGTCATAGACATATTTGAAATTCCCTTAAGCAATATAGTGTAAAATATACCTAGGAGGGAGGGGGGGTGAATAGGTATAGGCCCAAATTCTCCCAATATACAAAAAATATGCGGAATACAACAATTAAAAGCACACTTGATGAATCTTAACAATTGAATTGATTTAACCAACACATGTGAAAATCAATATACAAGTAATGCAATCAATACAAACATATGGAAGATAAAGAAACATAAAAACGAAACTTGACACAAGTATTTTTACGTGGTAAAACCTCAAAAAGGAAACATCCATGGGTTGATACCATAACCACCAGCAAAGCAATCCACTATATGAAAATAACTTACACACTCAAGCTATCAACACATGATATTCGCTCAAGTTATCACCTCCTAGTCTACCCAATGGCTAGTGAACTACCAAGCCTACTTCCTATCCAAGATGTGTCCTACACCTCTAGGAAGCAACATCCTATCCAAGACGCCCACGTCTCTAGGAAGATTTCTTGCTTGACTATCCGAGTCCTCCCGACTCTAATCAAGACTTCTTGCTTGGCTATCCGGAACACTTTCCTAGCCAAGACTTCTTTCTCAAGACAAAGCTTCACTCACTTTGCAAGAGACTTCAACCTTTCACAAGGCAATGATTTAAGTGATGCACATGATGCAAATCACAATCAAATAAAGATAGATGATCAATCAAGCTCTATGAACATGTTCAATGATAATCTAGAATATGCTTTCAACAAACAATCACAAATGTATCTAGAAATCAAGACATGTGAATCAATAAGAACAAGATAAGAATATTCAATATATCACTCAAACAATCTTAGTTCTTAGATCATGAAATTAAACCTACAAAATATCACGAAGCACATCATACAAGTCATTTCTAGAAACAATTTCAAGTAAATAAAGTTTAGCAAAAATATGTTCAAAAGTAATCACAAAGCTAAAACTCAAAAATCAATAGATCAACCACCACTAGAAAATGATCTAACAACATTCTAAACACATATAATCTATCAATTAGGAAGATTAAAAGAAATGATCAAAAGATGAAGTGAGAAGAAGAAGTTTCACATACAAAAGTTGAGTCACGAATTGAAATCATCTCACTGCAAAACATCACGAACTCAAATGACTCTGAAAATGCTTGGAGTTTTTAGCTCTCTTCAAGACCAACAATTTTGGCTTTTGAATCACTCAATTCGGAGTTGATTTGAGAGAGATATGATCAAAATAAGAAATCAAAAGTTGTAAAGAATTCTGCACGGGATTTCGAATATAAATTGAGGGAAAAGAGATGGAGAAGAGAGAGGATGACGTGAGCCAATTAGAGGCTGCCACGTCAGCACCCTGTGGGGGGCACGTGGGCCACACGGGAGCAGAGAGGTCCTCTGGCCGTGGGTCCCACGGCTCCCACACGGCTTGGGCAATGCATGGCCTTTGGCCATGCTTGCCTCTCGCACGCTCCCTCACGTTCTTCAGCCGTATCTTGGGCATCCGAACTCCGATTTCGAATCCGTTTTTGGATTACGAACCGTGACTTCCTCATGCATGACTACAACTACAAAAATTTGAAAAATGGTTGAGAAATCATCTCATAAAATGACGATGAAGTCAACTCAACGAATAAGAATGCAAAGTAGTGTAGTTAAATCATTTGGACTCGAAACCTTATGAATGAGTAATCAAAACGACCGGAACTCAATAAGGAATCAAATAAGAACATATTCAAGTCCAAAATACAAAACACACAAACAAACAAACACAAATTCACACAAGCATGTCATATCAAAAAGATAGTCACAAAGCATGCAATTCTACAATGTTTGTTTATAAGAGACCAATGCATGTGCATACTAAGAAGTGTGTGAATGTGTTATACCAAATGTTTGAACTATGAATTGTGTGTGTGTACGCTTACACCTTGCAAGAGGAAGAAGTATCTTGATACCTTAGCATCCAAGTAAGCGCATCTCCTCTTGAAGACGATATTTGCAAGATCCGTTGCTTTGAACCTTTGAAGCTTCTTCACTACAAGAAACACCTAAGCAACTAACCATTACAAATAGAGAGTGTTTTGCAATGGAATCAAGCCAACACAGATCTAAGATCTTACAATCTCCCCCTTTAGCTATTCCATTGGCAAAACCTCATCCTCACCACACATTGTTCACTCCAATAAACTCAATGTTGATAGCATTCTCTCATACTCACATTACAAAGAGATCCCTAGACTAAAATGTCTTCAAGTCTTCATGAGTCTTCAAGAATCCCTTCTTTGAACTTCAAGGTACCTATAAGCAACATAGCAAACCAACAAGAGATCTTCTTCCAACGAAGAATGGTGAGATATCATCATATAAACAAATACAAAACTTCCCTTATCTCAAACAAAAATGCATTATCTCAAGTGTATGAATGTTTTCACATTAAAACTCTCCCTAAGATCCTTAACACAATTAGTCAAGAATTCTTTTCTCCCCCTTAAGACAAGAATTCTTCCCCTTAAGACAAAGTCTCCATAAAAGCACAAAGAGGAATTTCCCACACATTTGGAACATTTCTCCACACATGGTGAGAGGTATACATTTTTCTAACCAATATTAAACATGGATTCCCCCATATCAAACATGGTGAGGTATCCAATTTCTCCTCCTTTTTGTCAAGGAATAGACAAAGGACACAAGAGATAAATAATGAGATATTAAGCAAACAAATCGTATAGAAAGTGAAGTTGAATAAACTAAAGCTCCCCCTTAACATATGCTCCGCATATTATCATCAAGTAGATTTGTTCACAAGGGATTTCACACATTCACACAATCAAGCAATAAGAGAAAATATTTCATCACTTTTCAAAGTCCAAGAGAGAACCATAGATTTTCATTAATCTTTCAAAAATATTCTCACATTGCTAATGAATCAAGCACATAAGCAAAATGTGTGTGTGTGAATGCTTCTCACATATATAGAAGGAGTAATTGTGATATCAACATGCAAACTCTATCCACACCTATCCATCTAAAGCATTTCCAAAAATATGTCAAACCGATATTCATCCGGGTTTTTGCTTTTAAAAAGAATAGATATCAACATATGAGCGTGTGTGTGCATGTGGCTCGTTTTCCTGTTTCTGTTTGTCAACCCGAGCTTTTTCATAATTCTCAACTATACACCATAAGCATTTTTTTTTAGGCTTGAATCAAAGATTTTTTTTTTTTTTTTTTTTTTATGATTCATTTCAACACTTCTTTGATTTTACTAACAAAAACATATACTCCTCATGACGGCTTTCACTCATCACAAAGGCGTAGCCCTTCCCTACATTGGGCGGCTGCACAACCAAGGTGTGTAGCCCTTTACATGAGGGTGCTCGTTGAATTCTATGTAGTGCCGAAGCAAAATGGATACATACCATAGGTCATCTATCATGTACTTAGCAATAAACTTCTAGATGCATCCATTATCTACACATTTTCAACCATATATACTCAAAACTAAAATGTACAAGAGAAGCATTAGTGCACTTTTCAAAAAATAAATTTTCAATCTCAAGTGCATGATCTAGAAACAATAAGAGTTATTTATTTAAGATCATTACTTCTCAAGTGAGTAGCTCTCAAAGATATTGATATTCAAATAAAGTATTGCTCATCAAGCTACTCACAATCACACATAGACAATAATCAACACAAATAATACCAATGGATATTCTAAGAGTTTTAAACCTCTTTTTGTCCAAGGACTTAGTGAATAAGTCCGCAAGTTGATTTTTAGTAGGCATATGCACTAGAGAAACAATAGAATGTTCAACATGTTCTCTAATGAAATGATACCTAATATCTATGTGCAATGATATCATGCATACATAGAGTTGAAAAGATGAAATAGAAAGCAAGCTTTTATAGTAGAGAAATACTTTAGCAAGCTTTTTCACCAATGAAAGGTCTCCGCTCTTTTTATGAGCTTTCTTGGCTTGTTTGTCCTCATGACAATAAGTTGTTGGTGTGTCAACCTAAGAGAATAAAGACCAAACACTTTCAACTCGAACAATTACATGAAAATGACCTTCTCTAAAAGTCTTAACAAAAATTTTCACCAAATAGATTTCAAAATATAATTTCTTTAAAGTTAATCAACAAATTTTGACTATCATAATGAGTATGAGAATATTAAGTTCATGAATTGATTAGAGACACCAGGTTTGAATACTAGACCTAGTATATTGCAAATAGCTTAGTCAAGCATCAAACTTAGAACTCTTATCAAACATGAACTAAAATATTCTCATATGTGCTACTCAATCAAGTATGAGAGCACTCACCCTTGACCATATTGGTCTTAGGTGAACCAACACAAACAACATCATGATCATTACGCATGGCAATATGAAATCTAGAAGATAAATCATCAATTATCTTCTTCATGAAAACATCACACATATTAAAGTCATCATTTTTACCACGCACAAATATTTCATCAAGACTCTTCAAATGATCATGGTTAACACTCTTCTTAACCAACTTCTTCTCAACATATTTCTTAACATGATTATTATTAACATGCATGTCTTTCTTTTCAATCCAAATTTTCTTGGTAGGTTTCTTCATATGAATATGATCAATATGCGCATTTCTCAATGTATCAAAGTTATTGTCATGTTTAGAAACTTTCAAAGAAGATTTATCCATTTCACAAGAATGCACATTATTTTTCTTAACCCAAACTTTCCTTGTTGATTTCTTTTCATTAACATGTTCATCATGCATAGTCTCTAATGCCCTAACATGTTTAGAAACAACCAAAGGAAGTCTTTTCATCTCACTAGCATGCATCTCATTCCTAAGTTTGCATTGTCTAATATACTCATAGCATTTAGGTTTGATATGCCCAACAACATTGCAAAAATGACAAACCGAGATAAACTTAGAGATATTATGTCTAGCTTTAGACTTAAACTCATGCTTAGGGGAATGATTAGGTAACTTTTTCACATTTTTATCATGTTCCACATTTCCTAGTTTGCATTGCCTAATATATTCATAACACTTAGGCCTAATGTGACCAACCACATTACAATAATGATAAACCAGAATGAATTTAGAAAAGTTACCTTTTTGGTGTGCATGCTTTGGTTGAGAAGTCGATTGAGAAGTTTCATAGCTCTTCTTGTCTTTGTCTTTGATGTTTGAAGGAATAGTAGTTGAGTCTTTCTTCTCCTTGGAAATTCTTGACTTGTTTTTGGTTGTAGGAGTCTTCTTAACTTCTTCTACAAAACCCAAGCCACTCATATCTCCATGATGCTTTCCAAGCTTTATTACTTCATCAAGCTTAATGGCTCCAATCTTCATTTCATTAATAGACTCTTTAAGAGATTTGACTTCATCTTTAAGCTCACACTATTTTATCTTCATGATACTTAAAGAGTTCTCTTTTTGCTTAATCTCTCCTTCCATGGCAAACAACTTCATAGTAAAGTCTTCTTTTAAATCATTTAACTCTTGAGCACTTTCCTCCACCTTTGAGACATACTTTTCAATGGTCTTTTCATGCTTCTTGATGACTTCACTTTGCTTGTTCATCTTCTCCAAAGACGTCTTCTTTTCATTGACAAGAGCTTTAAAGATCACCACTAAATTGGCATTGATCAACTTCAACTTCTTGTTCTCTTCATTCTTTTGTTGAAGGATCTTGTCACTGAAGTTTATATAATCTTGATTTGAGGAGGCTTCGAACTCTTCTTGACTGGAGGAGATTTCACTATCTTCACTACTCGAAAAGTATTTACTTTCCTCATTACTTGAGGAGTCTTCACTACTATCCTTAAATCTTCCTTCATATATAGCCGGGTGAGCAATATAATTGCTAGTATATTCTTGTTCATTCAAGGACTCCTCTTCCTCTTCTTTATCACTCACACTCACATCACTCCAAGAAGCCGCCGTTGCTAAGCCTTTCTTAGACTCTCTCTTCTCATTAGCACGCTTGGTAGGGATAAATCCAATCCCTTTGCATTCATGGCATCGAATTAACTTCTTCATAGATTTATCCTTGCAATCTACCACTTCTTTTGGAGTGATCTTCTTCTTGACTTCCTCTCTCTTAGAACATATGTTCTTTAGAAATTTCTTGAAAGTTCTCACCATACTAGCCATATCATCTTCACTCTCCTCATTGGTTACCTTGAGTGCTATTCCCTTACCCTCAATCTTCGGCTTGAACCCAAGCTTATAAGTTTGTAGAGACCCAAGAAGCTCATCAACTCTCATAAGATCAACATTGTTGCTTTCTTCAATTGCGGTCAACTTTGCATTAAATCTCTTAGGCAAGGATCTCAAGATCTTCCAATTAATTCTCTCTTGTGGATATAGCTCTTCCAAAGTTTGACTTTGGTTAGTGATATTCAAGAGTCTAGTTTGGAAGTCTACTAACTTCTCATCCTCACTCATAACAAGACTTTCAAATTGAGAAGTAAGCATTTGTACTCTAGACCTTCGAACCGCTAACGTACCCTCATTGGTAGTTTGCAAAGTATCCCATGCTTCCTTTGCCGATTCAAGGTTTTGGATGTAGATAAATTGAGTACAATCTACACCTCTAAAAATAGCATTCACCGCCCGATGATGCCATTTAGCATTATCAAAATCAATGGCCATCCATTCGGCTCTAGGCTTCGCAATCATAGTGCCATCTTCAATCCTTTTGGTAGGTAACTCATAACCTTCCTCAACACTTATCCATGCTTTTTCATTAATGGATTTAATGTAGGCTCTCATCCTAATTTTCCAAAAGGAGTAGTTACCACTATTCAATAGTGGAGGCCTACCACTAGAAGCACCTTCTGGCATTGAATCACCCATAGCTAAAAAAATGAACAAACACAAAAAACACAACAAAACAAAACACAAACACTATAATATGGATCTATCTAATTACTTCAAGATACCCGCTCTGATACCAATTGAAATTTCCTTAAGCAATATAGTGTAAAATATATCTAGAGGGAGGGTGAATAGGTATAGGCCCAAATTCTCCCAATATACAAAAAATATGCGGAATACAACAATTAAAAGCACACTTGATAAATCTTAACAATTGAATTGATTTAACCAACACATGTGAAAATCAATATACAAGTAATGCAATCAATACAAACATATGGAAGATAAAGAAACATAAAAACGAAACTTGACACAAGTATTTTTACTTGGTAAAACCTCAAAGAGGAAACATCCACGGGTTGATACCACAACCACCAGCAAAGCAATCCACTATATGAAAAGGACTTACACACTCAAGCTATCAACACATGATATCCGCTCAAGCTATCACCTTTTAGTCTACCCAATGGCTAGTGAACTACCAAGCCTACTTCCTATCCAACATGTGTCCTACACCTCTAGGAAGCAACTTCCTATCCAAGACGCTCACGTCTCTAGGAAGATTTCTTGCTTGACTATCCGAGTCCTCCCGACTCTAATCAAGACTTCTTGTTTGGCTATCCAGAACACTTTCCTAGCCAAGACTTCTTTCTCAAGACAAAGCTTCACTCACTTTGCAAGAGACTTCAACCTTTCACAAGGCAATGATTTAAGTGATGCACATGATGCAAATCACAATCAAATAAAGCTAGATGATCAATCAAGCTCTATGAACATGTTCAATGATAATCTAGAATATGCTTTCAACAAACAATCACAAATGTATCTAGAAATCAAGACATGTGAATCAATAAGAACAAGATAAGAATATTCAATATATCACTCAAACAATCTTAGTTCTTAGATCATGAAATTAAACCTATAAAATATCACGAAGCACATCATACAAGTCATTTCTAGAAACAATTTCAAGTAAATAAAGTTTAGCAAAAATATGTTCAAAAGTAATCACAAAGCTAAAACTCAAAAATCAATAGATCAACCACCACTAGAAAATGATCTAACAACATTCTAAACACATATCATCTATCAATTAGGAAGATTAAAAGAAATGATCAAAAGATGAAGTGAGAAGAAGAAGTTTCACATACAAAAGTTGAGTCACGAATTGAAATCAGCTCACTGCAAAAAATCACGAACTCAAATGACTCTGAAAATGCTTGGAGTTTTTAGCTCTCTTCAAGACCAACAATTTTAGCTTTTGAATCACTCAATTCGGAGTTGATTTGAGAGAGATATGATCAAAATAAGAAATCAAAAGTTGTAAAGAATTCTGCACGGGATTTCGAATATAAATTGAGGGAAAAGAGATGGAGAAGAGAAAGGATGACGTGAGCCAATTAGAGGCTGCCACGTCAACACCCCGTGGGGGGCGTGTGGGCCACATGGGACCAGAGAGGTCCTCTGGCCGTGGGTCCCACGGCTCCTACATGGCTTGGGCCTCGCACGCTCCCTCACGTTCTTCAGTCGTATCCTTGGCATCCGAACTTCGATTTCGAATCCGTTTTTGGATTACGAATTGTGTTTCCCTCACGCACGACTACGACTACAAAACTTTGAAAAATAGTTGAGAAATCATCTCAGAAAATGACAATGAAGTCAACTTAACGAATGAGGATGCAAAGTAGTGTAGCTAAATCATTTGGACTCGAAACCTTATGAATGAGTAACCGAAACGAACGAAACTCAATAAGGAATCAAATAAGAACATATTCAAGTCCAAAATACAAAACACATAAATAAACAAACACAAATTCACACAAGCATGCCATATCAAAAATATAGTCACAAAGCATGCAATTCTATAATGTTTGTCTATAAGAGACCAATGCATGTGCATACTAAGAAGTGTGTGAATATGTTATACCAAATGTTTGAACTACGATGCAGGGACACACATGTATGAATTGTGTGTGTGTGCGCTTACGCCATGCAAGAGGAAGAAGTATCTTGATACCTTAGCATCCAAGTAAGCGCATCTCCTCTTGAAGACGATATTTTCAAGATCCGTTGCTTTGAACCTTTGAAGCTTCTTCACTCCAAGAAACACCTAAGCAACTAACCATTACAAATAAAGAGTGTTTTGCAATGGAATCAAGCCAACACAAATCTAAGATCTTACAATATTTCTAGGTTCATGCAAGCTAGCCCTACGGTTCATTCTCTTTTCTTTCATGGTCTTAATTATACATAATTTGATATAGTTAAATCAATTTGGTCAAATGTGACCAATCATACCACAATAAAGACAAATAGGTATAAAGAGAGAATTTATACCATCGCTTTGAGCTCTCATCGAGGTATTGCTATGTTGATGAGGTTATCTTTGATGGAGCACCGGTTGGCTTTTCTAGGGAGCAATAGCTGGATGTTGGTGCAGTTGTGGTTGAGCATGATTAACATTTTTCAAAGTTTGAGTCATATGGTTATCTCCTCATCGGAGTCAAATTCTTTCCTCTCCACCTTGGAGGTCGAATTACCCTCTAGTCTCTCAAATCCACACATAGTGTTTGAGTGATATGAATGCAGATTTTTGTATCAATCAAAACATACAAAATGCAAGACATGCAAATATTGCAAGGATCACCTAAGTTTGTCTAAGAACCTGCTCTGATACCAATTGAAAGGAATAATAAATTCCCGTATTCGCGTGCGTGTCTTTTAAATACAACCTAGATGATGTGTGAATGGGTTGTTAATCCGTTATTACAAAAATTTTCAGATTAGTCAATATTACAAATATAACCCCAATTCACAAAACAATAAATCAAGTGTAAAGGTGCGAAAATGTAAACGACACTTGATTTTTACATGGAAACCCTCAATAGGGAAAAACCACGGGCTGGTAAGTGCACCACACTCGAACCTCGAATCCACTAATTGTGATAACATTTACATCCTAGGTTGACTTCAACCATGCTTGGACTATAACCCGCTACTACTACCCGCAGGCCTGTAAAAGTGGACCTAGTCCAATTGCTTGATCCTCGCAGTCACTACTTGTAATGATGTTTACAGCCTAATCCCGGTCTGTAACCCACCACTACTACTCGTAGGCCTGTAATAGCAACCCTAGACCAAGACTTACTTCTCCGAAGAGATCAACACCCTAAGTGAATATATATAATATATCCAAATATGCAAATAGAGCTAGGGAACACTAAATGCTTATCTAGGATTATAAGATGACAATTAAATCAATCATAGATATCAAATATAGTTATATGACATGGCATAAAGCTTAGCTATGTTAAGGATAATCAATCCTAGATATAATAGCTATCAAAAAATAATGTCAATCATTTTAATGAGATCAATTAGCTAGATGTTAGATAAACATGAAAACCTAGCTATCACAAATAACCTAATCAACACATAATCTCAATCATGTATGTAGAAATTAATCTAAACACATACAAATAATAAATGAGATAAAATTGACAAGTAAGAACACAAATTACGTAAGATAATAGCGTTCAACTTACCATACATGTGTGTTGAAGAAGACTCATGCATTAGCACATACTAGATGATCTTAGATGATGCTTGGATGATGATATATGCATATGGAATGGGTTTGTGTAATTAAAGATGAGTTCTTTAAAAGATTTTATCTCTTGAAAGATATTCTAAGTTAAAGAGATGATTTTGAACTCATACTTTGACCTAAGAACAAAGAGACATATTTATAGGAGGTCAAATAGAAGATATGTCGTTTTGGACAAAAACTGTTGTCGCCATTTATTGTCACTGTTTGTCTCAAGGCAACATCATGGCGACACCAATTTTTCTTCTATGTCGCCATTTTGTCGCTATAGCAACACTAAATGGTGACGCTTGACGATACCATATTTTTTTCTTTGTCGCTCTTTGTTCTCATGGTGACATCATGGTGACACCATACCTGATTGGTTTCTTCAGGAATAAATCTTTCTGTCGCCATGGTGACACCAACAAATGGCGACAATGCCCTGTTTCCACTTTGTGCACAATGTGCAAGTGTGCAAAGTGGTGAAACCAAAGGAGAAGCCAAAGGCAATCTCCGAAGGCGATATTCGCGCAAGACAATCACACCAACGTGCATGCGCGGACGTTTCCGAACGTATTTCAGGAAACGAATTACAAGACACACTAACACACAACAATGTACAATAAGGAAGAACAAGTGTGTAATGTGACATTTGAATGCATCCTAATGCCTAACATGTCATGGCATTTCATTGAACAAGATGCAATTGATTTAGGTAACAAAGGATGTATATTTATATTAGGGAAGGTTTAGGCAAGGTTTGGACGTGAAAGTATACAAACGTAGTTAAATTGCTTAAGGCATACCTAGAGGGGGGTGAATAGGTTTTTACACCTTTTTCCAATCCCTTAAACAAACTCTCGTTTGTCCCTTAAGGTAGCCTTACACACAACAAAATAAACCAAGAAAGACATACATAGACAATATGAGAATATAATCATGTGCACAAGGTCTAAGTATATCACCTAGTTGTATGAGGTATAAAAAACAAATAAACACAACAACAAATAAAACTTGTATTCCAATAGATGTTCAATGAGTTACAAGAGTGATCAAATATCACTATACAAAAATTACAATATACAAAAGAATCAAATATACAAAAATGATCAAAAGAATGAATTCACAAATCACACTTTACAAATACTTGCTTCACTATACATCACAAGTGAGTAATATGAAACAAGATAATAACATACACAAATAAAATATAAAAGATAAAGATAGGAAGAATTAACACAAGAGATTTTTTAACGTGGTAAAACCTCCAATGAGGAAACATCCACGAGTTGAAATACAACCATTAGGGTACTATATATATTGGATGATAAAAATAGAGAATCCACAAAGTGACCAATCTTTAGCTCACCCAACCTAGTGGAGTTTAAGTCTACCCAACCCTATTGGAAAGTATGAGATCCCTCAATGATGCGAAACCACCATACATTGGACAACACACAAAACCAACATCGATGGAAGATTAGAAATTCCTCAAGAGTGCATACACCTCTCGTGTACACCTCTCGTGTACCCCTCTTTTTTGGAGACTATGTCTAACCATACGCCTAGGCCTACCAATATAATAGCCAACTCCCTATCCAAGGCACTCTTGCCTCTAGGGAGCCTCCCATGCATGACTATCTGAGTCCTCCCGACTCTAGCCATGACTTCTTGCTTACCTATCCGAGTCATCCCGACTCTAGGCAAGTCTTCTTGCTTGGCTATCCGAGTCATCCCGACTCTAACCAAGACTTCATGTCTTTTACAAGGACTTCCTAGTATGATCATGTGAATGCAAATGATGCAAACAACCAATTCAACATAGAACATGTGATCAATACATTCCACGGTACAAATAGACCTAAACATGTGATATCACAAGTAATAAAAGTCTAGATGCAAAATACAAGAATAAAACCTAAAGCATGTGTAAACACCAAACACAAGCTCAAAGTCTCATTCACACATGCAACACTTTGAACAAAATATATTCATGAAGTACAAGTTCAATATGCTATCAATATACAATAAAATGCTAGATATATGAGATTTAAATCAATCAATATTCTAGCCAAAAATATAGAGCAAGGATTCAAGATATAAATCAATCAAATCCTAGATTGCTCTAAAACACATACAAATTCAATAATCCTAGATTTCATCAATCAAAGGATCAAATCAAATCTCAAGGTCATTTATCACAAAATTGATTCAATCAAGTCACAAACAACCTAAGATGCCATTCTAATCACAATACAACTCACAAACATGTGAAAAACCTAGAATCATAGAAACTAGTCCACATTTGTCTCTAAATAGACTTTTGATTAGAATGATTATAAAGCTATATTTTACAATAGCTTTCACCAAATATAAACATACATATAGAAGAAGAAACCCCAAGCAAATTGAAGGTTAAAAAGAAAGAAACCCCATAGATAAGACCAATACCTTGGATTCACGTGCTGGTTCGGATTTCTGTGTGGAACCACCAGAAAACTCGATCAAACAGCCACAAAACCACTTGGAAAAGGTAGAGGACTCGATTACAAGCGTTCTCCAATTTGAATCACTCAAATCCGACTTCGTATGAAGAAGTTATGGTGTTTGGAAGATGAGAAAACTTGGGAGAAAATTCTGACGGGAAAGTTTCAATTTCTCTTCTTGAAAATGAAATGGAGGGAATGGAGGGAAATAAAAATGAGGAGAGAGAAGGCAATTTTTGGCCAACCACAAGGGGCCACATCAGCCCAGCCCCATGGGGGGCGCGTGGGCCACACGGGGGCAGAGAGCCCCTCTGGCCGTGGGGCCCACCGCTCACCCATGGCGTGGGCCACACGTGGCCTCTTGGCCACTTATGCCCTCGCACGCTCCCTCACGTTCTTCAGCCATATCTTGGGCATTCGAACTCCGATTTTGAATCCGTTTTTGGATTACGAATCGTGACTCCCTCACTCATGACGATGATGACTACACAACTTTGAAAAATGGTTGAGAAATCATCTCAGAAAACATCGATGAAGTCAACTCAACGAATGAGAACAAAAAGTAGCGTAGCTACATCGTTTGGACTCGAAACTAAATGAATGAGTAACTGAAACGACTGGAACTCAATAAGGAATCATAATAGAGCATATTCAAGTCCAAATACAAAAATACGGAAACATAAAAACCCAAAGACACACACATATGCTATTTCCTAGACATAGTCCTAGAATATGCAATAAGCAAAGTTTGTCAAGATAGTATAAATGCATGAGCATATATTATCAAGTGTGTGAAAGTGATATATAAATGATGTTTGTAAGGTTCACTATTTGTATTGGCTTGATTCCATTGCAAAACACTCTATGATTGTATTAGTTGTTGCTTAGGACATTATTTGAAGAAAGGAAGCTCAAAGAGTGAAGAGCAACATCTCGTGCAAAAGTCGTCTTCAAGAGGTGAAAATCGTCAAAGGTAAAACTTGACTTCCACCCTCTTGCAAGGCGTTAGCGCACACACACACAATTCATACATGTGTGTCCCTGCATCGTGGTTCAAACATTTGGTATAACACATTCACACACTTCATAGCATGCTCATGCATTGATCTTGTATTGACAAACTTTGTGAAATTGCATGCTTTATGACTATCTCTTTGATATGGCATGTTTATGTGAATATGTGTTTATTTGTTTACGTATTTTGTGTTTAGGACTTGAACATGTTTTCATTTAATGCCTTATTGAGTTCCGGTCGTTTCGGTTACTCATACATAAGGTTTCGAGTCCAAACAAGTTAACTATGCTACTTTTCGTTCTCATTTGTTGTGTTGTCTTCATCGTCGGATTCCGAGATGATATCTCAACCATTTTTCAAAGTTGAGTAGTTGTAGTCGTGCGTGAGGGAGTCACGGTTCGTAATCCGAAAACGGATTCGAAATCGGAGGTCGGATGCTCAAGATATGGGGCAACGAACCGAGGGAGCGCGCGAGAGGTGGGCAATCCACGTGTGGCCACTTGGCCAGCCCGTGTGGGAGGCCGTGGGCCCCACGGGCAAGGGAGCCTTCTGCTCCCGTGGGCCCCACGCGCCCCCCACGGGGTGCTGACATGGCACCACGTGATTTGCTCGGAAATCTTCTCCTTTTCCCTCCTTTTAATCAAACCTCCTTCCCTCCAACACTTATGCAATTTTTTGAAGAACACCTCAATCCCGCATCAGTTTTTTCAATATTTTTGTTTACTTGTTTTGATCATATCTCTCTCATACGAACTCGAAATCTTTCGATTCAAAAACCAAAATTGTTGGTCTCGAAGAGAGCTACAAACCCCAAGCATTTCCAGAGGCAGTTGACTTCGGCATTTTTCTCAGTAGGTCAATTTCCAGTCCGTGGTCAGTATTGGTTTTTCAACTTCTTGTTTTTCAATTTCATTTTTGATCAACTATTGATTCTTTCCATTTGATTGATGAAATTTGTTAAGAAGTATGTTAGATCACATGCTAGGGTTATTTGATCATTTGTTAATTGAGTTTTAGCTTTGTAATGTGTTTTGAACATATTTGTGCTAAACTTGATATATCATGAAATTGATTCTAGAAAACATATATGTGATGTGCTTCATGTTATTTTCTATGTTTTATTTCATGATCTAAGAACTAGGTTTTTAGTGTGCTAAATTGAATATTGATACCTTTGTTCTTATTGTTTTTGCATGTTTTGATTTCTAGATATCTTTTGAGATTGAGTGTTGAAATCATATTCTAGAGTATCATTGAACATGTACATTTTGCTTGATTGATCATCTAGCTTAATTTGTTTGTGCTTGCATCATTTGCATCACTTTAGATCATAGCCTTGCATTAGGTTGAAGTCTCTAGCAAAGTGAGTGAAGCTTTGTGGATAGAGCAAGGAAGCCTTGATTAGAGTCGGGAGGACTCGGATAATCAAGCAAGGAAGTCTTGTCTAGGGTCGGGAGGATCCGGATAGGCAAGCAAGAAATCTTCCTAGAGACGTGAGCGTCTTGGATAGGAAGTTGCTTCCTAGAGGTGTAGGACACATCTCGGATAGGGAGTAGGCTAGGTGGTTCACTAGGCCCGAGGGTAGACTAGGAGTTGATAGCTTGAGCGGATATCATGAGTTGGTAGCTTGAGTGTGTAAGTCCTTTTCATCATAGTGAATTGCTTCGCCGGTGGTTGTGGTATCAACCCGTGGATGTTTCCTCATTGAGGTTTTACCACGTTAAAATCATTGTGTTCAATTTTGCTTTACTTTCCTTTATCTTCCATATATCACATTAATTGCACTTCTTGTAATTTGATTAACTCTTGTCTTAGTTAATCCAATTCATTTGCTAAATCTATTCAAGTGTGCATTTGTCTTGTAATTTTCCGCATTAATTTTTGATTGGAAGAATTTGGAGCCTATACCTATTCACCCCCCCTCTAGGTATATTTCACTACTACATTGAGGGAAATTTCAATGTTTAACCATGAAAGAACACACAAGGATGCCATTGTGTGTGTGTGCCTAGCCTTGTAAGAGATATGAGGTCTTACATTACCTTTGATGATCAATGATGCACATATCTCTTAAATGCCGGCTTCTTGCATGAATTGTGGTCAAGACATTCTTCGTCTTCTTAAATCTTCAATATATGAACCACTAAACATTACAAGAGAAACACGTTTTGATATGGAATTAATGCTAACACAAACTATAAACCTAACAATCTCTCCCTTTGGCAAATTCCATGTCAAAACCCCTAAACATATACTAAAACAATTACAAAGAAAATTTGGTCACAATGAGTACAATGAGTTACACATATAGACACAAATTAAAACAACAAGTCTTGAACTTCATCTTGGTCTTCTCTTGATGTCACCTAAAATAAACTTGAAGGCATAAGAATATCCAAGAGACAACACATATGGCAATATACAATCTTAGGCAAGAAAATAAAAACATTTAAGTTCAAATGGATCATGTATGCTCCCCCTTAATACATACTATCCAACAAAACATTCTTAGCCAAGATTCAACAAAAAAAAATATTACATGCCATAAAGTTCAAACTTGATACCAAATATACTAAAACGAAAAGAAATAAAATGAGACTAAGCATGCTAGATATCTCCCACATCTCTCATATTTCTCCCCCTTTTTGACATGATATGAAGCCAAAGGAAAAGAGTAAGAAAATATACCTCAAGAAACTCTCTAGCCACTTGTGCCACCAAGGAAAGTATTGCGGTTTGATGATCTCTCATAGCGCTTTGTTGTAGTTGCTTTTCCTTCCAATTCTTTGATCTTCACATCTTGTACAACAATTTTGGCACTAAGATCTTTAATCTTCCTTTGTGACGCCTCAATCAATCTACGTGACTCTTCAACCTCAAACTTCAATTTCATAGCCCAACTTGGAAGTGTAGGTGAACAAGGAATATGGCTAGAATCAAGAGATTCACTAAATAGCCTAAAAGTATCACATGACTTTCCTTTTTCCTTGTATGACATGCTTGTCACACGTTTCTCACTTAACTTTTCCAAGGGAGGAAGTATCACATCATCATCAAGAGACTTCACTCCTTTAGCTAAGCATAATGAAGTAATAAATCCCGGAAAAGCTAATTTCTTATCCAATCGACTTGTGCAAGCCGCAATCTCAATTTGTTCCACAAGCAATTCACCAAGATTTATAGGTTTGTTAGTCACCAAGGCATACACAATCTTGATTTTATCTCTATTAAGCTCGGAAACATTAGTAGAAACAACAAGATTGGAGCAAACAAATAAATGCCAAAAAGCACTCACTTTAGTAAGCTCGCCTTGTCTAATAAAAGCACGTTTCTCCTACATAAAATTAACATCACCACAAAGAGTTTTACCCATTAAATCAAGGTTTTCCAAGACATAAACATCAAGGAAATTCGACTCAATATCATAGGGTAAGTCTAGAAATTCATTCAACTTCCTAGCACAAACTCTAAAAACAACTTTCCTTATATCCAAAATGGCACTAGTCACAGTAGAACTTCCTTTGTAAACATGATAAAATTCTCTAACCATGGTCTCATTAGAAACTCCTAACATGTCAATCCAAGAACCCCAATTTCTATCCATAAGCACCTTATAAACATAAGAACCATCACAAGAGTTCAAATCTATACCTCTTTCTTGAATAATCTTCTTGCAACCAAATATTCCCAAATCCTTCACATTGTTGGATTTGGAAACCTTGGAAGAAAGTGAAGGTTTAGACTTGTCAATGGGAATAGAAGAAACGTTACCACCAACCTTCTTCGCCTTACCCATGATCTTGTAACACAAAAACACTAAAAACAAAAAAATGAGAGGAAACATAGAAACAAATTAGTAACCAATAAACATATACAAAGGCAAAACATCATATTCAACAAATCATCATGCATATAAGAATTTATCATAGCATCTCCATAATTTATCAAAAATAAGAATAATGCCAACAAACAACAACCTTGAAGAACATGTGAACATGTCATAAAAGAGAACAAGAATTTAGCATATTATGCTCCCCTTTGACAAGTGCCTCATCTAAAATCAAGATAGACAAATGTTCACAAAAATCACCACACAATCACATCATAAGCAATTTTATTAGATTTGCAAATAAGCTTCACATATCTAAGAGAGTTACATCAAGATTTTCAAGCACTCTCATATGTCATCGAAAATTGCTAAAGTATCAAAATACTAAATAAGCAAAAGTGAGTGTGTGAAGATTTTGCTTCAAGTATATGAAAATAAGTAGTTTGATAATCAAGCATGCAAACACTTTCAACATCTATTCATCTTAGGCCTTTCCATAAAAAGGTCAAATCGGTTATCATCCAAAATTTTGCTTATAAAGAGAATAGATATCAACATGTGAGCGTGTGTGTGCATGTGACTCGTCAACCCATTTCTATTTGTCAACCCGAGCTCATTTGATTATTCAACTATACTCCATAAGCCTTTTTTTTTTTTTTTATTTAGGCTTGAATCAAATATTTTTTTTTTTTTTTTTTATGATTCAATTCAACACTTCTTTGATTTTTCTAACGAAAACATATACTCCTCATGGCAGCTTTCACTCATCACAATGGTGTAGCCCTTTTCTACATTGGGCGGCTGCACAACCAAGGTGTGTAGCCCTTTCCATGAGGATGCTCGTTGAGTTCTATGTTGCCGAAGCAAATGGATACCAACCATTGGTCATTTTTAAATGTACTAGTCCTTAGGACTTCAAGGTGTATCCAAAGCTAACATCAATCAAGCTCAACATACTTAACAAGACATACAAGAGAAGCAAAATGCATTTTTGAAACCAAAATTTAAGGCTTAAAAGCACATGATCAAAAAGCAAGTAAAGAGACTTACTTAAGATCTCTACTTCTCAAGAGAGTAGCTATCAAAGAATATGAAGCTCACATTATTCAAAAATTAGCCACTCAACAATCATACAAATAACAACACACATCATGAATAAGATCAATGTGAACACTTATCACCAAAAGATCTTAAACTAGCAAATGTCAAAGAGGAACATATAAACACTATACTAGTTCTCAATTATGACATGCTTCATGAATGTGATACAAACAATGAGTTGATAGATGAAAAATCAAATAAGCAAGCAATATGATATAGAGATACCTTCGCAAGCTATTTTCATCAAATACAATGCCTTCACCCTTTTTATGAGTCCTCTTGGCTTGTAAGTCCTCATGACTACAAGTTATAGGTGTGTCAATTCCAAGAGACTAAAGACAATGTAATCCAACTCAAACAAACAAAAAAAAATGACTTTCTCTAAAAGCCTTAACATTAATGTTACCATATAGATTCAAAAAAAAAACTTCTCAAAAGTTAATCAACAAATTTTGACTATCATAACAATCAATATGAGATAGCTAAGTTCATGTTAAGTTGAAAAGATACAAAGCAAACAAGCTAAGCTTCTTAACAACAACACTAGACTTAAAGCTAACTCACATGTGCAACTTACACTAATGGTAAGAACACTCACCCTTGACAAATTTTGTCTTGGGTGGACATACACGAACATCATCAAGATTCTCTTTGACCACAATGTTGAACCTAGAGTAAAGTTCTTCCACAACTTGATTCACAATAATATCATTAATACTCTTTTTCTCAACATTGTTAGCAACACATGCATTGTCAAATTTTGAAGGATATGCATTCTTCACCTTCCAGACATTCTTAACATGCTTTGAGAGGTTATCATGCTTTCCATATTCAAAAGCTTTAGCATGCATAGAATAAGGTCCAATCTCTCCATTCCTAGATGCATTTTCTATGTTGCAATATTCAATGAATTTATAGTACTTGGGCTTGATATGGCCTAAGGTATTGCAAAAATAACATATGGGAACAAAATGAGAGATTTTACCTTCCGGAGTTGGAGAAGCACAAATGGGAGTTTCAAGGGGTACCTTATTCTTCAACTTGTTCTTCTTCTTGGAACGTCTCTTCTTAGGAGCTTTTTCTTCAACAATGACTTCGCTTGTAGGAAATGATGTTTTTATGAGCTTCTCCTCAACTACCGCATCACTTGAGCTTCCTAAGGACAAATTAGAGATGATCCTATCCTTTTCAAGCACAATACCCTCAACTTCACAAAGCTTCTTGGCAAGAACATTCTTTTCACCCAAGAGCCTACGAGTTGTAGCAACAAACTCATCCACTTGTATCTTGATCAAGTCATCCTTCTCATCAACCTCTCTTAAGGCTATCTTCAATTTCTCCTCAAGAAACTTCACCTTAGCCAAAAGATCAATGTAGGTTGGATTATCATTTAAACACTCTTGATGACTTGGATCAATCTCTTTATCCAACGAATCTTGATTCACATCCTCTAGAGTAGAGTGAGAAGCCATGAATGCAACAAAGTTGCTCACCAGCTCTTCTTCACTAGAAGACTCATCACTTGAGCTCTCCTCATCACTAGAGTCATCATCTTCACTTCAAGTAGCCGCCATAGCTTTTCCTTTCTTGTCCTTCTTAGAATCACCACTAGGACAATCTGAAGCATAATGTCCATACTTCTTACACTTAAAGCATTGAACCTTCTTATTGCTTTTAGCATGGCCACTCCTCTCATGAGGTGGAGTAAAGGACTTCTTGACTTCCTTGTCCCTTGAGTACTTGCCACTTGGCTTAGCACCTTTCCTCATGAACTTCCTAAACTTCCTAACCAATAAAGCCATCTCCTCATCATCATCGCTACTACTAGCTTCCTTGACAACCTTGAGAGCTAAACCCTTGTTCTTAGCCTTCGGTTTCATGCACGCCTCAAAAGTTTGAAGAGATCCTAGCAACTCATCTAAGCTCATGACGTTAACGTCTTTGCTCTCTTCAATAGCGGTAACCTTGGCTTTGAACCTCTTTGGAAGTGATCTAAGAATCTTCCAATTTAGCCTCTCACCGGAGATAGGAGTACCAAGTGCTTGGCATTGGTTGGCGATGTCTAGTAGCTTATCTTGGAAGTTAACAAACTTGTCTTCCTCACCCATTTGCAAAACCTCAAATTGGGAAGTGAGCAATTGAAGATGAGACTTCTTCACCGCTTTAGTCCCCTCATTGGTGACTTGGAGAGCTTCCCATGCCTCCTTTGTAGTTTCTAGGTTTTGAATGTAGGAAAATTGCCTACTATTAACACCTCCGAAAATAGCATTCACCGCCCGATGATGCCATTTTGCTAACTCAAACTCATTAGTAGACCACTTACTCCTAGGCTTGGAAACGGTCACTCCTTCTTCACTCTTAATGGGAGCAAGGTAACCTTCTTCAACGGTCATCCAAGCTCTCTCATCAATAGAGCGAATGTAAGCCTTCATCCTCAATTTCCAAAACCCATAGTTGTGACCCTTGAGAAGAGAAGGCCTAGAATTCGAAGCCCCTTCGGTCATCACATCATCTTGGAAAACCATACTAGCAAAAACCTAAGCAATCCACACGTAAGTATAAACCGGATCTCGTCGAGTGCCGTCCGACGACCCGCTCTGATACCAATTGAAAGTATACAAACGTAGTTAAATTGCTTAAGGCATACCTAAAGGGGGGGTGAATAGGTTTGTCCCTTAAGGTAGCCTTACACACAACAAAATAAACCAAGAAAGACATACATAGACAATATGAGAATATAATCATGTGCACAAGGTCTAAGTATATCACCTAGTTGTGTGAGGTATAAAAAACAAATAAACACAACAACAAATAAAGCTTGTATTCCAATAGATGTTCAATGAGTTACAAGAGTGATCAAATATCACTATATAAAAATTACAATATACAAAAGAATCAAATATACAAAAATGATCAAAAGAACGAATTCACAAATCACACTTTACAAATACTTGCTTCACTATACATCACATGTGAGTAATATGAAACAAGATAATAACATACACAAATAAAATATAAAAGATAGAGATAGGAAGAATTAACACAAAAGATTTTTTAACGTGGTAAAACCTCCAAGGAGGAAACATCCACGGGTTGAAATACAACCATTAGGGTACTATATATATTGGATGATAAAATAGAGAATCCACAAAGTGACCAATCTTTAGCTCACCCAACCTAGTGGAGTCTAAGTCTACCCAACCCTATTGGAAAATATGAGATCCCTCAATGATGCGAAATCACCATATATTGGACAACACACAAAACCAAAATCGATGAAAGATTAGAAATTCCTCAAGAGTGCATACACCTCCCATATACCCTGCTCTTTTGGAGTCTATGTCTAACCATACGCCTAGGCCTACCAATATAATAGCCAACTCCCTATCCAAGGCACTCTTGCCTCTAGGGAGCCTCCCATGCATGACTATCTGAGTCCTCCCGACTCTAGCCATGACTTCTTGCTTACCTATCCGAGTCATCCTGACTCTAACCAAGACTTCATGCCTTTTACAAGGACTTCCTAGTGTGATCATGTGAATGCAAATGATGCAAACAACCAATTCAACATAGAACATGTGATCAATACATTCCATGGTACAAATAGACCTAAACATGTGATATCACAAGTAATAAAAGTCTAGATGCAAAATACAAGAATAAAACATAAAGCATGTGTAAACACCAAACACATAAACTCAAAGTCTCATTCACACATGCAACACTTTGAACAAAATATATTCATGAAGTACAAGTTCAAGATGCTATCAATATACAATAAAATGCTAGATATATGAGATTTAAATCAATCAATATTCTAGCAAAAAATATAGAGCAAGGATTCAAGTTATAAATCAATCAAATCCTAGATTGCTCTAAAACACATACAAATTCAATAATCCTAGATTTCATCAATCAAAGGATCAAATCAAATTTCAAGGTCATTTATCACAAAATTGATTCAATCAAGTCACAAACAACCTAAGATGCCATTCTAATTACAATACAACTCACAAACATGTGAAAAACCTAGAATCCTAGAAACTAGTCCACATTTGTCTCTAAATAGACTTTTGATTAGAATGATTATGAAGCTATCTTTTACAATAGCTTTCACCAAACATAAACATACATATAGAAGAAGAAACCCCAAGCAAATTGAAGGTTAAAAAGAAAGAAACCCCATAGATAAGACCAATACCTTGGATTCATGTGCTGGTTCGGATTTATGTGTGGAACCACCAGAAAACTCGATCAAACAGCCACCAAACCACTTGGAAAAGGTAGAGGACTCGATTACGAACGTTCTCCAATTTCAATCACTCAAATCCGACTTTGTATGAAGAAGTTATGGTGTTTGGAAGATGAGAAAACTTGGGAGAAAATTCTGACGGGAAAGTTTCAATTTCTCTTCTTGAAAATGAAATGGAGGGAATGGGGGGAAATAAAAAGGAGGAGAGAGAAGGCAATTTTTGGCCAACCACAAGGGGCCACATCAGCCCAGCCCCATGGGGGGCACGTGGGCCATACGGGGGCAGAGAGCCCCTCTGGATGTGGGGCCCACGGCTCACCCATGGCGTGGGCCACACGTGGCCTCTTGGCCACTTACGCCCTCGCACGCTCCCTCACGTTCTTCAGCCGTATCTTGGGCATCCGAACTCCGATTTCGAATCCGTTTTTGGATTACAAACCATAACTCCCTCACGCACGATGACGACTACACAACTTTAAAAAATGGTTGAGAAATCGTCTCGGAAAACGACGATGAAGTCAACTCAATGAATGAGATTGAAAAGTTGCGTAACTACATCATTTGGACTCGAAACTAAATGAATGAGTAACTGAAACGACCGGAACTCAATAAGGAATCATAATAGAGCATATTCAAGTCCAAATACAAAAATACAGAAATATACAAACACAAAGACACACACATATGCTATTTCCTAGACATATTCCTAGAACATGCAATAAGCAAAGTTTGTCAAGATAGTATAAATGCATGAGCATATATTATCAAGTGTGTGAAAGTGATATATAAATGATGTTTAACCATGAAGGAACACACAAGGATGCCATGTGTGTGTGTGTGTGTGCCTAGCCTTGTAAGAGATATGATGTCTTATATTACCTTTGATGATCAATGATGCACATATCTCTTAAATGCCGGCTTCTTGCATGAATTGTGGTCAAGACATTCTTCGTCTTCTTAAATCTTCAATATATGAACCATTAAACATTACAAGAGAAACACGTTTTGATATGGAATTAATGCCAACACAAACTATAAACCTAACAGGATGCAAATATCCTCCAAGTCGGTCGTCCTCGCGGGTTCAGAACACCAGGCTCGTAGGTTTGTGCTCTCCGGCGGAAGTCACGGGTGAAACTTGGAAGTTGGCCATGAGTTCTGTCATTCTGTTTGGCGGGAATGTTCTCTCGACATGAAACCGAGGGTTTCCAGTGGGTTTGGACTACTGGATTTCGTGAAAGAAGCCGCTAGAGTTGAGCTTTGAGCTTGGACTTCCATGGAGGTTTGGAGGATTTGGAGGAGAGGGAAACTTCAACATGGGAGGCTCAAAGTGGAAGTGGGCTTCCGATCTGGGTGGAATGGCATCGAAAAAATGGCCGAAATATGTTGGAAATCGACGGGTCAAGCGCCGGGTCAAGGCGGGTATGAACCGGGTCCATTGCGGTGTCGGGTCGAGCCGCTTGCATGAAGAAGACGACCTGACGTCAGCATGATGTCAGGCTGATGCAGGTGCTTCCCAAAACGCTACTGTTTTGCATGACGGCTGTTTGCTGCACATCTTGGCTGGCAAATATCAGCTTATACCCCTAATCTCTCCCATATTCACAGAATATTCAATAATTCCTCGAATCTTGCACTTTTGCCCCTGAATTATCCAAAATGACAACAATGCCCCTAAACTTCCCTATTTACCTGAAACACTTATTTAATTTATTAAATACTCGGTTTTACCCGAGAAACAAGCACAAAGTAATAGGAATTAGGGGTATAAAATAGGTACTTTTATACCCCAATCAGCAATCAATTAAACATGCATGAAGAGATATTCAATAACATGAATGCACACATATAAAAACACACAACATACAAGTATTAGAATATGCATGAGTTGTGAGTGTGTGCAACTAGATCTCTTCAAAGCACGTAAGCACTAGAATATACCTTTGGTGTTTCTTCTCTTGAGGTCTTGAGAGAGTCTTGGTTGTGCAAATCACCAACCATTAGAAGTCTAAGCTACCCTTACATCAATCCCTAAAATATGGTTTGTCCACGAAATAGGCCAATCAAAGTATGAGACCTTACAGGAAGTTTAGAAGAGGGTGGGGTGTAGTCAAGTCCTAGCATCATTTCCATTATATTTACACTTAAGTTTATTACTTGTCATTTCTTATTTACAATAGCTTAAATCCTTGTATTAGTTTAGTTTAAGTTGCTAAATATGAAAACCAATCTTTTTTACTCGATTGAATAGCATTTAGACTGATCAATTTCGATAATCAGTCACTCGATCCTTGTTGGGAACGAACTTTACTTTACCATTGTACTACTCTCCGACCTCATACTATTGCGAGCGTCACTAAAGAGTGTAGTCACCAATTAATAATCTCCCAGTTCTTCGAAACCAATGAAGGACGAACAACCAAACTCGGTTGGCTGTGGTCTTTAGTAGAGAATGAAAATGCGTTTGAAAGTTTTTTGTGGGGCTTGTGCATATTCGATGTCACATTGTTTTGACTGAAGAATGCAGTCGATAAACACCTTAACAAGTTGAGAGGCGATGACTAGAAGAAAGATGGAGAGAAGAAGGAAAAGAAGAAGGAAGAGAATGAGGAGAAGAATAAGATGAAGAACTTGAAGAAGAAAAAGAAGAAGAGAACATAAGTAGAAGATAGAGAAGATGGAGAAGATGGAGAAGATAGAGAAGAAGAGACAAACAATGACAATCAGCAAGTAGACATTGTCAATCAGCAGAAGAATGATTCCAACTATTTTACATTCCACATTAATGGATTTCAACTAGCATTTCAGGTAATAGTATCAAAATTAATTCATGTGTTTATGCTATTGATTGAACCAAATTACTACCAGATTTCATCCCCCATTTCCTACCCTTTCGATCGTGTCCCGGGTAAAATCCAGTATTTAATATTGCCTTTTAAGTAATTTCATATTTTAGGTGGCATATGATCCCCAACGGTGCTCAAGATACAGATTTTAAGTCAAATGAGAGAAAATGGGGGGATTTCGTCCGTTCATCACCCATGTCGCCCCCCTAACGTTTCTCCTTGTGTATACAGCCTTCTTGGTCCGAAATCGATGATAGAGGAGAGCTCGCCTATCTCTCAAACACTCTCTCAGTGCCACCTTCTAACAATCCATTGTTACATAGATTTAAGCTTGAAGAAAGGAGTCGGAGTTGGGATAACCATCATGAGTTTCTCAAGACAGCAAGCATGGCTACCGGCATGGCTTCCAAATCAGCACTTTTGCGAAACAAACGAGCAGTGCTAAAGAAGAAGAATTCGGCGGTTTAGATTGACAGCCCTAGCTGCAGATAAAAACCGTCGTTTGTCTCCAAAAAGTCAAGAAGCATTCGGTGGCCATAGTTCAACAACAGATTGAAATCGCTGATCAATTCCAATAGCTCCCAACTCCAATTCGACGGCCTGGCCACCGTTTTCAACCGTTGTTCGATGCCACATCAGCATACCGAGATTTCAACCTTATCTTTTGAGATTCCCCTATAAATACCCCTTTTTTCCTATCTTTTAAAGGAGCCTCCACCACCATTAGAAACCCTAATCCCTCTCTAAAACTTCCATTAAAGAAATCCCTGCCATAATCACAAAAGACTTTAACTTTCCCACTCACCTCACTTCAAACCCACCAAATACCTAACTTTCCTACCAAAACCCATCCACATCTTGGGAATTAATTGAAGAGAGAAGAGGATATTGACCAAGGTGTAAGGTTTATGATTTGTATTGGTTTGATTCCATTGCAAAACACTCCATATTATGTATCAGTTGTTGCTTAGGATATTCTTTGAAGAAAGGAAGCTTAAAAAGTGAAGAGCAACATCTAGTGCAAAAGTCGTCTACAAGAGGTGAAAAGCGTCAAAGGTATATCTTGACTCATATCCTTTTGCAAGGCGTTAGCGCACACACACACAATTCATACATGTGTGTCCCTGCATCGTGGTTCAAACATTTGGTATAACACATTCTCACACTTCATAATATGCTCATGCATTGATCTTGTATAGACAAACATTGTGGAATTGCATGCTTTGTGACTATCTTTTTGATATGGCATGCTTGTGTGAATATGTGTTTATTTATTTGTGTATTTTGTGTTTTGGACTTGAACATGTTTTTATTTGATTCCTTTTTGATTTTCGGTCATTTTGGTTACTCATTCATAAGGTTTCGAGTCCAAACGACTTAGCTATGCTACTTTGCGTTCTCATTCGTTGAGTTGACTTCATCGTCATTTTCCGAGATGATTTCTCAACCATTTTGCAAAGTTTTGTAGTCATAGTCGTGCGTGAGGGAGTCATGGTTAGTAATCCAAAAACAGATTCAAAATCGGAGTTCGGATGCCCAAGATAAGGCTGAAGAACATGAGGGAGCGCGCGAGAGGCAAGCATGGCCAAAGGCCATGCATTGGCCACCACGTGTGGAGCCCGTGGGACCCACGGCCAGAGCACCCCTCTGGTCCCGTGTAGACCACGCGCTCCCCATGGGGTGCTGACATGGCAGCCTCTGATTGGCTCCCGTCATCCTCTCTCTTTTCCATCTCTTTTCCCTCCATTTATATTCGAAATCCCGAGCAAAATTCTTTACAATTTTTGATTTCTTATTTTGATCATATCTCTCTCATTTCAACTCCGAATTGAGTGATTCAAAAGCCAAAATTGTTGGTCTTGAAGAGAGCTACAAACCCCAAGCATTTTTAGAGCCATTTGAGTTCGTCATTTTTCCCAGTGATCTGATTTCAATACGAGACTCAACTTTTGTATGTGAAACTTCTTCTTCTCACTTCATCTTTTGATCATCTCTTTTAATCTTCCTAATTGATAGATGATATGTGTTTAGAATGTTGTTAGATCATATTCTAGGTGGTTGATCTATTGATTGTTGAGTTTTAGCCATTTGATTTCAATTGAACATATATTGCTAAACTTGACCTATCTTGATATTGATTCTAGAAATACTTTTTGTTCTTGAACTTGATTGTTGATTTCTAGGTTTTTGTCACATGTTCATGAACTAGGATTTTTGATTGTGCTATCTATCATTTAAATCTAGTTCTTGTTTGGATTGAATATGTTGTGGATTTCAAGTGTTAACTTGTTCACTTGATTTCAAAGCTAGTTTTGTGATTTTTATTGAAAACTTGTTACTCTAGCTTTGATTGACATGTTTAGGTTTCTAGATATTTTTGTGAATGACTTTGAATGTCTAATCTAGACTTCTAATCACATGTTCATAAGAATTAGCTAAATTTGCTTGTGAGCTTGATTTGTGCAAATCTAATTCTTCATAGAGTGTGTTTGATCTACTTGCTCTATTTGCTTGTGTTTGCATCATTTGCATCACTTAGATCATTGCCTTGTGAAAGGTTGAAGTCTCTTGCAAAGTGAGTGAAGCTTTGTCTTGAGCAAGAAGTCTTGGCTAGGAAAGTGTTCCGGATAGCCAAGCAAGAAGCCTTGATTATAGTAGGGAGGACTCGGATAGTCAAGCAAGAAATCTTCCTAGAGACGTGAGCGTCTTGGATAGGAAGTTGCTTTCTAGAGGTGTAGGATCATCTCGGATAGGAAGTAGGGTTGGTAGTTCACTTGCCCGAGGGTAGATTAGGAGGTGATAGCTTGAGCGGATATCATGTGTTGATAGCTTGAGTGTGTAAGTCCTTTTCATATAGTGGATTGCTTTGCCGGTGGTTGTGGTATCAACCCGTGGATGTTTCCTCTTTGAGGTTTTACAACGTAAAAACACTTGTGTTTATTTTTGTTTTTACTTTTCTTTATCTTCCATATCTTACATTGATTGCATATCTTGTAAATTGATTAACTCTTGTATTAGTGAAATCAATTCATTTGCTAAATCTAATCAAGTGTGTATTTTCTTTGTTATATTCCGCATCATTTTTAATATTGGAAGAATTTGAGTAAATACCTATTCACCTCCCCCCGCCCCCCCCCCCCCCCCCCCCCCCCCCCCCCCCCCCCTTTCTAGGTATATTTTACACTATATTGCTTAAGGGAATTTCACAAGGCTAACGGAATCTCAAGCACATCAAGGAATAAGAGAACTATTTGAAGGCTTTCATGGGTTTCATCTAGAACTTTGCTCTCTTTACTTATATCTCTAGTATGTGTAACTAAACCCTCATATTGGGGAATTGATGACATAACCTATGTGATAATCCCATGTATTTGAACTAGTCATATGTTATTATGAATCCTCTCTTGGTATATTCCATTTTCATTGTCTTGAAGTTGCCATTTTGTTTTACTAAGTTAACATTAAGGCTAAATTTAGCTTGTTTGTAAAGTGGTTCACATATGAAAGTTGTGGTTTAGAGTTTGAAGGGTTTTCAACTCATTCTACAACCTTGAGCATTATGAATTGGAATATATATGATTTGAATGTTTTACATGGTTTGAGACCTTGAATGTGTTCTTAAGATTTTGTTTAGGTGAATACTCATAGTGAGGCTCACTTGAGTAGGAACTTGAAGTTATATTCTTACCAAGACTCATAGTAGAACCTTATGGGATTTTTATTTTTTTTTAATTGTATGTTTTTTAATTGTGTAGGTTTGGGCCATTCAAAGGATTACCCATTTGGAAGGTCGCATCGGGAGACGGATTGGAACAGGGTTCCCAAGATTTAAGAGGTGGGATTTCAATACAAGGGTTTTGAAAGTTGAAACCCAATTCAGTACAACAGTGTGTATTTCATTACTTCTAGGTGTCTATATTTCTATAGTTATATCTACTTGTAGGAAGAGCGTAACATTGTTTATTTTCATACATGCAGATGCCTTTGTTCCCTTGGAAGATTCACAATCATGAAAAGTCAACTGATTACTACAAATCTTTGAAGGTGGAAGATGTGTTGTCGAGCTAAAAAGCAAGCAAGAAAAAGATGAAGTTGGGGGAGCCTATAATGGAATCTGATGAGGAGGACTAGGAAGAGGCAATGGAGGGAGCAGCAAGTTTGATGAGATCTATAAACTCATATCAACCATTATCTAGGAATCAACTCTTCCATGGAGGAGACTGCAAATGGGTGATCCTTTGAATGCTCTATGGAAGAGACTCCATCAGTTTAATGGCAGTCAACCGTACAAAAGTGATTTTGCCAATTCTTTTATGTTTGACTATTAAAAAAATGGATTTGGGGAATCAAAGTAATGGATTTCATAAAATTTTGGGATCACACGAACCAAAACCGAAATCATCGATCAAAACACATTAAATTCATATCACCTCGGGACCAAATTGATTTTTGCCCAACACTATCAGAGTTGCGCCACTAGAGCGTTGGAGATAGGGAAGAGGATAGGAAGAGTGAGAATGATAGTATGATTTTAAATTATTTAATATTGGTTTTATTTGTGTTTTTTTTTTAATTATTTAATATAATTTTTTAATATTAATATTTTAAAATAATTTTTAATTTACATTTTTTACGAATTTACTTTTTTATCCTTATGTCTTTAATGGAATTCTTAATGCTAAGGGTATGTGGATTTAGACCAATACTGAAACTAAAGGGGAATGTTGGAGAATAGTCCATTTTATAGGAGAAGTTGTCAATTACAAAATTGGAATATTATGGCTTAAAATAAATAAATAGGGATATTATCAAAATTCCCTTTCAATTTGTCATATTCTCTTTTTCCACACTATAGTTTTATTTAGGCCAAAATCATCTCTGGTTTGTCATATTCCTCGTTATCCCCTTGTCATTAAAAGAAAAAGAAAAAACCTAATATGCCCTCCATTGTTAAATATTTTATAAAGATAAGAGTAAAATGGTAAAATGGTAAAATCAGTTAACAAAAAATTAATATTAAAAAAAAAAATTGTATAATTAAAACAAAACCTAATAGTTTTTGTCACCCACAACTCAAACCACAATTTTTTGTCTTTCTACCCATTCTCTCCCATTTCTTAAAATATATATTTTTTTATATTTGAATTTTTGTTTCATTTTATAATTATCTTGAGGGTAGAAGAATCATTGTCAGCTTATATTAAAGGGTAAAACATTCTTTTGATTCAAAATCACAACAAAAGCTGACAAAAGGGGGGATAATGAGGAATGTGGAAAATTAGGGGGATTTTGACCATTGATGAAACTTGAGGGGTCATGAGGAATATGCCAAATTACATGGGATTTTGATCATATCCTTACAAATTTTTGTACTTAAATATATTATTTTATTTTATTAATTATCTAAAACCTATCTTGTCCATTGAGAAAAATAAAAATGATAATAAAAAAAGTGTAATAGTAATAAGTACGTTAGAAAAGTAACAGTAGAGGAGAAAATGAGACTGAAACGTGAAGGGGTAAAATAAAGTTTTTCTTTGGTAATCATATAACTATGAGCATACTTATAGTAAACTTATCTCATAAAAATCTTAAAATCTTATTAGGTTAAACTAGTTTTTTTATATATATTATTATTATTATTATTTAAGGGAGGGGGATTTTTTTTTTTTTGGTTTAAACCATCCGGTTTCCGGGTGGGGCGGATCCACCATACGGTGCAATCAGCCCAGACCACACCCCGATTAATCCGGACTCGCACCGGGTCGGCCCACTAGTGCTCCCAATATGTGTAGCTCCGTTCACAAGGAGAGTTGAACCCACGACCTTATTTAAGGGATGAGAGCGCCGAACCACTCACATCAACACATGATTGGTAAGGGAGGGGGATTTGAACTTAGTAGTTACCATTAGAATATACTTATGACTATTACAATTCTAACCTCAATATTAATGAACACATTTTACCGACCACCAATGATGTTGTATTATTTATAAACATTTAAGTCTTGAGTGAACGGTTGTTGGAGATGGGGCGGTTGGGTCAAATTCTTAACTCATTCTTAACAAATTAACAATATGGATAATACTTGGGTACTGACCCACCAATGGAGTGTTGGCACATAGTATTTTTTCTTTCACTTTTTACCTTTACTTCATTGCATTCTTAAAAATGGACCACATACAAACACCCTATTGGTGGTGTCAGTACCCAAGCATTGTCCTAACAATATATAATTTTATTTCATCTACATGAAAACATTCGAGTGAATTCTTTGTCTTTCACCAGCTTTTGTTTTTGTTCTCCCATCCCTCCAGGATCCCTATCCTTGCAGAAACCAGCTAATTAGCAACCATCAATAACTCCAATGTTGATAGCAATAAATTAACGGGACTTCACATTGACCTGACGTAACATGCAAGCTAGCATAAAAAATGGTCTACCAGTAAAAACACATTAAATTAAACCTGCAACTCCTTTATTGATTACTGTCTAAAATCTGATCCCACTCAACCATGCGTACTATCTATTTGTAGGCTTGTAGCCATAGCTACCCTTCACTACTATCATAAATATCTGCTTAATTGATGTCAATACAATAATAACTTATTGTTTCAAAGTTAGACAGGATAATTATACTTATAAGAATCGATGATTAAATAAATATGGTGAAATACATATTTTTTTTTACAATATCTATTAATTCGGGACTATATATCTTTTTGAAAGCTTTCGTTATTGGTAGGATTCGAGCCGCTAACCTCACATGAGAGTCATTTACCTAAGTCCTAAGCTCGTCTATCTACCAGTTGAGCTACGTCCCTATTGGCGGATAAATAAAAATATACATCAAGATAATCTATTTCTATATAGATATATATGTTCGACATTTTTAATGATATTTATGAATTTACAAGCTGCTCTCTCTCTCACTTTTTTTTTTTTTTTTTTCTTGGATTGGGCTTGCCCTGAGCTGAGGAATAAACGCTTTATTGCTTTGGGTAAATTTCTGATTCTGTATATTACAATTAATTAGGGCAAGATTTATTTGGGAAATTTGTATATATTATTATTACTATCCAACAATTACTTATTTGAGTCGGATTGGATTTTAATTTTCTTAATTTGGGTTGGTTTAGGTTTTCAGTTTTCTTGCCTATTTCCTTTTTATTTGCTGATTTAACTGATTTAAACATACTCAAATATATATATATATATATATATATATATGAGTGGTGCTATTGGCACACCACCTACTAATCTATTTATGCCCCCTTGTTTAAATTTTGATTTAATTAAATAAAGTTAAATGTTTTTATTAATTTATTTTATTTATTTCCAAAACTACCATTTTATTTATTTTTCAAACTTAATAAACCCCATCTCTAATATCTCTATCTATCTTAGATCTCTTTATCTTTGGTATCTTCTTTCTTTCTCCTACCTCCCATGAACGATTTTTTTTTTTTTCTTCCTATTTCTTTATTTTATTTATTTATTTATTTGAATATCAAGCTTTATAGAAAAGGTCAATAGTCACAAGACAAAAAACAAGCAAACAACCTCAAGAAAAGAGTAAAGAACAGAGCGACCTAATACAAAACACACAGAGAGAAAAAAATGAAACAACCCACAAACAAAACGAAACAAGAAGCAAAAAGCAAGTATTTATTTTGGTTATCATCATTTCACTTTCAGATTCTAAAAGAGTATTGAGATTAAATAATAATCAATATTTCATTTGTCTAATGCACCCAAAGTGTTTGATTTATTGTTTAATTAAGATCCGGTACAAGTATTTTTAGGGTTTAAAAGTTATGAAAAAAAATTCAAGAAAAGGATTAAAAGAAGGAATTTTGAAGAACGTCGTTTCGTTTTTTTTTTTTTTTTGGAAAAGGAATGTAGGATTTTATTAGATTTACTTTATAGCAATATTTTTTTTTCTTAAATTGTATGTCTCTTTTAATAATTTTGATAAAGTAAAAAAAAATATTAAATAATTTAAAAAGTGGGGCATAAATAGATCAATAGGTATCTCAATAGCAACACTTAATTTATATATTTATGCTCATCAAAATTAAAATGGAATTCATTGGCGAAGCATTTTTATCTTCTACATTGGGATTGGTGCCTGAAAAATTACTTTCCTCCGACCTGCTCAAGTTCGCACGGCAGGAGAAGGTCTCCAATGAATTGAAGAAGTGGGAGAAGAATCTGCTGAAGATCCAGGCTGTGCTTCAAGATGCAGATGAGAACCAAATTACCAGTCGGGTGTCGAAACTCTGGCTCGAAGATCTCAGAGACTTGGCCTTCGATTTGGATGACCTACTTGACGAGTTTGCCACCCAGTATTTGCAGCAAAAAATGATGAACAAGTCCAAGGTACGAATTCTTATTCCTTCTTGTTTGTCTGGGGCTATGTTTAATGTCAGAATGACTCCCAGGATCAAAGAGATGTCTGTTAGATTGCAAGATATATCGACTCAAAAAGATGACTTTCACTTGCGAGAAATTGTTGTTCAAAGTTTTACGTATCAAAGACTGCCATCCACTTCTTTGCCTGAATCTAAAGTTTTCGGTAGATAAAATGATAAAGAGGCAATTATTGAATTGTTGTTCAAGAATCAAAATCCGGATGGTGGTGGTGGTGGTGAAGTTGGTGTGATTCCAATTTGTGGTATGGGTGGTATAGGGAAAACAACTCTTGCTCAGCTAGCTTACAATGATGAAAGAGTTACAAAAGGTTTCGATTTGAAAGCATGGGTTCATGTTTCTGAAGATTTTGATCATGTAATGATAACTAAAAGAATCTTGCAGGCCATCTCTTATGAAACTTATGATATGAGTGATTTGAACGAACTTCGAGCAACTCTGAAAGAGAAGTTGACTGGTAAGAAATTTCTACTTGTTTTGGATGATGTTTGGAATGAGAATTTCAATAGATGGTGTTTCCTAAGAAAACCCTTTACTACAGCTGAACCTGGAAGCAAAATAATTGTTACAATTCGCAATGAAAGGATTGGATCAATTATGGGTACTGTTGCTACTTACCAACTGAAGTTGTTGTCTGATGAAGATTGTTTGTCTTTATTTGCAAAGCATGTGTTGGGAAATAGAGATTTTGATGAGCATCCAGATCTTAAGTTGATTGATGAAAAGATAGTGAAAAAATGTAAAGGCTTGCCATTAGCAGCAAAAGCCATGGGAGGCCTATTGCGGACCAAGTTGGATTCTGGTGAATGGGAAGCTGTATTGAATAGCAAGATGTGGAATTTTCCAGAAGAAAGAATTAATATTATTCCAGCTTTGAGACTAAGCTACTATTATCTTCCTTTCTATTTAAAGCGATTGTTTGCTTATTGCTCAATTTTTCCGAAGGATTATGAATTCAAAAAGGATGAGTTGATTTTGCTATGGATGGCTGAGGGTTTTCTCCCAAATCAACGAGAAAAGAAACAGGTGGAAGATGTAGGCTGCAGTTATTTTAACGAATTATTGTCAAGGTCATTTTTTGAAAGATCAAGCAGCAATCACTTTGTGATGCATGATCTCATTCATGATTTGGCTTAATATGTTTCCAGAGAAATATGCTTTAATGCAAACAGTAAATTTGAAAATGATGGGCCAGATGGAACTCTTAGAAAGACACGTCATTTGGCATTCACTCGTTGTGTATATGATGTCTCTCAAAGGTTCAAAGACTGCTACAAAATGAAGTATTTACAGACACTTATAGCACTACCAATCCATCAATCACCTTGTACTGCATGTTGCTACCTAAGTGAAATTGTTTTGAGTAAGATGCTGCAAACATTTAAATGCTTAAGATCCCTTTGCTTGAGTGGTTATTACATTAGAGAGCTTCCAAATTCAATTGGTGATCTCAAGCATTTACGATACCTCAATTTGTCTTATACTAAAATTAAGTCCTTACCTGGATCAGTATGTAATCTTGTAAATTTAGAGACATTGCAATTGCAAGGTTGCTCAGAATTAACAAAGTTACCTTCAGGCATCTGCAATTTAATCCACCTGTATTACCTTGATATTAGAGATACAAACTGTTTGCTAGATATGCCGTCAGGAATAGGTAATTTAACCAGTCTCCAATTATTGATGAAATATATTGTGGGAAAAGGTGATCAGCTCAGTCTCAGAGAGTTGAAAGATTTGTCGAATCTTCAAGGGGAGCTTTCCATTCATGGGTTGGGTAATGTGTGTGATCCTTTGGATGCAAAGATTGCCAATCTGAAGAACAAACAGGACCTTGATGACTTGGCCTTGGAATGGAGTGAGGACATGAATAATTCTCAGAATAAACAGATTGATATGTCTGTGCTTGACTCGTTACAACCTCATAGGAGTCTTAAGAAGCTTAGAATTTCACATTATGGTGGTATAAAATTTGCATCATGGATAGGGGATCCATCATTCACTGATATGGTATGCTTAAACCTATGTCATTGTAGAAACATTGTGTCACTTCCATCACTTGGGCTACTACCTAAACTTAGAGAGTTGTGCATCGAAGGCATGGATGGAATAGAAAGAGTGGATGTCAAGTTTTATGGAGAAAGATCTGCTAAGTCTTTTCCTTCCTTGGAAATTCTACGGTTCAAAAATATGAAAGAGTGGGTGCTATGGTCTGATGACAGAGTTAATGAATCTTTTCCTCGTCTCCATCAGCTTACCTTACATAATTGCCCAAACTTGAAGGGGGAATTACCCAGCCATATTTCTTCTGTTGTGAAGTTTACTGTTAGTCATTGCCCAAAGTTGATGTCACCTATACGCCTCTCATCGCTTCTTGAATTGAATATTCCAGAATGCAACGAGGTTATGCTTTCTGGCCTCTCCTCCCTAACCACTCTAAAAATCAGGAAATGTTTTCCTATTGATGAAGGCTGTTCCCAGTTGATGTCATTGGCGATTCCAGATCTCGTTTCTCTCAAATATTTACAGATTGAATCGTGGCCAAATCTTGTGT
This sequence comes from Acer saccharum, assembly GCA_030490815.1. NCBI lineage: Eukaryota > Viridiplantae > Streptophyta > Magnoliopsida > Sapindales > Sapindaceae > Acer > Acer saccharum. The sequence continues at coordinate 12,240,934 of CM059874.1, forward strand.
CATTTCGAGAGACAGGTTTTGGATCCATGCGCAGACATCTTATTCTGAAAGATTGTCCAGCTCTGAAAGCCTTGCCAAAGGATATAATGATTGATTGTTGCGAAAGCAACAGTTGTCTTCTTGAAGAATTGGAGATTGAAGGGTGTTGTTCTCTCGAATTCTTTCCCAAAGGCAAGTTATCTTCCACGCTAAAAAGGTTGACAATCCAATATTGTGAAAATCTACGGTCCATACCCGAGGGGGTTATGCAAGATGATAACAACAGTTGTCTTCTTGAAGAATTGGAGATTGAAGGGTGTCGTTCTCTCGAATTCTTTCCCAAAGGCAAGTTATCTACCACGCTAAAAAGGTTGACAATCCAATATTGTGAAAATCTACGGTCCCTACCCGAGGGGGTTATGCGAGATGATAACAACAATTATAAGTCACAGCTTGAGATCTTGAAGATCGTTGGTTGTCCATCCCTTCAATGTTCTACCTCTGGCAAATTGCCCTATGGCCTTAAAATAGGGAAGATTTCAGGATGCTCGAGTTTGGAACCACTTATAGAGACAATGATCGAGGATGGTGAATTACTTAAATATATTGAAATATCACATTGTGAAACCTTGGAAATATTACCTGAGTTCCGGAACAGTCTGTCCCATCTCACTGAAATAACTATAATTGGTTGTCCCTTTCTAAAATATTTACCAAAAACTGGACTGCCCATGTCTCTTCAAGTTCTAATGATATGTGATTGTCCAAGACTTGTATCTTTAGGCGGTTTGCCCCCGAATTTAACTGCACTTGAGATATGGAATTGCATGAATCTCAATCCCATATCCGAGTGGAAACTGCACGGATTGACTTCTCTTATAGATTTCAGCATTTCTGGTGAATGTTTTCGAGATATAATTTCCTTTCCAGATGATGAATATTTGCTTCCTGGAAATCTTATATCTCTTTGCATTAGTAAACTTGAAAATCTGGAAACTCTGACAAGGGGACTCAATAATCTCACATTGCTTCAGGAGCTAGAGATCATTCGTTGCCATAAGCTTCGGTCCTTGCCTTCAGAAGGCCTGCCTTCTTCTCTTGGAAGACTCAGGATCTCAGACTGTCCTCTTTTGAGAAAAGAATGCTTCAAGTGGAAAGGACACATTCCCTGTGTAGAGTTGGATGACGAATGCATTTAGTGAACCAGTTTCATCGGAGAATACTATAATTCCTCTTGGGGAGGTGCAAGCATTGAAGCCAATCCCTCTTTAGTTTCAATCAGGTAATTCTGTCTCCATGGATGAATTTTACTGTACTTCTGTTTTTCTTTTCTGTTGGACATCCCAGCCACTGTTGCAGAATACTAATGCAAGTAATTTCTCTAAAAATGATTTATTCAGCTTTTCAACAAATATAGGAAATGGAAGAAGAAAAGAGCACAAATCTTGCAATATTAAGTCTGTATTATGTGTTTACTTTCGTAAACTATAGTTTATTATTATTTTGTATTTGATAGGGGGAGAAGTGAGGAGAGAGATGAGATGGTTGTAGCTAACAGTGTTTTCAACATTTTGTCATGACCTCATCAGTTGCAGAATGGCAGTGACCTCTTTGAAGGGTTTCTCAGCAAGAAGTTGGGCGAGCACACCCTTCTTGGCATTATATCCGATAATGGGTTCAGTCTAGCCACGTCTCAAAACTTGTGGTAATCTATGTTTTTGTGTTTAAATCATTGTCTTTGGTTAATTAACTTCAAATATATTTTGGTTTGGCATGCCTAATTATTTAGAACTGTTCTGGGTATTAGAATATTTAACAATCAACTTTCTTCATATTTAAAATAGCTACTCGCTGGAAATTAATGTAATGTTCTTAATTTATTTTTAATCCTTAGTGCATATTTATATGAAACACATAATACTTGCAGTCCCTTTTTGTTGATGAAATCATCAAGACCAAAACAGGCACTTGACCTAGAGGCAATGGAAAAAAATACCAGCTGAATTTATAAACCCACCAGGAGCTCACCCATCGAGGTCCAATAAAACGATGAAAGAACGGAAATCACAGCTGCCACATCATGGATCTAAATGACAATGTAATGACACTTATTTTGTGTTGGTTTATTTCCTGTGTCAAAACCGTTGGGATAACTGCAAAATGCAACGTGCCAACGGATTTATTTGGTTACACTATACCATGTTGATTACTCTGGTATGTTTAATTCCAGCTTTCACATGCATTGACAAATCATAAATCGAAGATTTTGACTGATTGAAGATTTTGCTTTTCTGTTGTTCAGATTGCAGCTTAAAGAGCTCAGAGATATGTGAAGCTTGTATCTCCACTTTCATGGTTTTGCAGCTTTTAAAGAATACCAAATCTCAAAGTACAGAATCATTGCTTAACTGATCATCACTTGCATCAGCATCATGATCAAGGTCAGTCATTGTTCAGGAATTATGATTGTGATCGAACATGATGAAGAAGCTATAACTAACCTGTATATTCCAGAAGCTGACTTTATTTGTTAGAATTTTGTCAGCTTCTGTTAAAACGATTTTAGTTAGTTAGGTTCTTGAAATTTGGAGTGTTGTTATGCTTAGTCATGGATTTATGGCAACCAAAGTGGCACGATGTTTATGCAAGTGTGTAAAGGTTGAGAGAAGTGCAAACTCAAACTTTATAGTGATTGGCACAGCCATCTTTAAAGAGTACCATTTTTGGTCGAAAAATGTACAGAAAGGAGAGAAGAGAGATAAACTTAGGATTGTTCGGTTTTGTTTTCGTCTTTCGAGTTATCAAAAAATTGGAAACGTAGAGAACAAAGCATTCCATTTAATGCTTTGGAAAGCATCTATTTGGTTGCTTTCTATTTTTGGTGAATGTTTTACTTTTTACTTTTTGATTTTTTACTGGGGCTGTGTGGGTTTGTCATAGAATTTGTTGTATTTTTTTTTTCAACTTTAAGATGTTTAGCATTTTGAGAAAAACGTTTTGGTATAGATTTACCAATTATGGGTTGGATAAGAAATTATGCTAATTGCTAAATTGGTGCTTGGACTGCTTCTTGATGGTTTCTTCTTCACATATTTAGGAGTATTTGATCTTTTATTGATAGAGGTGCTTTTTCAAAGAATTGGCAAAAGTTTGTTATGTTATGGTAGTAATCTGATGTTATTTAACATTTTCGTTTTCCAGTTTGTAAGATATTGGGACTGGAAAAGGCAAGGAATTCATTATTGTTGGAACCCTGTACAAGCATATGAAACTCAAACCTTCAATTCTTGATGAGTACTCCAAGACGGAAATGGACTGAGTATAGTTGACTGGTTTCACATAGGGTGGGTTCAGTTATATTTGGGGGTTTCTGAAAATCTGACAAGTTATTGGCTGTATGACATCATTCCCTTCCAAATACTTTGGTGTGTATGCTCTGTTTTTGGTTGTTTCTGTGTTGCCTGTGGGCTGTGTGAAAAGGGTGTGCCATTTGAAAAGGGTGTTAGGTAACCTTGGTTGTTTTTTGTATATCTTTTGATTTGTTCTCTTTGTAGTTTGCAATGCTATTACGAGAGCTGTTACATTGAAGACAGTGCATGTCAATTTGGCAAGCGTTTGATGTTAGTGTAATTATGTGCATGATCTAATCCAATTCTATGCTTAACTATCAATTTGTCCAGTGTTTGCGTAATTATGTTTTATGTGTTCTGATTGTATATATTTGTATGTGCAATTATAAACTGCTGTTTACTTATGTTATGGCTTTTAGTTATGTACGGCATTAGATGGTTTATTGTTATGTTTTGTGTATGGTTGTTGAATATGCTTGTATGTTGCTCTATTGTTCAGGACCATTTAAGTTCAGTGGTGTCCCCTCTAAGACGTGTTAACCAGTCGTACGTGATTGGAACTTCTACCAAGGTCAACATCTCTGGGGTGAATATGGAAAAATTTGATGACAAGTACTTTGCCAAGGAATCTGAGGTTGGTTCCTTGCATATATTTGCTTCTGCTGCATATCATGTTCTTTTTGACCCGATTTTAATTGTCTATTCTTGAAATTTGTAGGAGAAGTCACTTCCACAAGAGAAGGACAATCAGAAGGCAGTCGACACACCATTGATCAAATCTATCGAGGCTGTTCTAGAATTGAAGGCTTATCTGGGATCAAGGTTTTCACTCAGGCCCGGCATGAAACCTCACGAGCTTGTCTTCTAGAGTGAACATGTTGAAAAGTTATAGGATTGTGCTGCTTTTGCTACTTATTATGTTTTGTTTGAACTCAGTTTTAGCAATTGCACTCTTTCAGTTTCATTGGTATCAGACTTCAAAATTTTGGTATGGTTTTAGGCCATTTAATGTGCAAGAATTTACTTAAGTGAAGAGGTTAATGAAGAAATGGAGGTCATTCTGTAGTGCCTTCCAATTTGTAATGAACACATTGTGAAGTGAATTATTTGTATAGGCGGTTAAATTAAAAATTAAATGCTTAGTCATATAAATAATCGAGAAATAACAATGATAATTTTATTATATTATTATTATAATACTTTGCAAGAAAGGAGAAATAATAATTATTATTATTATTGTTGTTTTAGTTCTAAATATTAACCTTCATTTTCAGTTATTAAAATCCCTATAAAAAATTTTTTTATTGAAGTTCATCAAAGAATTATAGTGGACAATGACAAGTTTTATTACAATGGTGTCCTTTTTATGTAATTTTATACATTCACAACACTTTTTACTTCAGTTTACCAAACACATTGAAATTGCTTTTAATTCTCACAGCACTTTTGAAAATCAGTTTACCAAACACTTAACTGATTCTTTCCACGGCAATTTCAAAAGCAATTCCTCCAACAATAGATTCAAAAGCAATTCCCCCCATAACACAGTAATGCCAAACTGGGCCAATTTGTTAGAATTTTGTCAGCTTCTGTTAAAACGATTTTAGTTAGTTAGGTTCTTGAAATTTGGAGTGTTGTTATGCTTAGCCATGGATTTATGGCAACCAAAGTGGCACGATGTTTATGCAAGCGTGTAAAGGTTGAGGGAAGTGCAAACTCAAACTTTATAGTGATTGGCCACAACCATCATTATAGAGTACCATTTTTGGTTGAAAAATGTACAGAAATAAAAAGAGAAAGGAGAGGAGTGATTAACTTAAGGGGTGTTCGGTTTTGTTTTCTTCTTTGGAGTTATCAAAAAATTGGAAACGTGGAGAACAAAGCATTCCATTTAATGCTTTGGAGTTGGGCAGCCTGATCGAAAGCATCTATTTGGTTGCTTTCTATTTTTGGTGGGGTTACACCTAATTAATGTTTTACTTTTTACTTTTTTGATTTTTTATATATGATTTTGCTTTTCCGTACAATAAACTTGATTAATAATTAATAATTTCTTTATTAAAAATTAAAATATAATAATGATTTTTTTCTATAAATTGTTTTTGTTAATATTATTTTTACTTTTGCAATATATTAAAAATATATATATTTAAAATAATTTCTCTAAATATATATTACAATATTAGATTTGTTTTTTCAGAATTCTATTTTCAATTATCCCTATTAGACTTGTTTTCAAAAATTTTAGTTTCTAAAAACATGAAAATCAATTTCTTGTTTTTAAATAAAAATATATAAAATAGAAGACTAAAACAAAAAACATTATCGAAAAGGTTTTTAGTTGAGCAATTTTTCTCTCATAAACATACAACTTTGAGCATACTAATATACATCATCACACTTTTTCTATGTCCGCAATATAACTTCTTCAATCATAATAATACACACGATAAAAGTGTGATATTGTGTATTAGCATACTCAAAATATATGCTTATGGGAGAAAAATTGCTTAGTTGAGGGAAACAAGTCAGAAGCTAAAGATTGCCAGATTTCCATGCATAAGAATTAGGGGTATTTTTGTCAATTTAGTAGCTACAGTTTACAAGAAAATAAAAATTAGCGGGGTTGAGTAAGGGCCAGTTTGATATTGCTATAACTTTTATAATAATCACTGTTAGCTGTGCTGAAAGAATAATCAGCTGTGAAGTTAATCAGCAAATGTTTGGTTAATTATACTTTTAAAACTACTGTATAACTCAAAAGCAGTATGTACATGTTTGGTAATTTTATTTCAAAAGTGCTGAAATTAGTTATAATGACTAAAATAGACATGATTTTAAGACTTTATTATTATTATTATTATTATTTAATTATATATCAATATTTAAGTAGAATATTTAAATTAGAAAAAAAAATCCATAAGAATAATAAAAATATTCTTAAAAGGTTTTATAAATCAAATCAATATTTAATTAGAATCTTTAATTTTAAGATGAAATAAGATATATAAATGATTTTAATTTGATTTCATAAGGATAATAATGATATTTTAAAAGATTCGTTAAATGCTGAAATATATTATTCTATAATCACTTTCAAAAAATAACCTCCCACCTACTTCTCAAAATCACTGTCAAAACTTGTTAGATTATGAATTAATCACTTTTGAAAGTTTTACCAAACATCATTTTATGTCAAAATTATAAAATAAGTTGATTTTAACTTCTCAAAAGCAATACCAAACTGGCCCTAATTCTAAAGTCTTTACTAATTCGAGGGATAAATTCATGAAACAACAATTAACAAATAATCTGTTAATAGGGTGTTTGAGAAAAATTTAGAAACTTTTGATAGCAGTTTGTAATTAAGTATAATCTGTTAATATTGAATCACCTCATTTTAATTTGTCTACAAACTTCTTCAACTTCAATTAGATTTGTTGTTAGGGGACTTGAACCAGGGCCGGCCCATGGGGGCAGCAAACCCAACAGTTTGTTAGGGCCCCCAAATGGCCCAATCTCATTAGTTTTTAAAATTAGGTCCAATCTACTTATGTTTAAAAAGGCCCAATCTTATATGTTTTTTTGCTTTTTTTTTTTTTCCTTTACAAAATTCCGGGCCCAATTAACTACATAATTAAAAACAAAAACAAAAACAAAAAAAAAAACTGCCCATTAAGGGCCCAAAATCCAAATGAATTGTTATTGCTAATATACTATTTGTGAGATTACCTATTTGAAACAAGTCAAAAGCAAACAATACAGACTCTGCACTTTCTAGTCTCTCTCTCTGTGCTTTCTCACAAAGACACCAACTTCTCTCACAAGTCAGACTCTAGCTCTCCGCCTCTCTTTCTCGTTTTAAGGTACGGTTTTTGACTCTCTTTTTTAATTAATTACTTTGAATCTCTTTATTAATCTTGATTATCTAAGAAAGTTGATTGTGTGATTTTTTTTTTATCTGTTGATTTTTTTATTAAATTTAGAGTATTTTTTTGTTGAGATTTTGAGAAAAAAGAGGAATAGAAAGAATTATTTTGAAATTCGAATTGATCTTGATTCTTGTATAAAGTGAAATTCTTGTATATCCACATCTTGAATCTTGATTCGAATTGAAATTCTGGCAGTCGATGCTCTGTTTCCCATATTTCGGTGGAGTGTGAAGGGGTTTGTTTGTGAGGTTTCTATCGCTTTGTTAGGTGTGGGCAGTGGGCTATGTTTCAAGTGTTTTTATTTAGCGTTTGTAGTTGTTTGTAAGCTTTTCCCCTATTTATGTTTTGCTTTCTTCAGGTTCTGTTAGCCTCTTGGCCTCTTAGGTGTTGCAATGTTGGTTGGTTGTAGGCTTGTAGCTCAAGAGCTTTTGTCTTTTGTTTCTGGGGTCCTTTGATCCTTTAATAAAATAGCAGTTTAAAAAAAAAAAAAAAAAAAAAAAAAAAAAAAAAAAAAAAGGGCATCGTTTTATACATTTTCTACTTCTTCACTTCATTCTTTCCTTCTCTTCTTCGACAAACAACTCACAAACCTAAATCAGAATACCAAATCGGCCCAAGAAGCTTCAATCGCCTGTCTTCAGTCTCCAAAAGTTATCGTCTTCCTTCACCACCATCGCCAGTTCGCAGCCGTCTCCAGTTCGCCGGTCTATCACTCTGTTGTCACGTACCTTCTCCTCCCTTTTGTTTTCAATTTTTCATGTCTCTTATCTGTTATCTTATATCAATCCTCTGTTTTCCACCATTTTTGTTGTTGTTTTATGCTTTTGATTTTATTTTTATGGTGGATGGTGGTAATGGGTTATGGAATTCATATAGATTTTGTTGAATGGAGTTAGGTCTGTTTTTTTTTTTTTTTTTTTTTTTTTTTGGTCTTTGTCTTAGTCATTTTCGGGGTCCTCTACTGTTTTCTTGTGTTTTGTCATTTGTGTAGCTTGTATGGGTTGCTCAGTCTATGGGGGTGGGGTTTTGTTGTTGTATTTTTTTGCTGGTGTTGTTGCCTTTTCGATGGGATTCTGTTTTGCCTATTGCGTTGTGCCTAATTGGAAGATTAAATTAGAAGATAAATTACAAAGTACATAAATTAGAAGATTAATTGATAACTGTTTTCCGATTTTGTAATTTTTTTGTGGATCAGAGCTACAAGTAAGTTTGGCTGTTGTGTTGTGCCTTCTAAGTTTCCATTCTTCCCTACAATTCACACACAAGCCCTATTGTGGAGCTTGTATGCATTTTTGATGTAGTTGCTCAGCTTTTTTGCTCTATTTCTGGTTCTATTGCAGGCTTACTGCTTTGATGTCTTTTATAAACTACTGCATTATGAGTTCATTGCCTTATGTAATTTAAAATCTGTAAAAAAAAAAAAAAAAAGGAGGCATATGTCTTTTATAAACTACTACTGCATTATGAGTTCATTGCCTTTTATAAACTACCATGTAATTTATAAACTACTGCATTATACCATATGTCTTTTCAGTTTTCATGTATGTTATATAGTTGTTTAGGGTTTGTGAATTGTGAATTAGGATTTTAATTATTATTTTTTAATATTTTGATTTCAGATTTGGATTTGGATTGGTTTGTGATTGCATCCATGTGGATTTGAATTGGTTTATGATTGGATTTTGATTGGTAATTTGACCTTTGTGGATTTGGAAAGAATTTTGTTTGGATTTGATAATTGAAATTTGTTTATGATTGAATTTTTATGCAGGAAAATAAAAAAATAGGTCTAAATTTGCCGGCCGATTAATCACCGATTAATCGGCCTAGGCACTAGGCATTGGGTCTCCACCTGACTAGCGCCTAGCGCTTACTAGAACATTGGTTTTTATTAGAGAATGTCTCTATCAACAAAATATTTATGACAATCGAACAGTTATCTGATCTCATTATCTTAGTTTTGTCTTGTCAATCATTTTCAAGAAGAATGGTGCATGCTTCATTTGTCTTTATATTAAGTTGTTGTTTAGATAGAAAATTGTCATCTCTGAAGGTCAAAGGATAGTCGACCACTTTGCAAACCGTTGGTGAAAGCGGCTATTCCGGCTACATTGCTGGCGTCGTCAATCTGAGTGACTTCTTTCTCGAATCTTGTCAAGTATTTCTTGAGAGATTCGCTCTTCTCTTGTTTTAGATTTGACGGGTGGGCAAGCGACTTCCTCCTCTGCACACTTCCCATGAATTGTCTTACGAATGCTTTGCTAAAACCAGAAAAAATGTTAATGCTTTTGGGTGGGAGCCGCCCAAACCATCTAGAAGCGAGATAGCCGAAGGTTTGCAGGAATGTTAAGCATAGGAGTCTATCGTTGGATGCGTATTGTGCCATGACGTTGTGAAACCACCTGACATGTTCCTTCGGGTCCCTAGTATCTTTATATTGCTCAATAGTCGACATCCTGAATCTTTCCAGGAATTGGGTGTGAGCAATTTGATCGATGAATAGGTTATCTGATTCATCTTCCGATGAGACATTGTGCCCACATCTCCGAGCCATTGCTGAGATCTTTTTTGATAGTTCTTAGAGGGTGACGCTTCGTCGGCCGGTTGGTTCTCCTCCCGGATCGAGCTGGATCTTGGTAGCCATCTTCCCTGCTATCTATGCTACCTTCGGACCTCTGATCGTCTATGCTTTCAGACCTTCTCTAAATGGCCCTTTTTTATCGTAATCATTTCTCGGCTGAGGACTTTTATCTTCGAAGGAAACAAAACAATGCTTCCACCGGGTCTTCTGGTGTATGCTATCGGGGATCGTCCCGTGTGTTCGACCGCGGCCTCGGCTCTCTAGAGATTCTTTGTCTACTAAACTTTTTCCTTTCCTTTGTCTTCTTCCTTCAAAGGCTTCAAGGTGGTCCCGGGGTGTTTCCTCCAAAGACGGCTTAGTTCGGGCCTCCGGGGTCACAACATGGACTTATGACCGCAGCCTCCCAAGTGGATGGTCCCCAGGTGTGCTTGTTAAGTCATAGGGAGAAGAAATCCCCAGGCCTACAGGAAGCGTGAGCCCTAACTTGTTGGCCTCGCTAACCAGGTTCATCAAAGCAGTTTGGAAGTGTTGTAAGGTTCCCAGATCGACCACCCTGGTTTCCGACGTTGCTACCGATTGTTCTCCAGTCATCAACGTTCCGTCTCCTGCTACTTCAGTTGCTTTAGGGACCTAGCAGTGGTTATCGCCGCTAGAGTTTCCGTCTTTGTCGCTGGCGTTGCTTATGGTTCAGACCTATCCGTGAGGGTTCCTCGAAGTTTATGTTCACACCCCCTCCTTCTAGCGCGAATTGTTGATGGTGAATTCTAGATTGCCACACGTCCAACAATAATATCATGTTTTTGAAAGCAAAAATGTAAATAAATGCATGCAAGACACGAATTTTACGTGGAAAACCCTAGAAAGGGAAAAAACCACGGCGCCCTTGAGGGCGGGAAAATAATACTATGAATTATTCAAGGGTTACACACTCAATAATATCTCTCCTCTCATACAATTGCTCTCTTCTCTCAAGGATCAAGAACCCCTTTCCGTAGATTACATAGTTCTATTTATACCAGGCAGGCTAAGGTTTCTTCTGGCCTTTGCCATGTTGGTGACAGATTTGCTAATTAGAATCGTGTTAGGATTCTGGTGTCATAACTGATTAGGACTTATTTCCTATCTAACGTCTATCTTTCTGGAAGCTTTTAGTTATTTCCTGTTTAGACTTCTCTGAGTGGAAATAGCGATATTTCCTTATTGGAGTGCAACTCTTTAGACCTTGTATCTGGATGAATCCTCACTCGAAGAGGTATTCCTTAGTTGGGTTACCTTTCCCGTATTGGCCGAGTAAGGGTCTTTGGCGAGTACGATCTTTGCCTATTTTAGACTGGGCTACCTAGTGAGTACACTTTCGGTCTTCACTAATCTTGATGACGTGGCTAGGTGACGTGGCAACTGGTCAACGCTTCCTTCGTTGATTAGTTGACAAATGACGTAGAATTGTTCTTCTTCCGAGTTTCCTGCTTATTCTGCTGACATGTCTTCTAGCCGAATACACACATACAACATAGTACAAAACAAGATTTTGATGTTGATAGAAAGAGTTAGGGTCATTTGAGTGATCAAATGTCATAGTTGGACAAAAACAAAGTTGCCATGTTTTAATGGTCTTTTTGGAGATTTCAAAATCAATCCAAACGATCATGAAATATTATGAATAATAGACCGTTGGAAAGATATGAGTGTCTAGTTTGTCCAGATTTTTTCAAAACTCAGTTTAAATCTTTGTATAAAACGTTATGTTCACAAGACCACACAAATTTTAGTTTTGAAAAACATTTAAACCATTGAAAACCAATATTTCAAAACTAGACACTTTACTCCAAACAACCACACTATATCTAACACATATCAAACACATGCACATAACAAGATATTACATGATGAAATTCAATGCATGATCACACAAATCAAATGTGTGAGTGTGTTAGTATGATAATCAAATCACGAAGAAACATTGCGAATGAACACAACATAATCTAATGATGCAACAAGCCTAGATATCAATCTAAATGCTTAGTGCATGAACATATGAACAACATGTGTGTAAGTGTTGCACAACGATGTAGGGACACATATTAATGAATTATGTGTATGTGCACCTAGATCTCTTCAAAGAGTCAAGAATAAGTGTTATACCTTTTGAAGTGCTCTTGCTCTTGAAGTCACAAAGATGCTTGGAAGCCTGCCTTCGCTTGTCTTCAAGAACCTAAGCTACCCATTACAAAATCATCCCCAACGTGGTTTGTCATGAAATAAGTCAATCATGAAATAGTGATCATTAATCAATGCTCCGGCTGTAGGGAAAAAGACGTGCACACAGCAGAACGAGACTAAAATAGGTTTAGTATATTTCAAAAAAATTCCATTTAAAGATGAACCTTAACTCTTGACTAATTAATATATATAATAAAAGTATCGTACCTTTGTTGCGTGATCCGATTGATGTTGCGTTGATGGTAATCCGCAAGATCTTCCAATCCAATCACGAACGTGAATCACCTAGGAGCGTGGTCTCCCTTTCTTTGAATTGTGTACCTGATGATGGATAACAAAAACTTTTTCTTTTTCGTTAGTCACAATAACCTTCTTAGAGCAAAACGAAGAGCGTCCGGTCACTTGTGAATTATCAATCTATTGATCGAAACTCGCGTGAATCTAATTCGAAGTTGTACACAAAGCCTTTTGATGTAAAAGCTTACTAGTGCACTATCGAAATAAAAACAATTCTTCTCTCTTTTTTCTCTTGGCCGAAATCACACTATACTAAGAGAGGGATTCTATTTTTCAAGCAAAAGAAAAATAACTCTCAAGAAAGCCATAAGGGTGGCTGAATTCCTCTTCCCATTATAATATGTCTAGTGCACCAAACCTTCTTGCCATATAAATAATATATTTATATATGCGAATTCTCTGCACAATATCATATATTTATATATCATGAATTCCTTGCACAATATCATATCTATATATAGTCAACGAATTATGCTTGCCATATAAATAATATATATATATATTAATATAGGCCAATTCATTTGTCATATATATTATTTAGGACCGAATTCTCTTGCCATGTATTATATAGGGTGGCCGAAATCTTCCACCAAATAGGATTTATGTCTTTTGACCTAAATCCTAACCCTAGGTAGATTTCTTTATAATTCCAAATCATAATCCAACTCTTTAGTGTATTTGTGACTATATCAAAGACTTCCTAATTTGACTAGATAAATAAATTCATTTTATTTATCTACTTACCAAATAAAGTCTTTGATACTTATTATACTACTAACAATAGTATAACACTAAGAAACATATTTCCTAGTCAGAAAAAGATTTTGACTTTTAATTAAATAATTAATCAATCAATTAATTAACTTCCATTTAATTAAATAATAAAATAAAATAATATATTAAGCTAATCCATTAGCCTTGCCGCCCATATACCATACATGGGCCATATATTATTTTCCTATTTTATTTAATCCATTAGACTTTAAATAAAAAAAACCCACATGTGAACTAGACCCATTCTTACTAAAATAAACAAGCCCACATGCCTTTCATTAATATATTAATATAATTTAACAGCCCATTAAACAAATAATGTGCAAATTATATTCTTAATATATTAAATACAATTCTAGATGGACACATAATCGGTCCGGTAGAATATATCAAGTGATCCATGCAAGTTCGTGTGGATTGGGGATCTTGGCGGGCTATCTAAATTTAAGTTTCAATAGACATAACCTAATTACAATCAACAAATGATTCACTTAGGTTCAATCTATTAATTTTAGTTCATTCCACTAAAGAAATAAAATTGCACTCTTAAATAAAGATAAAATAAGTCAATGTTTCTCATTCATACCCTAGACAATCTTATTGGAGATAGTGTATCCTCGTGAAGAATATCAGTAATTGCCAAGAGCTCATAGACCGCCTATAGCTTTCCAAGTTACCATATTTACTCATATGACCACATTTTGAACTTGGATATTTTGACTTGTCCAGAAGTTATGTTTCAATAGACACTATCAAAAACTTAACGTTAAGATTTAATATCCAATACCTCAAAACATTCATATGATAATATTCTACTCTCATTTAATAAATGGAGTCACGATATCCATATCTATAAATAAAGTCCTCTATCGATTAACAAATGAATACCACCAAACTATCGAGGATAAACTATTCTCTATATAATCGTACTCATTGATAGCTCAAATGATAACACTTGCAACCATAAGTCCATCATTTATCTCAGGATTAAGATAGACTCTCTGATTGTCCTCATAATGAAAAGACTTTTATCTACTGACAGTTCTAGATAAAGTATTTCATTGTGATCTTATTCAATGCTCCTAGTGCACTAGATTCTTTTACTCAAAGCCACTTTGATGATTTTAGACTTATCATACCACTTTTGATCCCACTCAAATGTTAGCAAAACAATCTACAACTTTAACAAGATAAAGGTGCCCAACCTTTACCTTAAGTTGTGAACATTATTCAAGACTAACTAAAGAATTGTCTCTACCTCATACATATCCAGATGTACGAACAATTCTTCTTTTCTCATAGTCTTTTGACCTTATGATTATTTATTTTTGACAATTATAATAATTAAATTATAAATGCTATAAGATTTGTTAAACTAGAAATCACTTTATTAATATGAAATTATTGTCAAAACCATATTACACTCTTGCTATTAAGCATAATCCTAACAATCTCCCACTTGCGCTATAGCAAGTGTGTTATATCTCTCATTCCCATGTTCTCACCCCTATACACAATTTCCCTTAAAAGATGATACTTCTTTTCAATGTGTTTTCCTCTCTTATGACTTCTTGGTTCTCTCGAATCAGCCACTGCATCACTATTGTCACAGTAGATAGTGATTTGCTTATTCGCATCAGGAACCACTTCCAAGTCAATCAAGAATTGGCGAAGCCAAACAGTCTCTTTGGCAACTTCACATGCAGCAACATACTTAACTTCCATCGTGGAATCAGCAATACAAAATTGCTTGATACTCCTCCATATGACTGCTCTTCCTCCAAGAGTAAACACAGATACTAATGTAGATTTTCTGGAGTCAGAATCCGACTGAAAATCAGAATCTGTATACCCTATGGGAATCAAATCCCCTCCAGAGTATACAAGCATATTATCTCTCGTTCTCTTGAGATACTTGAAAATATGCTTGACTGCCATCCAGTGATCAGGACCAGATTTCGATTGAAACCTGCTAACTATGCCAACAGCAAAACAAATATCTGGTCTAGTGCAGAGCATTGCATACATGAGACTTCCAACTGCCGAGGCTTATGGAACTCTACTCATGAATTGCTTTTCATGCTCATTCTTAGGAACTTGTTCCCTAGAAAGTTTGATTCCATGTATGAAAAGTAACATACCTTTCTTGGAATCTTGCATGGAGAACCTAGACAAGATTTTATCTATGTATGAAGCTTAGGATAATGCAATCGTTCTATTCTTTCTATCCCTTATTACTTGGATACCAAGAATATAACTTGCTTCTCCTAAGTCCTTTATATCAAATTGTTTTGCTAACCATTCTTTTACTAATGTCAATACACCTACATCATTTCCGATGAGTAGTATATCATCAACATAAAGAATCAGGAAAACCAACTTGTCGCCTTTAATCCTTTTATGCACACAGGGTTCATCAAGGTTTTGAATAAATCCAAAACTTTTCACAGCTTGATCGAACCTTATGTTTAAGGATCTAGATGCTTGCTTTAATCCATATATGGATTTTTGCAACTTGCACACCCTTTTTGCTTGGCCCTTTTTAATGAATCCTTCTGGTTGTATCATATAGATACTTTCGTCAAGACTTCTGTTAAGGAAAGCTGTCTTGACGTCCATTTGCCAAATCTCAAGGTCTAGAGATGCTGCAATGAATAAGAGTATCCTTATGGATTTAAGCATGGCCACAGGAGAGAAGGTTTCCTCGTAATCGATACCTTCCTTCTGTGTGTAACCTTTAGCTACTAATCTAGCTTTAAAGGTTTCCACCTTTCCATCCATACTTCTTTTCCTCTTGTATACCCACTTGCACCCAATGGATTTTATCCCTTTAGGCAAGTCTACAAGAGACCAAAATTTGTTATTGAACATCGATTCAATCTCAGATTGCATTGCCTTTTGCCAATGGCGACAATCAACATCCTCCATTGCTTCCTTATACATGTAGGGGTCATCGTCATCCGGGAGATTCTCCACTGATTCTTCCAGACCGATGTATCTCTCGGGTTGTCTACTAACCCTCCCAATACGACGAGGAATGGTAGGTTGTTGATTTTGTGATGGTGTGGAACTTACAATTGGGCTAGGTTGTGTAACCTCTTGTGAAATTGTATCTCCTGACATCTTATTCAGGACAATTCTACTTTTAGGTACAAAATCATTCATATAGTCCTTTTTCCAGAAATTTAGCATTTGTCGAAACAAATACTTTAAAATCTGAAAGACTATAAAAATAATATCTTGTAGTTCCTTTTGGATACCCCACAAATATGCATGTTTCCGAACGGGACTCCATCTTTTCTGTCTTTCCTTTTAACACATGCGCAAGACAACCAAATATCTTTAAGTGTTGTAAACTAAGCTTTCACCTAGTCCACAACTCATGCGGTGTTTGAGGAACCGATTTAGATGGTACATCATTTAGAATATATATTGCAGCTTGTAAAGCATATCCCCAAAAAGAAATATGAAGTGTTGAATAACTCAACATAAACCTAACCATGTTCAAAAGAGTTATATTTCTCCTTTCTGCCACCCTATTTTGTTGAGGTATACCTGGTGTAGAAAACTAAGAAATGATCACATTATCAATAAGATATTGCTGAAACTCACCAGATAGATATTCTCCACCATGATCAAATCTCAAGATTTTTATATGTTTCTTAAGCTGATTTTTCACTTCAACTTTAAATGCTTTGAACATGTCAAAAACATCGGACTTATGTCTCATGAGATACACATAGCCAAATCTCGAGTAATCATCTGTGAAAGTAATGAAGTACTCATATCCACCTCTAGCTTGAATGCTTATAGAACCACATACATCAGTGTGTATTAATCCTAAACATTCAGTGGCTTTTGTGCCTTTGGTCCTGAACAACCTTTTGGTCA
Source organism: Acer saccharum (assembly GCA_030490815.1). NCBI lineage: Eukaryota > Viridiplantae > Streptophyta > Magnoliopsida > Sapindales > Sapindaceae > Acer > Acer saccharum. Next base: position 12,257,958 of record CM059874.1, read on the forward strand.
TTTTACCTTCCAAACAGGATTCACAAGTTGGTAGATCATCAACCTTTAAGTCACTTAAAGGTCTATCACTAACCAATCTTTTAATCCTATTAAGGTTAGTATGACCTAGGCGCAAATGCCATAGGTAGGTTTCATCTTTTGATAATTTTACTCTTTTATGATTAAGTTGCGTTAATTCTGTGTCTAACAAGTGAGAGATATTTCTATATAAATATAATAGACCGTTTTCCAATGTACCTTTGCAAACAAATTTGTTATTCTTACTAATAATAAAATCTTTATTAAAAGTAACCGAATATCCAAATTTATTCAAACAAGAAATTGAAATCAAATTCCTCTTGAATTGAGGTACATAATAAACGTCTATCAAATCTAAATGCCTACTAGAATCTAGATTAACTCTAATATCTCCCACTGCACTGGCAGACACCAACGCTCTGTTGCCTAAACGCAAGTTGATTTCATTCTTATTCAGTCTTTTCCTTTCCTGGAACCCTTGCAAGGAATAACAAACATGATTAGTAGCTCCAGAGTCTATGATCCAAGAATCTGTAGAATCTGTCAAAAAACATGTTTCAAGATAATTAACATTACCTTATTCCTTCTTGTTCTGAGACTTTGGGCAATTACTTTTCCAATAACCCTTTTCACCACAAAGGAAGCACTTCCCTTTGATCTTGGTTACTCTCTTGGTAGGCCCAAGTTGCTTTTTCTTCTGTTGTTTCTTGACCTTCTTACGGGTCTTAACAGTAGCAACTTTACCAACCAAATGAATCTCTTAACTTGTGCCATTAGATTCACAAGTATGAGCAAGTGGCTTAGGAGTAGATAGAATAAATTTATGTTTTTCAGCTTGCAGCAACAACCCAATTTTCCTTTTCCATGTGACATAATTATTATCAGTTAAAGGTTTATCTTTTTGGAAGTTGATTAGGGATAGGGTCATGATTTCTAAATAAAACAAAAATATATATAAGTAATTAATCATGATAAAGTACTTTCAAATATTTATCTTGAATTAAATAAATAACTCAATCATAAAAATTCAACGGTGATCCAACACCCATAAATGTCACGCCTCCTTTGGGAGTTCATACCATTTACTAGTTGGACTAGGTCCCACCTAATTGTTAACATAACAACCAGCATTTTCAATTTTAGTCTTGCGATTTTAATTGACAAGAACTCTTGGGAGGATATCAATAAAACCACATTGAGTGTGTTACCAAGATATCGACCCTCGATATTTTCTCTCACGAAAATCCCTCCTTTGAGAGTAGATCTCATTTGAGTCAATTGTCTAGTCTATCCTTGTAAGGAAGTATCTTGCTAAATTCCATTCATGGATACCCCTTGGAGGGTTATCACACAAAACATAAAGCTCAACTAACCTTGGAGGCCGTAGGTGTTTCAAAACACCTTCTCCCACTCAATTATTTAAGGCGAGTGATTAAATTCCATATAATGATTTACCAAGTGTAAGGTTTATGATTTGTATTGGCTTAATTCCATTGCAAAACACTCTATGTTTGTATTAGTTGTTGCTTAGGACATTATTTGAAGAAAGGAAGCTTAAAAAATGAAGAGCAACATCTAGTGCAAAAGTCGTCTTCAAGAGGTGAAAAACATCAAAGGTAAATCTTGATTTCTATCCTCTTGCAAGGCGTTAGCGCACACACACACAATTCATACATGTGTGTCCCTGCATCTTGGTTCAAACATTTGGTATAACACATTCACACACTTCATAGCATGCTCATGCATTGATCTTGTATTGATAAATATTGTGAAATTGCATGCTTTGTGACTATCTCTTTGATATGGCATGCTTGTGTGAATATGTGTTTATTTGTTTGTGTATTTTGTGTTTAGGACTTAAACATGTTCTTATTTAATGCCTTATTGAGTTCCGTTCGTTTCGGTTACTCATTCATAAGGTTTCGAGTCCAAACAAGTTGACTATGCTACTTTTCGTTCTCATTTGTTGTGTTGACTTCATCGTCGAATTCCGAGATGATTTCTCAACCATTTTTCAAAGTTGTGTAGTCTTAGTCGTGCATGAGGGAGTCACGGTTCATAATCCAAAAACGGATTCAAAATCGGAGTTCGGATGCCCAAGATATGGGCTAAAGAACCGAAAGAGCGCATGAGAGGAGTCGGGAGCACGTGTGGCCACAAAGCCTGCCCGTGTGGGAGGCCGTGGGCCCCACGGCTAGGGGAGCCCTCTGCTCCCATGTGGGCCACGCGCCCCCCACGGGGAGGTGACATGGCGTGCTCCGATTCACTCGTAAAATCTCTCTCTCTCTTCCTTTTAAACCCATCTCCTTCCCTCCACACGTTGTTGAATTTTGAAGAACACTTGAAGAATTTTCTGCAGAATTCTACATTTTTCGTTTTCTTGTTTTGATCATATCTCCCTCATATGAACTCGAAATCAATCGATTCAAAAACCAAAATTGTTGGTCTCAAAGAGAGCTACAAATCCCAAGCATTTCCAGAGGAAGCTGACTTCGCCATTTTTCTCAGCTGATCCATTTTCAGTACGTGGTCAGTATGTTAGTTTTGACTTCTTCTTTTTCAATTTCATCTTTGATCATCTCTTGATTCTTACTATTTGATCGATGAAATTTGTTGAGAAGTATGTTAGATCACTTTCTAGGGTTGTTTGATCATTTGTTAATTGAGTTTTAGCTTTGTGATTTGTTTTGAACATATATGTGCTAAACTTGATTGTGTGTGAAATTGATTCTAGAAATTGATTATATGATGTATCTCATATTATTTTCTAGGTTCTATTTCTTGATCTAAGAACTAGGTTTTTAGTGTGATAAATTGAATATTCATACATTTGTTCTTATTGATTTGCATGTCTTGATTTCTAGATAATTTTTGTGATTGTGTATTGGGATATTCTAGACTATCATTGAACATGTACATTTTGCTTGATTGATCATCTAGCTTAATTTGTTTGTGTTTGCATCACTTGCATCACTTTAGATCATAGCCTTGCATTAGGTTGAAGTATCTAGCAAAGTGAGTGAAGCTTTGTGGATAGAGCAAGGAAGTCTTGATTAGAGTCGGGAGGACTCGGATAATCAAGCAAGGAAGTCTTGTCTAGGGTCGGGAGGATTCGGATAGGCAAGCAAGAAATCTTCCTAGAGACGTGAGCGTCTTGGATAGGAAGTTGCTTTCTAGAGGTGTAGGATACATCTCGGATAGGAAGTAGGCTTGGTGATTCACTAGCCCGAGAGTAGATTAGGAGTTGATAGCTTGAGCGGATATCATGAGTGATAGCTTGAGTGTGTAAGTCCTTTTTCACATAGTGAATTGCTTCGCCGGTGGTTGTGGTATCAACCCGTGGATGTTTCCTCTTTGAGGTTTTACCACGTTAAAACACTTGTGTTCATTTTTTGCTTTTGCTTTTACTTTTCTTTATTTTCCATTTCTTTCATTGATTGCATATCTTGTAAATTGATTAACTCTTGTATAAGTGAAATCAATTAATTTGTCAAATTTAATCAAGTGTGCATTTTCATTGATATATTCCGCATTAATTTTTTAATTTCGAGAATTTGGAGCCTATACCTATTCCCCCCCCCAGGTATATTTCACTACTACTTAAGGGAAATTTCACCAAGTTATCTAGATGCCAATTAGATACCTAAATCATACAATGCATGTTCATACCAAAAGAGATATATGAGTGGCACTCCTATTCTATATGACATGTTATCAAACAATAACAAATATTGTAATATTTATGGAAAAATAAGTAGCCACAATTTTGGTCCATCCTAGAAAAGCAAGTAAATTACATTTGTTTGGAATACAAAAACCCTAACTTGGCGGACAAGTCTTCAAGCAGCCATCACTCGTGTGCACCTTGGCTGCCCTATCCATGGGCGTGCGCATGCACCCAGCCCCCATGGGCAGCCGTGCGCCCCACACCATAACAAAATGCAGCTGCTCGCTTTTATGCGCGCACGCTTGTTGTTTTGGTGCGCACGGTGTAGGTTTGGTTCTGGTTGCTTCCTTTTTCTACTTCCAATTGTTCAACTCTTCGAATCTTCAATACCTTGAAACTAATTATTGCACGGTGTATATAAAACTATCTAGAGGGGGGGGGGGGGGGGGGGGGGGGGGAATAGATTTTACGCTTTTTACCTAATTTTTTGTGTTAGTCAAAATTACGAAAATGCCCTCAAGATAATATAAACAAGCAAGTGTAATATGGTGCGGAAATTAAAACAACACTTGATTTTTACGTGGAACCCCTCACGGGAAAAACCACGGGCTATGTAAGTAAGCCACACTCGAACCTCGAATCCACTAAATGTGCAAACGATTACAACCTAATCCCGGAAGTAATCACACACCTACCTAATCCCGGTATGAGTGAACCTAGTCCAATTTTGCTTGCGATCTAAGCAACCTAATCCCGGATGCTACACACAAGACTGACTTTCTCTATGAAGAGAATACAACCCTAAGTGAATATATGTGAATATCCAAAATGCAACATAGAGCAAGGGAAACCCTATATGCTTATCTAAGATGTTTAATATGCAATTAAGAACAATCCTAGATATCAAAACTAAATGACATGTCAATTAGTTTAGCTAAACAATATTAAGCACAAAACCTAACAAGCTAGCACAATACAACTTCTCAAACATACATCATACTTATCTCAAACTTGTATTCAAAGTATATAAAATAACATACAAGTAATTAATTGAGATTTCTTAGTTAAGAAAGACACAAAATATGTAAGATATTAGTGAAAAACTTACCAAGCAAAGTATGATGAAGAATCCATGCAAGATGACATCTAGAAGATCAAAGATGATGCTAGATGATGATTGATGATCATGAATAAGTGTTTGAGTAAGTAAAAATGAGTTCTTGGAATTTTTCTTCTCTTTGAAAAATATCCTAAGTATGAAATCTGAATATGAACTCTCTTTCTTAACCTAAAGACAAAATGGCATATATATAGAGGGCCAAATCAAAGTGAGGTCGTTTAAGTAAGTTTCAAAGAAACCCGTCGAATTGCTCCCGATGAAACAGGGGAGAAACGGCGGTTTCAAACGGCGGTTACGACACCGCCGACTCAACCGCAGAATAAACCCGAGAATTAAAACCATCAGGTATGAACGGCGGTTTCGATCGGCGGCCACGAAACCGTCGATCCAACAGTCGAATTGATCCAGAGTCCTCTGGACTCAAACGGCGGTTTTATTCGGTGGCCAGGCCGTCGATCCAAACCGCCGTTTCACCAATTTTGGTGAAACCAAGGGAGAAGCCAAGGGCATTCTCCAACGGCGATCTTCGGCCTAAAAACAAGCACACAAGGTGCATGTGCGGACGTTTCCGAACAACAACGGGAAACGAATTACAAGACACAAAAACACACAACAACATATAACAAAGAAGTGCAAGTGTGATAAGTGACAAGTGAAGAGAATGCACACAAATGCAAGTATGCTAAGTGAGTGTGTGCACTAAATCTCTTCATAGAAAATTAAGCACTAAACATATACCTTTGGAGTGCTTAACACTTGCAAGGGCCTTGAGCTTGAACACATTCCTAAGCTACCTTTACATAATCCCCACATATGGTTTGATCACGAAATAAGCCAATTAAAAACTACAGGAATCCTTACAATCTCCCCCTTTGGCTATTTCGTGACAAAACCACCACTCACATTGATTCCTCACATAGAAATAGAAACAACGGGATAACATAGATCTTCTACAATACAAAGAGATAATAAACAAAATAAAATCTTCAATGCTCCAATCTCTTGTAGAACAACCAACCCTACAAAACAAAGTTTCTATATTTTTCGAAAAAGTACATGTGAGATTAATCAAGTGATATCAAAACAAGCGTTTGCATTTTTAGAAAGTAGGCACAACATTACAAAATATATGCAATGTATGATAAATGCAATGCTCCCCCTCAAAGGGTTACTCCCCCTCAATGTGTTATCTCCCCAAAGTGCACAATTGCAACATCAATTTGCATCTCCCCTTACCAATCCTACTCCCCCTTTTTGTCATGATATAGGCAAAGGAGTAGTCCTCAACCGGGTCACTCAAGGCAAAGAGAGATAGAAGCATGCAAGTCATTTGCATATACATATAAGTCACTTTATGCATCTCAATTAATTGAAGAGAAACAAGGAGATTTATTTGAGAAAATGTGTGAATCCAACATGTTTTGCATACAAGACATATAGCATTCAAGTCCAAAATACAATGGTATTTGGCAAAGCAAATGACAAAGGTTTCTAATTAGAATTCAAACCAATTTCACCAATGTCATGGGAAAAGCAAGGATATAGAGATTATCGATTTCAATTTAAGAGCAACTATATCCAACTTTATAAGCGAAACATGGCATGAGCGACTTTGCACCTTATTTGATTTTTCCGAATAAGATATCCATATGATAGTAGCCATGTTCAACTAATAAAGAAAGAGAGACATTTGGAATGTAAATTCCTTTGAACGGATACAAGATCCTTTATTCATTGAGTCTCATTAGCTTTCACACAAGTTTTGCATTTTTAAGAATATGCAATCATCAATTCATGCTTTTTCATTTGACATTAGCATGTTATAAAAGAATCATCATGTCATGGAGATAACTATAGGTCATTCACATCATACTTCCTATGTAAATCTCCTAGTCCAAAAATGCATGTTTGAACATAAATATGACATGGATTGTAAACAAGCAAGGTTCACACTTATAGAATTTGAAAGCATATTTACATATGTACAACCAAGCTTACTCAAGCAATCAAAAGAAGAGGCATAAGTTATTTCAAATTTTTTGCAAGTTACAAGAATGCAAAATAGCTCTCTTTGCTTGAGTTACCCATATGGGGTCAATCATTGAACACATCACTCCACAAGACATATCCCAATAGATCTACTTAGAGTTTTAAATCGAGTAGCATCTAAGGGTTTAGTAAATAGGTCCGCAAGTTGATCATTAGTACCTACATGTTCAAGTACTATGTATTTATTCTCAACAAGCTCTCTAATGAAGTGATGGTGGATGTCAATATGCTTAGTTCTAGAATGTTGAACCGAATTCTTGGAAATATTAATAGCACTCATGTTATCACAAAAGAGAGTGAGAGTACCTTGGTTGAATCTGTAGTCTACTAGCATTTGCTTCATCCATAGGAGTTATGTGCATCCACTCCCCGCGGCTATGTACTCAGCCTCGACCGTGGACAAGGAAATCGAGTTTCGCTTCTTGCAAAACCAAGACACCAAGTTGTTGCCTAGAAAGAAGCAACCGCCCGATGTGCTCTTCCTATCATCACAATTTCCTGCCCAATCCGCATCACTAAAGCCTACAATACTAGCATTAGTGTCAAAAGAGTACCAAATCCCATAGTTGGATGTCCCATTCACATAACGAATGATCCTCTTTACAGAAGAGAGGTGGGACTCCTTAGGATCCGCTTGGTACCTAGCACACACACCCACACTAAAAGATATATCGGGCCTACTTGCGGTCAAATAAAGCAAGCTACCTATCATGCCCCGATATAGAGTTTGTTCCACACTTTTACCACTAACATCCTTGCTTAGCTTCAAAGTGGTACTCATGGGTGTATCACAATGTTTGGCATTCTCTAAACCAAACTTCTTCACTAGGTTCTTAGCATATTTGGCTTGGGTTATGAAAATCCATCATTCATTTGCCTAATTTGCAAACCTAGGAAGTAACTAAGCTCACCAACAAGACTCATCTCAAATTCATGAGACATGACATCAACAAATTGTTGGACCTTGGTGTTGTTGGTGGAGCCAAACACTATGTCATCAACATATATTTGAGCTATGAAAAGCTCATCATTGTCTCTCTTGATGAATAGTGTCTTGTCAACACTACCTCTTGTGTAGTTATTGTCAACAAGAAATCGAGTGAGGCGCTCATACCAAGCCCTCGGTGCTTGTTTCAACCCATATAGTGCCTTTTTGAGGCGATAGACATGGTTGGGGTGGTGAGCATCCACAAACCCCTTGGGTTGTTCAACAAACACTTCCTCTTGCAAGAAGCCATTGAGGAAGGCACTTTTGACGTCCATTTGGTGCAATTTGAACTTATGCACACAAGAGATGGACAAGAGAAGCCTAATGGACTCTAAGCAGGCAACGGGAGCAAAAGTCTCCTCAAAGTCGATAACCTCAATTTGAGAGTACCCTTGTGCTACAAGTCTACCCTTGTTCCGCACAATGTTGCCATCCTCATCGGATTTGTTCCTAAATATCCATTTAGTGCCTATGACATTAGTGGTCTTAGGCCTAGGAACTAGAGTCCAAACCTCATTCCTCTCGAATTGGTGTAGCTCTTCTTGCATGGCAAGAACCCAAAATTCATCATTCAAGGCTTCATCAACCTTTTTGGGTTCTATTTGAGAGGTGTAGCAAGTAAAGTTAATTAGATTAGCTATTTGACGCCTAGTCCTAACACCCTCATTAACATCTCCAATAACATCCTCTTTATTATAGAGTCTTCTAACCCATGAAGCGGGTTCATTAGAGTCCAAGTTAGGAACTCTAGTAATAGGTTGTGTGACTTCATTAGTTGTCCCAACATTGGGAGTCACCACAACCCTCTCCAAAGGAGAGTCATCATCTAAAATTTCCTCCTCCTCCTCCCCATGGACATTAGACTTGAGCCTAGTATCATCAAATACGACATTGGATGATTCCATAACACTTAGAGTCTTTAAGTTGAAAACTCTATAGGCTCTATTATTCAAGGCATAGTCAATAAAAATACCCTCATCACTCTTAGCATCGAATTTGCCAAGTTGATCACGGTCATTCAAAATGTAGCATTTGCTTCCAAAAATGTGGAAGTAGCTAACATTTGGCCTCTTGCCTTTCCATAGCTCATAGGAGGTGTTTCTAGTACCGGGCCTTAGGAAAACTCTATTTCCTATATAGCAAGCCGTATTGACGGCTTCGGCCCATAGGTTCCTAGGGACATTGTTGCTAAGCAACATTACTCGGGCCATCTCTTGGAGGACCCTATTCTTCCTCTCAACAACTCCATTTTGTTGAGGTGTCTTAGGAGCCGAAAACTCATGGGAGATGCCTAAACTATCACAATAGCTTTCAAAAGATGCATTCTCAAATTCCCTCCCATGGTCACTTCTAATCCGTTTAATGCTTCTAATGTTAGATTTCATTTCATTTTGTAATTTAGTACAAAGCATTTTAAACTTATCAAAAGTTTCAGATTTTTCTCTAAGAAAATATGTTCATGTAAATCTAGAGAAATCATCAACACAAACAAAAATGTATCTCTTTCCACCTAAACTCTCGGTTTGCATAGGACCCATGAGATCCATGTGGAGAAGCTCTAGGGGCTCCTTAGTGGAGAGATACTTGCCCTTTTTGTGCATGCTTTTGGTTTGTTTTCCTTGTTGGCAAGGTCCACAAATACCATTAGCTTTCTTCCCAAGCTTAGGGAGGCCACGCACACACTCGAACTTTCCAAGGGTTCTTAAATCCCTAAAGTTCATGTGGCCAAGTCTTTCATGCCACAACTCAACTTGCTCATCCATGGACACATTGTTTGAGACTATTCTAGCTTCAAGACAATAACAATTGTCACTAGATCTCATACCTTTCAACAAGGTTTGTCCATCGGGCTTTAGGATTGAGCAATCATTTTTACTAAACAAGACGGAATATCCTTCATCACTTAGATGTGAAATGCTTATTAAATTGGCTTTCAAGCCATCAACAAATAAAGCATCGGATAAGGAGGGTAAACCGGGAACGGAAATGGATCCTTTCCCTACAACCTTCTTTTTGGATCCATCACCAAAAGTGACATATCCACCTTCCTCCATAACAAGAGTCTCGAAGAAACTCTTGTTTCCCGTCATGTGCCTAGAGCACCCACTATCCAAATACCAAAAATTAGAAGAATTTGCCTTCAAGGCTATTTGTGCAACATGGCAAACATTTTCATTCTTTCTAATCCACTTAGCAACAATTTTAGCTTTCTTAGTGGTCTTTGGTACATGTGCTCTACTATTCCTAGGATCATGCAAATCAATATTATCATTCCTAGGAACATGCATCATGGCTCTTTTCTTTTTCTTCTCTATCATGCTTCTAGTTTTGCACATTTTTATATAGCGAAAGCAATGTGGTCTAATATGACCATCAAATCCACAAAAGTGACAAATAGGAGTAAAATAAGGAATCATACCTTGTCCTTGTCTTTGTGGATGAAAGGGTTCAATGCGTCTTCGTTGTCGAACCGGTCTAGGTTGCTTCCAAGCTTGAGGTTGCATGATAGGCCTCTTTTCTTTGTGAGCCATTTGAGGAGGAATGTTGGCTTGAGGGACCCTAGGGGGTTGAGCTTGAGGTTTCCTTCTTGGCCCCATCTTCACTTGTGCATTTGAGCATTGTCCTACTTCTAATTTCTTCCTAGGAATTTGCACAAATGAAGTTTCTTCTTTCCTCAAACTCTTGACAAACACGGTCTTGTTAGAGGTTGAGATCTTCTTGCCATTTTCATACCCAAGACCCCTCTTGTCACATGGACTCTTTCTAACACCAAGCATATGGTCAAGCTTCTTGGTGCTAGAATCCATCCTAGTCATAGATTCTCTAACTTCTTCAAGCTCCCTCTTTAGGCTATCTTCATTCCTCCTAGATAAGACTAACTCCTCTTTTAGCTTATCTTCCATCTTCTTGAATTTTTCCACTTGTTCACTCAAGTGATCATTATGAGATGCAAGCTCAAGATTTTCTTCTCTCAACATCTTGATCTTTCTTGTGCTCTTGATTGCTAAATCATTAAACTCGGCATGATATTTAGCAAGCACTTTTTTCTCTACAAATCCATTCATGGAGTTAGAAGAGGAATCACTTTCTACTTCACTTGAGTCATTTTCCTCTTGACTCATTTCCTCTCTCTCACTAGCACTTTTGCTTTTATGGGAGGAGGCAAAAGCTAGGAGATTAGCCATGAGCTCTTCATCATCCGAAGACTCATCTCCCTCATAGGAGTCATCACTACTTCCACTCCAAGTGGCGGCCATCACTTTTCCCTTTTTCCTCTCATTGTGATTTGCACATTCGGGGGCAAAGTGACCTATGCCACCACACTCGAAACATCGGACCCCTTTTCTTTCGGTCCTCTCTTGCCTAGGTTCAAACTTCTTGAAAGAGCCCTTTTTTCTTCAAATCTTGTCCTTTTGATCCAAAGCTCTTTCTTCTAAACTTCATAACCTTGTTGAACCTTTTTACAAACAAGGCAAGGTCTTCATCCGAGTCAACCTTCTTTTCCTTCTTTTCATCCTTGGAGGTTTTTAAAAGCAATTCATTTTTGCTTTTTAGTGGGTGTGGAGATAGGCCCCTTCTTAGACTCATAAGCTAGAAGTCTCCCAATCACCTCACTCGGCTTCATATCCTTATATCCACTATTTTCTTCTAAAGCCGTCACCTTAGATTCAAACCTATCGGGTAGAGATCTCATAATCTTTTGCTTGATTCTCCTATCCGAATATGGATCACCAAGTTGATGGCTTTGGTTGACTATATCCATCAACTTGATCTCGAAGTCGTTGAAGCACTCATTCTCCTCCATCTTAAGCATCTCGAATTGAGTTTGGAGGACTTGAAGCTTAGAGTCCTTCACCACTTCGGTTCCCTCATATGCAATCTCTAGGATGTCCCATGCTTCCTTAGCTATCCTAGTATTTTGAATCAACTTGTATTGATTTTCGTCCATAGCACACAAGATGGCATGCATCGCCTTCCTATTCCACTTTGAAGCCTCAAACTCTTACGCGTTCCATTGCGCCTTAGGCTTCAAAACATCTTCTCCTCCACCCGCGGGAGTCATCATAGGGAGATCATATCCGTCTTCCACCGCCATCCATGCACGGTCGTGAATTTGGCATATGTAGGATTCCATCTTCCCTTTCCATTGGGAATAGTTCAATCTGGTAAGAAGTGGAGGCCTTGTGCTAGAGGCACCTTCGTTGCCACTACCATTTCCACCGTTTCCACTCATAGTGTTTATGAATGAATGCAAATGTATGAATGATCAAAAATCACACAAAATGTAAAACACACCAAAATAAGCAAGGATCACTTATGTATGTCTAGGAACCCGCTCCGATACCAATTGAAACTAATTATTGCACGGTGTGTATAAAACTATCTAGAGGGGGGGAATAGATTTTACGCTTTTTACCCAATTTTTCGTGTTAGTCAAAATTATGAAAATGCCCTCAAGATAATATAAACAAGCAAGTGTAATATGGTGCGGAAATTAAAACAACACTTGATTTTTACGTGGAAACCCTCACGGGAAAAACCACGGGCTATGTAAGTAAGCCACACTCGAACCTCGAATCCACTAAATATGTAAACGATTACAACCTAATCCCGGAAGTAATCACACACCTACCTAATCCCGGTATGAGTGAACCTAGTCCAATTTTGCTTGCGATCTAAGCAACCTAATCCCGGATGCTACACACAAGACTTACTTTCTCTATGAATAGAATACAACCCTAAGTGAATATATGTGAATATCCAAAATGCAACATAGAGCAAGGGAAACCCTATATGCTTATCTAAGATGTTTAATATGCAATTAAGAACAATCCTAGATATCAAAACTAAATGACATGTCAATTAGTTTAGCTAAACAATATTAAGCACAAAACCTAACAAGCTAGCACATTACAACTTCTCAAACATACATCATACTTATCTCAAACTTGTATTCAAAGTATATAAAATAACATACAAGTAATTAATTGAGATTTCTTAGTTAAGAAAGACACAAAATATGTAAGATATTAGTGAAAAACTTACCAAGCAAAGTATGATGAAGAATCCATGCAAGATGACATCTAGAAGATCAAAGATGATGCTAGATGATGATTGATGATCATGAATAAGTGTTTGAGTAAGTAAAAATGAGTTCTTGGAATTTTTCTTCGCTTTGAAAAATATCATAAGTATGAAATCTGAATATGAACTCTCTTTCTTGACCTAAAGACAAAATGACATATATATAGGGGGCCAAATCAAAGTGAGGTCGTTTAAGTAAGTTTCAAATAAACGCATCGATCGGCGGTTTCATTCGGCGGCCAGGCCGTCGAATTCAACCGCCAAATTGCTCCCGATGAAACAGGGGAGAAACGGCGGTTTTAAACGGCGGTTACGACACCGCCGACTCAACCGCAGAATAAACCCGAGAATTAAAACCATTAGGTATGAACGGCGGTTTCGATCGACGGCCACGAAACCGCCGATCCAACTGCCGAATTGATCCAGAGTCCTCTGGACTCAAATGGCGGTTTCATTCGGCGGCCAGGCCGCCGATCCAAACTGCCGTTTCACCAATTTTGGTGAAACCAAGGGAAAAGCCAAGGGCATTCTCCAACGGCGATCTTCGCGCTAAAAACAAGCACACAAGGTGCATGCGCGGACGTTTCCGAACAACAACGGGAAACGAATTACAAGACACAAAAACACACAACAACATATAACAAAGAAGTGCAAGTGTGATAAGTGACAAGTGAAGAGAATGCACACAAATGCAAGTATGCTAAGTGAGTGTGTGCACTAAATCTCTTCATAGAAAATTAAGCACTAAACATATACCTTTGGAGTGCTTAACACTTGCAAGGGCCTTGAGCTTGAACACATTCCTAAGCTACCCTTACATAATCCCCACATATGGTTTGATCACGAAATAAGCCAATTAAAAACTACGGGAATCCTTACATACCTGAATATATTACAGCAGAATTTTAATTATAAATTACTGCAGTTTTTTTTTTTTTATTCACTGCAGTATTTTTTAATACAATAAAACTGCAGTATTTTTTATTACAATAGCAAAATAAAATAAAAAACTTAGCAACTACCAAGAAGGAATTATGGCAATAATAGACCACCATTCTTGTTACAATTCCGAAACAAAAATACATTGAAATTCTATGACCAAAATCGAGCAACAACAAATCATATTATAATAACATATATAAATCCATACATTCCAATGTAATTATATATGAGAATACTTAGAGTGCCATCTCTTTCTAAAACATGCATAATCACAATTAAAGAAATAGATTCACTTATATATACATCAATTAATCAAGGGTACAACCAAGGCTCTGATACTAATTGTAGGGAAAAAGACGTGCACGCAGCGGAAGAGAGACTAAAATAGGTTTAGTATATTTAAAAAAATTCCCTTTAAAGATGAACCTTAACCCTTGACTAATTAATATATATAATAAAAGTATCGTACCTTTGTTGCGTCGATGGTAATCCGTAAGATCTTCTAATCCAATCACGAACGTAAATCACCTAAGAGTGTGGTCTCCCTTTCTTTGAATTGTGTACTTGAGGGTAGATAATAAAAACTTTTTCTTTTTTGTTAGTCACAATAACCTTCTTAGAGCAAAACGAAGAACGTCCGGTCACTTGTGAATTATCAATCTATTGATTGAAACTCGTGTGAACCTAATTCGAAGTTGTACACAAAACCTTTTGATGTAAAAGCTTACTAGTGCACTATCGAAATAAAAACAATTCTTCTCTCTTTTTGCTCTTGGCCGAAATCACACTATACTAAGGGAGGGATTCTATTTTTCGAACAAAAGAAAAATAACTCTCAAGCAAACCATAGGGTTGGCCGAATTCTTCTTCCCAGTATAATATGTCTAGTGCACCAAACCTTCTTGCCATATAAATAATATATTTATATATGCGAATTCTCTGCACAATATCATATATTTATATATCCTGAATTCCTTGCACAATATCATATCTATATATAGTCAACGAATTATGCTTGCCATATAAATAATATATATATATTAATATAGGCCAATTCATTTGTCATATATATTATTTGGGACCGAATTCTTTTGCCATGTATTATATAGGGTGGCCGAAATCTTCCACCAAATAGGATTTATGTCTTTTGACCTAAATCCTAACCCTAGGTAGATTTCTTTAGAATTCCAAACTCTAATCCAACTCTTAAGTGTATTTGTGACTGTATCAAAGACTTCCTAATTTGACTAGATAAATAAATTCCTTTTATTTATCTACTTACCAAATAAAGTCTTTAATACTTATTATACTACTAACAATAGTATAACACTAAGAAACATATTTCCTAGTCAGTAAAAGATTTTGACTTTTAATTAAATAATTAATCAATCAATTAATTAACTTCCATTTAATTAAATAATAAAATAAAATAATATATTAAGCTAATCCATTAGCCTTGCCGCCCATATACCATACATGGGTCATATATTATTTTCCCATTTTATTTAATCCATTAGACTTTAAATAAAAAACCCACATGTGAACTAGACCCATTATTACTAAAAGAAACAAGCCCACATGCCTTTCATTAATATATTAATATAATTTAACAGCCCATTAAACAAATAATGTGCAAATTATATTCTTAATAAATTAAATACAATTCTAGATGGACACATAATTGGTCCGGTAGAATAAATCAAGTGATCCATGCAAGTCCGTGTGGATTGGGGATCTTGGCGGGCTATCTAAATTTAAGCTTCAATAGACATAACCTAATCACAATCAACAAATGATTCACTTAGGTTCAATCTATTAATTTTAGTTCATTCCACTAAAGAACTAAAATTGCACTCTTAAATAAAGATAGAATAAGTAAATGTTTCTCATTCATACCCTAAACAATCTTATTAGAGATAGTATATCCTCGTGAAGAATATCAGTAATTGCCAAGAGCTCATAGACCGCCTATAACTTTCCAAGTTACCATGTTTACTCATATGACCACATTTTGAACTTGGATATTTTAATTTGTCCAGAAGCCATGTTTCAATAGACACTATCAAAAACTTAACGTTAAGATTTAATATCAAATACCTTAAAACATCCATATGATGATATTCTACTCTCATTTAATAAATGGAGCCACGATGTCCATATCTATAAATGAAGTCCTCTATCGATTAACAAATGAATACCACCAAACTATCGAGGATAGACTATGCTATATAATTGTACTCATTGATAGCTCAAATGATAACACTTGCAGCCATAAGTCCATCATTTATCTCAGGATTAAGATAGACTCTCTGATTGTCCTCATAATGAAAAGACTTTTATCTACTGACGGTTCTAGATAAAGTATTTCATTGTGATTCTATTCAATGCACCTAGTGCACTATATTCTTTTGCTCAAAGCCACTTTGATGATTTTAGACTCATCATACCACATTTGATCCCACTCAAATGCTAGCAAAAGAATCTACAACTTTAACAAGATAAAGGTGCCCAACCTTTACCTTAAATTGTGAACATTATTCAAGACTAACTAAAGAATTGTGTCTACCTCATACATATCTAAATGTACGAACAATTCTTCTTTTCTTATAATCTTTTGACCTTATGATTATTTACTTTTGACAATTATAATAATTAAACTATAAATGGTATAAGATTTGTTTAAAACAGAAATCACTTTATTAATATGAAAATATTGTCAAAACCATATTATACTCTTGCTATTGAGCATAATCCTAACACCGGCAATCTCTCATATCGAAGTAGCATTGTCGTCACGCAGTACATCCATACTCAATATACGACGAAGGGGTTGATTAACATCAATTACAACCCGAACTCGTATGTATGTTAACTTGTTATGTAGGTTACTTTTAAATTAAAAATATTATTATTTAAATTAGTTCAAAAAAAAATTATTTGATTTTTAAATGAGAAACCCATCAGCAATTGATGGATTTTTCAAAAGAATTAAAACCTCATAAGCCGGTTCATCTTCATCAACATCTAATATTAATATTCTAGCTTCTGAAAATCAATCAACGGAATCAACAACAAATGATATTAACCAAGATAATAAATCTTTGGTGTGTGACCTAGGATTACGTTGACAAATATGGGATTATCCGGTCAATGAATGTGATGAAATTCGTTGAGCTTATATTAAAGCTGGTTCATTCTAACCTATTCTAGATGATTATAAAAAATCTGGACAAGATTCTCATAAATGAATCTTACAGAGTTCTTTATTTAAATTATTTCCTACATGGTTAGAATATTCTCCTACAATTGATGCAGCTTATTGTTTACATTGCTTTCTCTTTAGTAAGTCGACTGGACACATTGCAGTGACTGCTTTCATTGTTGATAGATTTAATAGTTGGAGAAAAGTTAGGGATGGCAAAAAAGTGTGCGTTTTTTACTCATGTATGAATAGACAAAAATCATATGACCCCTCACAAGATTGCTGAGAGAGCATCTGCAGACCTAATCAATCAATCTCAACATATAGAAAGGATAGTCAAAAAGTATAATTCTCAAGAAATTGCAAACAATAGACTTAGAGTCAAGGCCTCACTTGAAGTTGTTCGATGGCTTGCATTTCAAGGTTGTGCTTTTAGAGGTCACGATGAGAGCTCATCTTCAATCAATCGTGGAAATTTTCTTGAATTATTAGAATTATTGGTTTTAAACAATGAGAAGGTTGGAGAACTTATATTAGACAAGGCACCTAAAAATGCATGTTAAACATCACTGGATATCCAAAAAGAGATTCTACACGTTTTTGAAAGTAGAGTAAAGAATGAAATTTGTAAGGAAATTGGAGATGCGAAGTTATGTATAATTGTGAATGAAGCTCATGAGTCAAAGAAGGAACAAATAGCTATAGTTTTGAGATTTGTTGACCAAGATAGTATTTTACGATAGTGATTTTTTGGTGTTGCTCATGTCTCAGACACTACAGCATTGACTTTTAAAAAATCAATAGATTTTGTATTATCTAATCACAATTTAGATATTCAAAATATTCGAGGGCAAGGCTATGATAGTGCAAGTAATATGCACGGTGTGTGGAGTGGGCTACAAGCTTTGATTTAAAAGGATTGTCCCTATGCTTATTATATTCATTGGTTGGCACACAAATTGCAATTGGCACTAGTTGCAGCATCAAAAGAAGTTATTCATATTCATCATTTTTTTTTTTTACCAAGTTAACATCTATTGTCAATATTGTCAGTGCTTCATGCAAGCGTAATGATGATTTTAAACATGCTCAAGCTGCTGAGTGATCGTACTATTTTTGTACCTATTTTTAGGTACCAAATCCTATTATTTTGTACTTGTTTCTTGGGTAAAACCGGGTATTTAATATGTTAAAAATAAGTGTTTCAGATATTTATAAAGTTTAGGGGAATTGGAGTAATTTTGGTCAAGCATGGGCAAAAATATAAAAAATCAGATTACAAATGGATTTTGAGAGATTTTGGTGAAGAGCAGGGGAGCAGATGGTTAACTTCCATGAAGCAAACCCACTAAATAATTGAAACGGTGCGTTCCAATTAACAGTGTACCTGGGCAAGATTGGCGTGGCCCAAAATGAAGCAACACTGAATCCATCAATCAATTTGATGATGGCCCAATCCAATTGCACCCAAGTCAGTGTGGCCAAACAAAAGAAGAAGATTTCATTAATCAAGTTTGAAGGCCCAAATCAGGCGTGGCCCAAACAAAAGGAGCATATTTCATTAATCAAGTTTGAAGGCCCAAGTCAAATCACAAACTCAAATTGACCCAAAACTTTGAAGTCCAATGCATCCAATCACTTTGCTAAGCGCACCTCACTTCATCTTCAACCTCCAGACACGAACCAGAAACCAAATCTTCATCTTCAACCTCTTGCTTGGCAGCAAGGTTCGAGGGAGATCAGACCTTCAATTCGCCACGAAGCGCCGCCGCCGCAAAGCAGATCGGCGTCGTTCATATCATCGCCGCCGGACCTTCAACAGATCACGGTCTCGTAGTCTCGCCGGAGTCACCAATCAGATCTTCATCCCCTTCAATCGCGAAGCAACCACGAAGACAGATCCAAGAACTGCGCGGGTTAAACATACTCGCACCACCCGCGCAATCACCCGCGTTCCGTGGATCAACCAATACCCAAAATCGCCGGTGCGCGGGTTTACACCCGCGCATCAACCGCGTACTGAGCAGCAAATCAGGTCTGATTCGTGGGGAAACTTACGGAAAGCATCCCTGTAAGGGTCTAATGGTAATTCACTATGCTCAGGGATGTTTTGATAATTGTCCACGTGTGGCCTATTTTTGGAAACACTTATAAATGCCCCATTTTCTGATGTCAAAAACTCTCTCTTTTAGACCTCTAACTACTAACCTTAGATCAAGGAACCAATTCCTACACATTTTCATCACCTAAATCAACCCACACATCATTTCATCAACTCTACTCAAGAAAGGAGACGAAGAGATTGGAAAGAAGCTTCAAGAAAGGAGGATTCTCTACATCAGGGGCGGATGGTAATGGAGGCTGACTCGGGCTATAGCCGGGTCAACAATTTGAAAAAAAAAATATATTAATAATATATCAAATTGATGATACAGTGCTCCAGCTTTAAATTCATTAATTAGAGTATCAGTTTATTAATTAGAGACGTTAGAATATCACTGTATATGCCAAATTAATGCATTTCGTATGAGAGTGCTCCACGTTGAAGATCCCAGGTCTTTTTCATTATTTATTTTTTTAAATATCACATCAATATCTTTAAAAATTTTAAAATTCTTTATTTATCTATTTCATACTTAATTATAACAATATATATTTCAAAAGAGTAATGCTAGACGTCCCAATTTTTTTTTCTCAAATGATGTGGCACGTGGGGTGTCAACATCATATCAGTTACCATATAATCTCATGATTTATAAGATGCTGACACCTCACGTGTCACATCATTTGGGACATAATTTGGGAAAAAAAATTGGAACGTCTAGCATTACTCATTTCAAAAATATATACTGTTTGGAGATCTTTCAAATGACACCGATATTGATGTACATATTTAATTAATTTATTAATTATAAATAAATTATTATCGTATAAATATTTATTGGAAGAATATTCTTTCAATAAATTACTGTTGTTAACAAAACTGTTTAATAATTTTATATTACAATGTCAAACAACTATACATATTCAAAGCCAAGAAAAAACTATGGAGTGAGAGTGAATCTTGTTTTCCATATAATGTCGAGGATAAGGGTTCAAGTTTGCCTTATTCATCTCAATGGAATAAAAACAAAATTTATCTAATTTTGTTTTAGCCCACCCTAACAAAAAATTATGGGTACGCCCCTGCTCTACATGGGTTTTCTCTCAATCTTTTATCTTAGTTTATATTTTGTAATAGACATGAGTAGCTAAACCCATATTAGGAATTAATGTAATAATCATAGATTATAAGCTTTCCACCATATTTTAGATTTGATTAATATAGTTTCATTCATTATGCTTAATTGTGTTTAATTTTCTTCTTGAATTAAGTAGGCACTCGAACTCTTGATTAACTTAGAGGTTGTTTTTAAACTTAAATGTATTTGATAATCTTTTGGGTAGGCATTCCAACTCTCAATCCATGTTAGATATTGAATTGTGATTTCTTTGTGGGTTAAGTAGGCACTCCAACTCTTAACTCATTATAGATGTCAATTTGTGATTTCCAACCATAAACACTAAGGTGATTTTTAAACAAGCTCACTTGAATTGGAAGGGATATATTGTGAGCACTCCAATCCAATAGATCCCAGCTAGTGTGAAATGGGTGGATTGTGAGCACTTCAATCCAAGCCATCCGGCCACCTTATATCTATCCAAAGCAAGAGTGAAACGGGTGGATTGTGAGCACTCCAATCCAAACCATCCTGCAAACTCGAGCTAGGAAAATAAGCCCTATATAGATCAAATTGGCTCTTAAGAGAATGGATTGCCCACCGTTGATGTATGAATTGCATTGACTCCTTTATTGTTGGGATTTATGACATAAAGCTTGTAATTTGTAAATATAATAAATTCATAAATAAAAGAAGTAGTTATTTCATTCTATTAACATGACTCATACGTTTATATTATATATGCTAACATCTAAGATTGTTAAATGTAATCTCAAACTGTAAGGATTCTCATTTGTTGATTGGCTCATTTCGTGGACAAACCACAATTTGGGGATTCATTGTAAGGGTAGCTTAGGTGTTGGTGTTCAAGTTCATGCCCTTTCAAGACCTCATCTTGATAAGCACCGAAGGTAAAATTCTATGTGCTTACTTTCTTTGAAGAGATTTAGAAGCACACACACACTTAGCATTCTTGCATTTGTGTTCATTCTCTTCACATGACACTTTACACTCTAGCACTTTGATTGATATATCTTGTTGTGTGTATTTGTGCTTAGTAATTCTTTTCCCGATATTATTCGGAAACATCCGCGCTTGCACTAGTATGTGCTTGGTTTCACGCGAAGACCGCCTACGGAGAATGCCTTTGGCTTCTCCTTGGATTTCACCTCTGTTGGTGATCGGCGGTTATGATCGGTGGCCTGGCGCCGAACGAAACCACCGTTCATACCTGATTGATTTTTCTCTCGGGTTTGATTCGGTGATTGGATCGGCGGTCACGAAACCGCCGAATGAAACCGCCGTTGTTCCCCTGTCTTCTCGGGTTCAATTCGGCGGTTGTAAACGGCGGCCTGGCCGCCATTTGAAACCATCGATCGGTGCGTTTCAGGGGCAAACTTGTCTTTGCACATGCCCAATTCTTGATGTCTATAAATATCTCACTTTCTCATTATCTAATAAAGTTCTTTTACTCCTTAGAACCCTAAACTTAAAAGAGAGATATTTGAGATAAAATCAAATCAAGAACTCACCTTTAACCACTCAAATCAAATCCTTTTTGCATCAAATTTCATATTGCATCTTCTATGTCTATATAGAGTGCATCCATGTATGGGTTTGCATCATCACAACTTGCTTTGTAAGATTTTGATTAACTTCATCTTATTTTAGTATTTTTACTATCAAGCCATCTCTTTTAAATTACTTGTATGTTTTAGATCATATGTTAAATACAAGAAAAGAGAATTGATTGTGATGAATTGATTGAGTGTTGTATTATGATAGCTAATTAGGTTTTTGCTTAATCTTGATTAGCTAAACTTTTTGACATGTCATTTAGCTCTTGATATTTAGGATTGATTTAATTGATTATATCATCATCCTAGATAAGCATCTAAGGTTCCCTAGCCTTGTTTGTAATTTGAATATTCATACATATTTACATAGGTTGCATAATCTCTTCATTGAGAATTAAGACTTGGGGCTAAGGTTGCTTAGGCCTCAAGCAATTAGAACTAAAGCCACTTTTAAAGGCCCGCGTGGTAGAAGTGGGGGGTTATTGACCGGAGTGTTAGACGAGGTCTACATAGGTTGTAAACTCCATTTCAATTAATGAATTTCGAGGTTTGAGTGTGGCACACTAAACAGCCCGTGGTTTTTTCTCAGTGGTTGGGTTTCCACGTATATATCAAGTGTTATTTAAATTCCGCATCATATTACACTTGCTATAATATTGTGACTAGTTATGGGCCATTTTCGTAAAATTGACATACATACGAAAATTGGGTAATAATAGTTAAAATCTATTCCCCCTCCCCCCTCCTCCTCTCTAGATAGTTTTATACACACCGAGTATTTGTTGTTTCACAAACTGAGTATATGAATTTCATATACAGAGGAATTCAATTTGAGACATGCAATCTAAATAGTCTATAGAAAGCAAATAAAACTAGATACTTTATTTATGGTTGATCTACAGCTTTGGTCCATCCCGTAATGTACGGTGGTCTTATCGTAGACTACTCATATGGTGTTATGAGAATGGATGCATCTTATATGATGTGATCATATAGGACTGGGGCACGATCTGTATGAATCTATCACTAAAATCCGTTAGTTGAAAAAATTCATATATATCTACAAATGATGATTGTATATAGATGATCTAAATCCTGAATGTCTTACTGACTCCTTTGAGTTATATCGTGTTTCTTGAAATACCATGTGTGAGATTGGAGTATCATTCCTGATCAATAACTCCATATCTTAAAATCATGCTTTGGCTTGTGGCTGGAAAGGTATGTACACAATAGTGGAATCCACTCCTTCAAGCGAGAAGTAGATGAGTAGTTCCCTTAAAGGTTGATTCGAGACTTGAACGATTAAAAGTGCTCTTATTCTTCCGTAAAGGAATGAAAGATATAATCATTCATTAGATAACCAATGGTAATTAACGGAAAAGATATAATTAGAGAGGTATGACGGACTTTCTGACATAGCTCTAATTATGAACTACTTGTGGAGGATCATACTATATGTAATAGCTATATCGATGGACACTGATAATTTGGTTGTGTAAAACATCTACAATTACGAGAGTACAAACTCAGGTTTTTAGTGAAAAATAACTCTAAGACTAATAATTGTGAAATGTTAATTAAAGGAGCTTAATTAATTTTTCTAAGTATTATTGGAGCTCAAAACTGTGGGCCCATTAGGTCCTCTTACTACCCTTTACGATTGATAGTAATAAGGCTCACGAAAAATTAGATGGTCCAATTAATTGTGTTACGAAAGTAACTTAAATATTTTTTGTGAATTATTTAATTAATATATTATTTAATTGATGAATTAAATATTATTATATAATATGATTATTTAATTGGCATATTAATAATTAAGAATTATTAATAGTTATATGGAAGTTTCAAGAGCAAAAGAAATAAAATAAAAAGTGATTATTTTTATTTACTCGAAATAGGTCAAATGTTTAAACCCTAGTGGTGACCAAATTAAAAAGGATTTATAATCCTATTTTAACTTGGATTACTAAACCCTAAGATCCTAGTATATAAGATATACTTATAAGGAAAAATAAACAAGTGAAACCCTAAGAGAGACAAGTGAGGGGCATCGACAAGGAGAGAAAAAAGAAAGAGTTTTTTGTTCTCCCCCTAAAGTGGTCGAATTCACAAGAGGAAGAAAAGAGTTATCTTCCGGTTCTCTCAAGCCTCCACTCAACTGCTCTGGAAATACGTGACGTGCCCACACACACAATTGCTAGATCACGGAACATAGCTCGAAAGATTTAGTGGTGAAGAATCGAAAAGAAAACGGAGGATTGTTCTTCAAAGGTATGAAAACAAATCTCTTCCTCATATTCGTGTATACAAAAATGTCCCAATAAGATGATAAAATTTTTGAAACCTATCGTTCTTAAATCTTGATATTCGATATCTATTTTCCGTTGCGCGACCTCCCTACACTTATCTCTTATCATTCGATCCTCACTATCTTAGTTTAGTTTTAGCTTAATCATAATTGCATCTTTAGTCAATCAATTTTCCAAACAATCATCGAAGTTTAATTTTTAGCATATCTGGTATTATAGTGTTAGTTTAATCATTACTATCCATCGATCCCTATGGACGATACCCGACTTGCCACTTCACTTGTTTTTACACATTTTGAGGCATTGTTGAGTTTTATAAATTTTGTTTGACAGATGATTTTCTTACACCAAAACGACCATCGTCGTTGAGGTTGCACATTTAATTGCCATTGATGAGCTAAAGAGCGGGACTGGACTTAACCAATTTGGCACTTTGTAGAGAGTTGGTGATACTCGTTGGAGTTCTTACTATAAGTCAGTTTCTAGGTTGATAAAAATGTTTGGTGCAACATGTGCTATTTTAATTAATATTATTGATGAAGGAACTACTTTTTCTCAATGAGGAGAAGCCGACGCGACTTATGAGGAATGACTTCTGAAAATAAACAATATGTGTCTAAACTAACCTAGGGGAAGGGTGAATTGGTTTTAATTGATTACTTACCAATTTTTCGACTTAATCAATTTTAACAAAACCCAAATATAACAAGCAAGCAATCGACGTAATTAAAGTGTGGGAAATAATAAAAACACGTCAATTGATTTACGTGAGAAACCCTCCAACTGAGCAAAACTCACAGGTTATCCATCTAGCCACACACGGTTCTCAAATCCACTATATGTAATGATGTTTACAACTTAGGTTAACCTCTAGTCACACCATTCTCGATTACTAACCCACCACTACTACCCGCAAGCCTTTAATATTGATTATAGACCAATTGCTTGTGCACTAACACTCTTAGTTACAAGACTTGACTCAATGAAGAGATTAAGCAACCTAAGTGAATATCAAAATAATATTCTAATATACAATTAATGATAGGCTACACTAAATACTCATCTAGAGATTCAATGATGGCAATTAAAACAATCATAGATATCAATATCTAAATGTAAGAGATGAAGATTTAGCTAAAGGGCAATATTGATGCAAGCTATCACAAACAAAACCCAATCATGCTATAATTCATCAATAAATGCATTCAATACAAGATTTCTACAAATCATATGCAATAAAACAAATTTTTGGACTATAAGAACAATAAACAAAGATGGAAGTTTGTTCTTACTTACCAAGTCAAGAATGATGAAGACCCATGAAAGATTGATGCATGAAATATGTCATGGATGCATGGGTTTTGGGTTTGGAGAGTCAATGACGCTTTAATGAAGCTTTCTCTCTCAAGAATCACTTTCTCTCACTTAGGTCTGTATTTTTTAGCTCTTAGATGAAATGGGAAGAAGATGGGGTTTATATATCAACCCTAAAGGAAGCTACGTCGTTTTGAAGTGTTTTAAAATTTTTTTGCATAAAATTTGCTGCCAAGGTCACTCCCCACGAAAGCGACTGTTGGACGGCAAACATCTCGATTGCTCCCAAGGTCACTTCCTATGACGGCGACCTTCGTGACAATGCAACAGTTCTATTTTTGAGTGACTCAAAACATGACCAAACAATATCGAAATTCTTTGAAGAGTATATTGTTGGAAAGATATGGAAGTCTAATTTCTACTCATTTTTACAGAATGAGGTTTCAATATCTATAAAAAAAAAGTTATGGTCATTTGAGTGACCAAAGGTTAGATTCGAATTACAACAGAGATGTCCTATTTTAATGGTTTCTTTGGAGATATCAAAACCCATCCAAACGGTCATGAAATTAAAAAAATAATAATAAATTAAATAAAAGGAAAGGTAAATAAAGAAAATCTAAAATTTAAATAAGGAACAAGTGGTTAAATCAAAACCATTCAAATGTTATAAATCTAAAGGCTACAAAATCGTGTCAAAACTTGTGTCTAAAATTGTGTCCCCCGATCCTTCCCCATATATATATTTATATTGACAATAGAAACCTTAAAATATTATGTGATAAGTTAAGAAGATAATTTTATGTTATACATAGGCTGATAAGGCTGCTCATTTGTATACAATTCTCATTTAGAGTCTAGACCCGATACGGTTCCGATTCGAACCGCCGAACCGAACCGGAATCGGAAAAACCGAAACTGAACTAGGGTGGTTTTGGTTCCATTTTTCTCAGAACCGCTCAGTTCGAACCGGACTAGAACCAACGGTTCTGGTTCGGTTCAGTTCCAATCGGCGGTTCCTCTTTTTTTTCTTTTTCTTTTTTTAATTATTAAAAAAAAATAACACTTTAATTATAAAAATAAAATGTTTAATAGAGAATGACATTGAAGAGTATTGAACCATGGTCCATAACCCTTGTCCAAGTAGATATATTTTCCTTCGCATTCTCCTCTTTTTTATATAGGTTAGACCACTCTTCACTTATCTAATTTATCCGATGTGGAATATGTGATTTTCTTATCATTTCTATTCTAGTTGTTTTGTTTTTCTTTGTTGTTAATTCTATCATAATATTTTTTAAATACTTTATCGCCACCCCATGAACATATATTTTATCACAACCACCACCTATCATAATGTTTTTCTTTGTTGTGATTTTCTTAGCCCATGTTATGCTGTCCCTCTCTCCAGGAACTTTTAAGTAAATTATAAATTAGCAAGGCTTTTTGGCTTTAAGTGGCTGCAATTAATTATAGCTATGAACTCCGTTTTGGTTTTCTTCTGATTTTCAGGTTGCAAGCATTTTTGTCCCAACGGTAGTTGCTATGTCATTGTTGACTTTGTTGGGTTGGTAAGTTCACGATGTTGTGTTTTGGTGTCTTCACTTAATAAATTTGTGAAGTTCTTAGAATGGTTAACAGTTCCACCTTGGTGTACGCTTCCTTTTAATGTATATTTTGTGTTGAACGCTTGCAGGTATATTGGTGGGGTTATTGGAGCATACCCATAGGAATGGTTGCCTGAAAATAGCAATTACTTTGTTTTTGCTCTTATGTTTTCCACCTCTTATGTTTTTACTCTTATGTTAACAACAAAGAAAAACAAAACAATCATAATAGAAAGGATAAGAAAATCTTACATCAATAAATAAAAAAAGTGGAGAGGGACCTAACTTATATAAAAGGAGAAGAATGCAAAGTAAAATATACTTATTTGGACAAGGGTTATGGGTCACGGCCCAATACTTTACGATGCCCTTTCTAACATTTTATTTTTAATAAATAAGATGTTTTTTTGTTAAAAATAAATAAATAAATAAAAGGGTTTGGAACCGAACCGGAATCGTGTCAGGTATTTTAGACCATAAGATAATTAGGAACCTGAATATATTGTAATTGTTAGAAACAAATTAAGTTATACATGGAATCATGTAAGCCAGCATTACGATGATGAAGGGTTAGGATTTATCTTTATTTCCATTTATAATTTTAGTAACGATTAATCATAAATTTAAGGGTTAACAACACCAGTGCCCCTGAACTATTAGCGAATTTGCAAGTTGCCCCCTCACCTTTTTTTCTGGACAATTTAC
Organism: Acer saccharum; assembly: GCA_030490815.1. Taxonomy (NCBI): domain Eukaryota; kingdom Viridiplantae; phylum Streptophyta; class Magnoliopsida; order Sapindales; family Sapindaceae; genus Acer; species Acer saccharum. The sequence continues at coordinate 12,285,768 of CM059874.1, forward strand.
CCTCTAAACTCTCTTTATTTGGCAAAACAGTATAGTCATGTTTTGCCAAATGAAAAGAGTTTAGTGGCTAAATTGTCTAGAAAAAAAGGTGAGGGGGCAACTTGCAAATTCACTAATAGTTCAGAGGGCACTAGTGCTGTTAACCCTAAATTTAAAATGAGAGGTGATGTTTATCGTTATGAAGCACGGACACGTTTTTCTTTAGAGGTAACACGTGTCGGACACGGATACGCGTATGACACGCGTGCGACACGTGTCGGACACGCAATTTTCCGTATCTGTTGACTTTCCGACGATATTGACTTTCCGACATGGCCTGGACACGGTATGGACACGTTTGGGGCCAGTGAACAATGAATCAAATCCAACCCAAATCACAAATCAAAGCAAATCAAAGCCAAAACCTTACCATTGTTAAGTGTATTCAAATTCAAAATAATATCTCAACCAAATAGATTCGAATTCAAAATATTATTTAGTTTTATCTTAGATATTATTTAGTTTTATCTTTGTATATTTAAATATTTAAACTTTATCTGTAAAAGCACTCCTTTAGTCCTTTATGTAATTATATATGCTGCTCTCACAGATCCATAAAAAAAGCAAGTCGTGAATTACAAAAGAATTGCATATTTCATCTGCTGCTTTATCTTTTCAGATTAACCACCACCAGAAAACCCATGACCAGAAAGGGGAGAGAGAGAGAAACGGGAGAAGAGAGGGATGGGATGGATAGAGGGCGTGAGAGTTGTAGAGGGATTTAAAGATTTTAGAGAGGGACCGGAAAGAGAAAGAGGGAGATGAGAGAGGCAAGACTACATGAGAGATTGAGGTTTAGAGAGAGAGAGAGATGCTCGTGAGAGATGGAAGATTTCAAATTTGTTATAGAGGAAGAGGCGGATATGAGGGAGAGAGAGTGGGTGCTGTACAACTTTATCTACGTATCCTGTCGTGTCCGTGTCCGTGTCCTAGTTTTTTGAGATTTACCGTATCCCCGTATCGTATCGTGTCATGTCTACGTGTCCGTATCCGTGCTTCATATTCTTTAAGAAAAGTGTACAAATCAGTTTTAAATGTTAATTCTAAACCACATATAAGACGTGTTAAGGATAAGGATGGTGAATTGTTTAATCTCTTTGATTTTTTTGGGAACTTTTGCTGCCATACACTGTATACACATTACAATTAGAAATCAAAAAGTATCAAACCACATTCAAACGTTTGCGATCTTTGATGTAAGCCAGCCTCCAAAAATAAATAAATAAATAAGCCTAAAAAAAGTTTGCGATTTTTATTTTATTTTAAATTTATTGTTGAAAGTTCTAAGTGCGGACTTTCTCACGGCCTGTCTCTATTGGTTCACATATATTATAAACCCAAACGGACAAATTACGTTACTTTTCTGAAAGCGAAAGGAGGTGTAATAATAATCGAAGGAAGTGCAATAATAATTTGATGATTAAGACCGGTCCTGACTCCTGAGATTTCAGAGGCTCGAGGCGAAATGTAAAAATAAGGCCCTCGACCGTATGTTTACTTGATTTTTTTTCTTTAGTAAATGCTTATAAAAATCAATATAATAACTCAAAATCAAAACTATAACAAAATGAAATAGCAAATAAAAAAGTAACCGAAATAAAAATTTATAATTGCATTAAAAAATATATCGTTTAATTAAACCTTACTCGTCTCACATTTTAGAAAATAAAGCAAATAAGAATCCTCTATGACTCAAGACTCCTAACTTGATTGAAAATAAAAGATCAAATTTTACTAGAAAATATAAGTTTGATCTATTTCCAAAACCTAAACTTTATTCCTACTCAAACTAAAAAAAGAAATATTCTTAAATTGAAAAAAATATATATAAATCAAAATCCCATCTAAAACAGAAAACCAGAAAATCAGAGATAAAAACGATCTTTTCTGGAAAAACAGTAGTCATAACAAATGGAGAGAGCTCATTGATACGGTTCCAAAATACATATTATAGGTCCAAAATGGACGTCGTTTAACCCTCCAACAGCCTTCTAGAAGTGTCATATGTCAGTTTGATAAAGGGATTTGTTGTATTGTTGTCTTTTTTAGTAATTATAATTGTTTTTCCCGTGGGCCTTTTTTTAAAAGAAAAAAACATATGTAAACGGTGGGCCTTTAATTATAATAGTTATGTGGACCTCCGGCCTTATATTTATGAAATCACAAATTTTTATTTTTTTTTAACTAAAATTTAGAAATTTGGGGGCCCATTACAATTGGGGGCCCTAGGCGATTGCCTCTTAGGCCTACCCTCAGGGCCGGCCTTGTTGATGATATTGATGGATCCGAAAAAATCGAATAAACAATTATCGATAAAAGACAGGTGATAACTGATTCGAATCCGTTAATTCACATATGAATACTGGAAGCGAAACCTTATATTACTATGTGTTGAAGAACAATAGGGAGACACTCTCTCTAAATTTTATTAATCATTAAAAACTAAAATCCATGTTAGAGTACAAGGCCTTCAAAATTGTAAAACTAAACATCTAAAAGAAACCTAAAGGGGTGCTTTTGGTACGGGGACGGAACGGGACAGAACAGGATAATTGTTCCGTATTATGTTTGGAATGTCTAGGACAGAACTATTAATTGTACTGTTATGCGTTTGGTATGGTAAGGACAGAATGGGACAAGAGGTTCAAATGACCACAGTGCCCCTCTTATATATATATATATATATATATATATATTAATGAATAATTTACTTTCAACTTGAACTCAAAGCATTCATGCAATAATATAGGTATATATATAATCAGTCTTTCTATTATCAGTTCGAACTGACGAAAGTTATATCAGTTCGAACTGATAATAGAATTTCTGTATATATAATATTATAATATATACATATATATATATTATAATATATAATATATATGTAATAATATATAATATTATAATATATATATAATATATAATATTTATATATTATCGATATATATATATTAACATTATATATATTATTATATATTATATATATTATAATATTATATATTATTACATATATATTATATATCATATATAATATATATATATATATAATATGTAATAATATATAATATTATAATATATATATAATATAATATTTATATATTATCGATATATATATTAATATTATATATATATATATAATATTATATTATATATAAAATATAATAATATATAATGTATAAAATATAATAATATATATAATATTATAATATATATATATATATATATATATAATAGTATAAATTATTATTAAACATGTTTGTAATTTTTTAAAAATTTAAAGGGTAAAGTAGTCTTTTTGTACTTGTCCCATGTCATGGGACAACATTGTCCTAGGGTCTTGGGTGGGACAAAATTTGATATTTTTGTCCCACCTTGTCCCATCTAGTCCCATGTTAAAGATGCGACAAACGAGGGACAAGAGGAAATTGTCCCACGTTGTCCCATCCCGTCCCGCTTACCAAACCCACCCAAAATGATTATGATATATAAAAATACAAATTCTAAAACATCAAAAACTTATCTAATAAGGAAATTAGATTTGCTTTAATAAAATTAAATCATAAAATAATTAACTACCTAATTAGAATATATAATAAATGGAAATAATATCTAATCCAATCATATATATTTATAAATCTATATGTTTTATTTTAAATATTACATTAATTCACCATTTATAAATCTTTCTAAATATAGGTGTGAGGGTATATTACCGGAACAATCTTATCTTGTCATTTATAAACCATTCTAAGGGTCAATTTGGTATTGCTTTTGAAAAGTTAAAACCATATTATATTATAATTTTGACATAAAATAATGTTTGCTAAAACTTTCAAAAGTGATTAATTGATAATCTGACAAGTTTTGACAGTGATTTTGAGAAATATGTGGGAGGTTACTTTTTAAAAGTGATTCTGGAATAATCTACTTCAGCATTTAATGAATCTTTTAAAATATTATTATTATCCTTATGAAATCAAGTTAAAATAATTTATATATTTTATTTCATCTTAAAATTAAATATTCTATTTAAATATTGATTTGATTTATAAAATCTTTTAAAAATATTTTTATTGTTCTTATGATTTTTTTTTCTAATTTAAAATTTTTACTTAAATATTGATTTAATGTAAATAATTAATGAAAATAAAGAAATAGGGTCATAAAATTATGTATATTTTAGTCATTATAACTAATCTTAACACTTTTGCAATAAAATTACCAAATATATGAATACTGCTTTTGAGTTATACAGCAGTTTTAAAAATACAGTTAATCAAACATCTGCTGATTACCTTCACAGCTGATTATTCCTTCAGCACAGTTAATATTGATTATAAAAAATTACAGCAATACTAAACTGACCATAAATATATAACTTATGAGGCCATTGCCCATCTTTATTAACATATCCACTTACGACTGTTAAAAGTAGCTTTAATTGTATTTACGTTATGCCGTATAACATAATGACTTTATGTTGGCCAGTTTTACCTTTTATGTAACTCAAAAAAAAAAAAAAAAAAAAAAAAAAAGAATAATGAGAGTGATCTTAAAGGTAGTGTTAATGTATGCACGTAAAATCTAGAAAATTAAAATTAAAATAAAAAATAATAAATAATAAAATAATAAATAATAAAAAAAAAAATAAAAAAAACCTAGAAACTTACAATGAAAGCAAAAAGTTAATTCCAAAACTCCTGATGACTCAAAGAGTCGTCATAGTATGGGACCCAACCTTATCTGCCAGACCGCCATTAATATAACAACAACCGCAACCTCAGGATCAGCCACTGAGAGAAGAAAATGGAACAAGTAAAACCAAACCCTGCAAATTCATCACCCCAAACCCCACTTAGTTTTTTAGAAAAAGCAGCAACCGTGTTCGGTGATTGTCCGAGTATCATCTACAACGACACCACCTACACTTGGTCCCAAACCCACCGCCGATGTCTCCAACTAGCTTGTTCCCTTTCATCTCTTGGCATCACCAGAGGCGACGTTGTCTCAATCATCGCTCCCAACATCCCCGCCATGTACGAGGTTCATTTTGCTGTACCCTTCACTGCTGCCATCCTCAACACCATCAACACTCGCCTTGACGCTCGCACCGTCTCTGTCCTCCTCCAACACTGCCAATCCAAACTACTTTTTGTTGACTATCTCTCACGCTCTCTCGTCCTCGAAGCCATCTCTCTCTTCCCACCCGACGCCGAAGTACGCCCTCTTCTCGTACTTATTACCGATGATGATCAGGATGATGATGATGCTGTTGATGACTCTGATTTCTGCTGCACGTACGAGAGTCTGGTGAAAAAGGGCGATCCGGGGTTCAAGTGGATCAGGCCTAAAAGTGAGTGGGACCCGATTGTATTAAACTACACATCAGGTACAATTAACAGTCTTGGCTGGGCTATAGAAATTTTTTAGAATTTTACCAATAATTATTTTTTGTGATTCAGGTACAACATCGGCTCCAAAAGGCGTGGTTCACTGCCACCGTGGGATCTACAGCATGGTGGTTGATACTTTGATCGATTGGTCAGTACCCAAACAGCCTGTCTACTTATGGACACTTGCAATGTTTCACGCCAACGGATGGTGTCTGCCGTGGGGCATAGCTGCTGCTGGCGGCACCAACATCTGTCTTCGTAAGTTTGATGCTTATATTATTTACGCTTTGATTGAAAAACACGGTGTCACTCACATGTGTGGTGCTCCTATCGTGCTCAACATGCTATCAAACTCTCCTGATAATAAACCCCTCAAAAACCCGGTTCATATTTTGACTGCCGGAGCTCCACCGCCGGCACCCGTACTCCTTAGGACGGAGTCAATGGGTTTTATTGTCAGTCACGGGTATGGGTTAACGGAAACTGCAGGACTGATTGTGTCATGTGCGTGGAAACCGCATTGGAATTTGTTACCAGCAGTGGAAAGAGCTAGGCTGAAAGCGAGACAAGGAGTTAAGGTTGGTGCGTCAAGTGAAGTGGACGTTGTGGATCCGGTGAGTGGAGTGAGTGTGAAACGTGATGGGTCATCACTGGGTGAAATTGTGTTGAGAGGAGGATCGGTAATGCTTGGTTATCTCAAAGACCCAATTGGTACTCGCAAATGCTTGACCCAAGAGGGTTGGTTCTTCACAGGAGACGTTGGTGTTATGCACCCTGATGGTTATTTAGAGATCAAAGATCGATCAAAGGATGTTATTATCAGCGGTGGAGAGAACTTGAGCAGCGTGGAGGTTGAGTCTGTGCTGTATACGAATCCAGCCATTAACGAGGCAGCTGTGGTGGCTCGTCCGGATGAGTATTGGGGTGAGACACCTTGTGCCTTTGTTAGCTTCAAGGCTGGTTTGATTAGGAAACCAACCGAGAAGGAGATTATAGAGTATTGCAGAGCCAAGTTGCCGCACTACATGGTCCCCAAAACTGTGGTGTTTCAGGATGAACTGCCCAAGACTTCAACTGGAAAAATCCAGAAGTTTATGTTGAGAGAGGTAGCAAAGTCCATGGGATCCTCAAGACTCAGTCGACTCTAGCCGGACTCAACTGAGTCAACTCATACTTTTCTTATCGCCCACATTAACCCATGGGTTATTGTAATGTTACCGTTACATTTATTTATGTTATTATAAACGAACGTGGATTCCATTAATAATACCTAGCATTGTTATTCCCAAGTAACTGAAAATCGATAGATATACCGAAATATCTACTGATATATCCGTATTTTGGAGGGACCGATATCGAAACAGGTAAATACCCAATATCTTGCAGAATATCCGACCGATTTTGAAATATCCGTAAAAATTTTCCGATATTTTTGAAATATCTCAATATATCCGTATTTTGGACATTTTGCATATTGTTAAAATAATTTTTTTAATCCTAAACAATTAAATTATTTTAAAAATAATTTAGATTGAAAATTATTTTAGAAGAAGCATTAACAAATTTATAAAAATTTCTAACATAATAGTCAATAGTAAAATTATTGAGGACTTGAAGTAAAATTGGACAAAGAATCAAAGAGTAGACGTGTAAAATATAGGGACGGCAACGGGTCGGGTTCGGGCAGGTTTTGCAAAATCCAAACCCGCACCTACGAAATTTTTCATCACCCACGCCCGCCCACGAACCCGCAAAAATAAACGGGTTCGGGTTCGGGTTTCACCTACGGGTTTTATAAGGGTTCGTGGGTTCGCGGGTTCGCGGGTCACACCCACCAACCCGCAAAATATATTAGTTTATAAATATTTAATATTTAATTTTATTTATTTATACAATACAAAACTCCCCTTTATTTATAATATATCATGGAGAATTACAAATACAAGTGTTTTTCTTAGTAGAGACAAGAGGCAAAACACATTATATATATAGCTAATGGTAGAACCATGCACTCTTGTTTTTTCAATGTGGGACTTTTGAAAGTCCCACATTGAAAAAACAAGAGTGCATGGTTCTACCATTAGCTATATATAAATGAGAGTTGATAATTGTAATTCTCAAACTTAGAATGAGTGGAGTTTTTATATTTTATTCTTTATATGATTAAAAAGTTTCCATTGGAGTTTAAGTTTATAATATTTTAAATATTAAATATTATATGATTTTTATTTATGCAGGTTTGCGGGTTCACCGGTGGGTTCGTTTTCCAAACCCACACCCAAACCCGTTGGGTTTTTCTTTATACGGGTTCACGGGTTGTAAATTCACCACCCAAACCCGACCCTACAGGGTCGGGTTCGGGCGGGTGCCCGCGAGTGTGGGTCAAATTGTCATCCCTAGTAAAATATGTAAAATTTTGTGAAAGCAATCTGAAAAAAAAAAATTGTTTGTGACTCAAATGGGTAAAACTAATTCCAAATATTATTAACTATGTACCAATCAATTTATATATAAAATTGGTTTTTTATTAACTTTGTGTCGACATTCCAAATAAAGGAATCTTAAAATTGTTTGTGCAAAACGTGGAAAAACCCATAATTGTTTCTTTTGAGTAAAGAATCTAAAGAAACTCAATTATTTTTATCAAAAAATAAATAAGAAGTCAGTTATTTGGTATGGGTTGTATGGCAGAGAATCATAGTGATAGAATTTTGAAAAATAGTATGGCAATAATGATAGAATTTTGAAAAATAGAAACAAAATGAATGCCTATGCATCATGTATTATTTATCCTTTGCAGCGGATATAAATGAAGGCAACAATAAAAATCTTCTTCAATTATTCATCAATTTATTCACCGTTTTCATTTCATCTATAAATTAAAAATAATCTTCACTCTTCTCTTTCAAGTTTCATCCTACACGAATACACTTTACATAGCAAATTTTACATCATAAGTTTATCTCAAATTCTCAATATCTTCATCAAATAACCAGGTACGTAAATGTATACTTTGATAAAAAAAAAAATTATAAAAAATAATGGTATTATAATTATATGCAAATTTTAGATGTTGTGTGGTATTGTTTCTGAAACTCATTAGAATTTTCATATTTATAAATTGATTGGTACAAAATTTAATTTTGTTTTGATAGGGAATTATATTGCATAAAATATCTGATACTAAAAATGATCCAGCATGGGAGTATTGCGGACCAATACCGAATAATAAAAATGGTACTATATGCACATTTTGTGGTCACATAATGCAAAGTGGAGGAATTACCCGATTTAAATTTCATTTAATCGATAGTGAGTTGTATAAAAATGTAAGAGTATGCTCAAATGTGCCACCGGAAGTTAAATTTCAAAAATCTCAATTGCAAAAAAATAAAGAAACAAAAAAATAATAATAAGTTGCAAGAGAGATTGAACAAACTCAACAGGAATTGAGGGGAAATTTCCCTGATACATAAGAGAAAGAAGATATTTATCATTATCCTGAAGGTATGCTTCCTGATGAACAAGATGATCATCGTTCTGCAATAAATGCATCCAAAGCATCTGAATGGTAAAGAGAACAAGAAGTAAGAATCTTTGGAAGGAGGTCAAAGAGAGGAGAGGGTTCAGGAGCTGGTGATAGTAGCCAACCACCACAACAAGTACGTTGCACTCAAAGTGGACGAGAGTCGCGTTTTAAACTTCTAGTTGCACCTTCATTGTACAAATCATCAGGTGCAAAGCAAAAGAATATTAAGGATATGTTCAAGAGGGGTAGCATTAGAGAAAAAATAGGGAGGTTGGTATCGAAGTTTTTTATTTATGATAATATGCCCCCACATAAAGCCGGCTCTCATCATTTTAAGAACATGATTATTGGTGCTCAAGAATCAAGTATTATTTTTTTTCTTAAATAATCATGTTTTTAAACTTTTTAATTTGTTTTTATTTTTTATTTCACAATTAAATTTAACATGCATGTGAATATAGGTGTCAGAGTTCAATAACTTGTTTATTGTTATTATACTATGAAGTTAAAACTTAAGGATATGGCAGTTGAAAAAGATAAAGTAAATGAAACTAATTTTATGGATCTACTTCAAGTAGCTGCTGAAGCAGGAGACGGTCATGAGAATCTTATTTTTAACTGGGTTAGATCTGCCTCCTTGGATGATGATGATGAGGGAAATCCTGATCCACATATTGCTTCTTATGCTCGAGACATAGGAATAAATGTTGAACAAGTGATTAGAAAAGAAGTTGGTGTAGATCGTGGAGTTATTATTACCAACTCTTCTGATGACCAACATACCTCTAATGAAAATAGTAGAGGAAAAGATGATGGAGATGATAGGGATGGTGGGGATGAGGCAAGAGGTTGGGATTCTGGTGCAGGAGGTTGAAATGCCGGTGCAATAAGTTAGGATGTTCGTGGCTGGAGGTTGGGATTCTGGTGCAACAGGTTGGAATGCTAGTGCGGCAGGTTAGGATGCTCATACAGGTAATTTTGATCAAAATCATGGTAAACAACATGGAGGAACAAGTTAAATTGATGAAGATTCTTTAAATATGACTCTCTCCTCAATGAGTATAGACACAAAATAGTTCTTTGGATGATTCGCAAACAAGGTCAGGTTCTCATATACCATATTATGGTAGTTATGGTGGCCGCAATATATTTAATTATCCTTCTCCACAAATGCCATATGCAATATCTATGCATGCAGATTAGCAATATTCACCAAGTTGGGTAAATCCAAACTACCCAATTCATGGATAAGTTGGAAGAGATCAACGTGTGGCATATTAATAACTATCTTGAAAACTATACAAGAACATTTTCATGGGAAAATTATTGTTCGAATCAAGATAGAAATGTATCTTATGTATTTGAACCAGCAAGGAATTCATTTTGATTTTAAATTTCAGACATGCAATGTATTATTATGTATGAATTATGATTTATAATAGAATCTTGAAAGTATGGAACTATATATATATATATATATATATATATATATTAATGATAATTTTGTTTATTAAACATTTAATCTCTTAATATTGTATATAATATTGTAAAAGTGAAACAAAATATTATTTTATTAAATACTCAATTTTAAAAATTATATACAAACTCTATCTATGTTATAATTTATAATAAACTCATAACTATGCTAATTTATCATTGAAATATGGTTCATTTGATGTATAATTACTTGTTTAAGCTTGTCCTAAAATTTCACAAAAAAATTATAACTTTAGATGTAAATATCCATCATTTTTTTAATTTTTAACATAATTTCCACTGCTATCAATAATATCCCCGAAATATCCATAAATTTAGAAACCTGATATCGATACCGATACTGATATTTTATTCCTTGGACTTATTCCATACAAAAAAGTGTTTAAATTCATAGTGCATGTTCGATCTATACAAATTTTAATACTAGTTTCTTTTTTTACGATATGAGATTGGTTCGGCTCAATGGCGGACCCAGAAATTTTAATTAGGTGGGGCATTTGAACAAAATAATAATTATATAAAAAAATAATAATAAATTAAGATCATAGTAAAATGAGTTTTTTTATAAAAGAAAAATTGATGATATAATGAAGTTTAGATTAATATATATATATATATATATAACACTTACTTAAGATGAACTAAATAATCTTACATTCAAAAAGAAATAAAAACAAGAAATAGGATATTAAAAAATAAATAATAACAAGAAAAACAACATAAACAATTAAAAACTACAATATTTATTCTTAAAATAGTAAATTACAATCTAATTTTATATTAAGATTTTTTGTTTGTTTGTATTTATAATGAATTCACTTTAAATTTAAACAAAATTAATTGATTAATAAATACTACTAAACATGTTTTTGAAATTTTTATTATTCTAATTATTGGTAAATTATTGATTTATTGATTTTGAAAACATTACAACTATAGAATAAAGAAAAATACTAAGGATAAACTAAATTAATCATAATAATAGATGGACTATTTTAAGACAATAAATTAAAATTTGAGATTTTAGGGTTTATTGATTTGATGGATGTGTTAGGTATGTCAAACTAAAATTATTAGAAATGATAAAAGGACAAAATAATAATAGATAATTTAATATAAAATAAAATTGAATTAAGTATAAACAAATTTAAGGTAGTTAAGAGCATCTTTAACAGTTTCCCTTGGAGACCCCCCTTAGCTTAATTAAGGGAGAAGATGTATTTTTATAGCTCCAATAGGTCCCTTAAAGGCTCCCTTAAATATGTTTTGGTGAAGCCTACTCTCTTAATTAAGGAGTGGCTTCAGTCTCCCTTAAGTGTGCTCTACATATTTAAATTTATTTTATTTTTTGAAAAACACCAAATATTTAACTTTTAAATCCCAATTCCCAACCGTTCTTTTATTATCCAATGAGTAATTTATTTTACAATAATAATTACAAAGTAAAACATCAAGATAATAATAAAAAATTATTAGGGGAGCCATTTAAGGGAGTATTGTTGGAACATATACTCCCTTAATGGCTCCTTACAATAACATTCACTTTTATTTTAGGGGGTCTTTATGGGAGACTGTTAGATATATTCTAAGAAGTTGACAATGCCAAAATATAGAAAGTGAATTGTTTTGTTTTGTTTTAGAAGAAGATAAAAAATTGAGAAAGAAATCGGAAAAGATGGTAAAATAAAAATGACATAATACAAAATTACAGGATAAAATTGAATTAAGAAAAAAAGATATTTATAATGTTTGAAAAATGCAAAAGGTGGGAGTAGAACTCCTCACAATCAATAAAGTTGAGGGACACCCTACTAGCTATGCTATGAGTTAATGTTTTGTAGTCAATGCTATGAGTTAATGTTTTGTAGTCAAAGTTAATATATATATATATATCTGAAAATAAAATAATTTTTTTTTATACAAAAAATTGAGATAGGGCACGAGCCCCACCTGGCCTTAAGGTGGATCCACCCCTAGTCCAACTTACATCTGCATTATGAGGTAACGGGTTTGAGTTCTCTCCCTTAAAAAAAAATCCCTAAATTTATATAAGAGTATAATACTTTAAAAAATAATAATAATAGTTTCATTTTTTTTTTAGTGACAATGTACTTATATATATTTAAAATATATATATCATATCATATCGTACTAACTTTTCGTTGTTAAAAAATCAATTAAAAGTTTTGCAACCATTTGCAAACTCATGTATAGCTTAAATTTGAACCCAAAAAAAAAAAAAAAAAAAAAAAAAAAAAAAAATTCTAAAATGACACATGCGGTGGCGACCACTCGAATCTGAGACATTATCAGATTGAATAAACGTTCTTATCACTAAACCACATTAGGCGGTGGTTCACCAACTTAAGTGATTGCTTAATTTTTTAACTCATTTTCTAAGGTATCTTAACATGACGAGGAAAAAGAATCTATCTTCAAGGATAGTGACAGAGCTAAGATTTTGATTTGAGGGGCTAAGTTAAAAACTAATATTCTAGGTCATGTAAAACAAATATATTAGGGGTACTAATTTCAAGAACCGTTGTTTGGTTTAGAGGAATAATAAAAAAAAACAATGGAAAGATGTTCGGTTGCTGCACATTTGTTTAGAAAACTTGAACGAAAACACAATTGTTTCATTAAATGCGATAGAAAAGTGGAAACATCAATTTTCCGTTTATGTATGGGCACAGTTTCCTAACCGTAAATAATTCATTAACTTTACATGGGTAGTAAGTTATCACGAATTGATTTTTATATATATTCATTAACTTAACATGGATTGTAAGTTACCATGAATTGATATATTGGGAGCCGATATTGACACCCATAAATATGATAAGCACATCCATATTTTAATAAAAATTTTAATTACAACAATATCCCAATAGGAATTTACCAATAAGAAAAAATTAGTTTAATTAAAAATATACAAAATACTATTTACACACATTAATTACATCTATATCTTTAACTATACCACTTTATTAAAATAAAAAAAAAAAAAAAAAATTGGATTCATTGTGGCTTAATTTTGGGTTCGTTCTGACACTATCAACTGTATTAGTTTTCCCATTGAGACCTCTTTGCCTAAAAGGAAACAAATATCACCTACCAATATTAATCCAGGACATGGTAAACATGAAGAAAGATAGGAAGGTGAACCTTCTTGCTTCTTCATCTCTCAACTTCACATCCATTTCTTTGTTGGGAGGATACTTTGGTAAACTTGATGGCTCACAAGCATAAGGTTCAATGGTAAAGAACTGCAACCAATAAACCAATTTAATGATTACAGTCAATCAATTCAAACCAATATCATTCTACACAAGTGTCTTTAGTCATCTGCATCAAGCCAATTTTAATGTACAAAACACTGTGTTGTTCAGCAGAAATTAAATTAAGAGAGAAGTACTCAACGCAAGTACAATCATACAAGTAATCCTCAAAAACAGCATTTATTTTCTTGCAGACATGAGAGAGAGTAACTACTACTCACTTCACTATTTAGAGCTGTAGTACCAGTGCCTCGTTCATCAAGATCTATTGAAAGAAGAGTTTCAATTAGAGGTGGGGGAGAAGAAGGGAAACATTTATTTAAATAAGGGTACTATTGGCATTAAGATGGGTGTTTATAGTAATGTTTTAATTTTAACTTTTAGAAATTGGTGTACTTATGGGTGTTTATAGTAATGTTTTAATTTTAACTTTTAGAAATTGGTGTACTTATAAATATGGGTGCACTTATCATATTTATGGGTGTCAATATCCATACCCTATATACATATATATATATATATATATATATATGAATCATAGATTATGGAAAAGTTTAGTGCATATACTTTGAGTCTAAGTATGTAAATCTAATGGTCCACATTCTTCGTCCTGACATATTTTATATCAGAACGAACTGATAATAGAAAAATTGTATATATATATATATATATTAGTTTTTCTACTGTCAGTTCGTCCTGATATAAAATATATCAGGACAAAGAATGTGGACCATAAATTATAGAGAAGTTTTGACAAGTGTACACTTTGAGTTAAAGTATGTAAATTTAATGGTCCACATTCTTTGTCCTGATATATTTTATATCAGAACGAACTGACAATAGAAAAACTATATATATATATATATATATATATAAATATACGGTCTCGTTCACATCAGTGCGCACTGATGTAACTATATCAGTACCAATGCATGTGAATCACTGATTATGGAGAAGTTTTGACAAGCGTACACTTTGAGTCAAAGTATATAAATCTAATGGTCCACATCCAACATACTGATGAAGTTATATCAATGCCCACTGACTTGAACATTTATATATATATATATATATATATATATATATAGAGAGAGAGAGAGAGAGAGAGAGAGAGAGAGAGAGAGAGAAATTTTCCAATGAGGACTTTTTACAATGCACACTTTAAGCACCTTTGATGAAATTGCATGGAATATATTGAATCTTGATTTGATTTTTTACATGGATTGTGAAAACATTGAAATACATTTATGGAAAAAAAAAATTAAAAAATTTCAGGTGCAAGAACTAATTTTTTTTCCGATTTAACATCTAAAAATAGGGAAATATAAGAAAAAACAGTTCTCAAATCCAAAAATTTTATACATTTTTACCAAATGTATATTTTAATTTTATTAGGATGCATATAAAAAATCTCATCGAAAAACATTTAATTATATTTTTACCTGTTTTCTTCCTTATTCTTTTTACATTTGACTACATTTAGTTACATTTTTACCTGTTTTCTTGTATCAAAAAATCTCTTCCGTTTTTTTTTTTTTTTTTTTTTTTTTCTTTCTATCTTTAATCTGTTTTTTATTTTATTTTATTTTATTTTATTTTATTTTATATATTTTTTATTTAAATTTAATTTACTAACTATTATTACCACTTTTTTCTTACTTTACTTTGTGTAGGGACCTTTTGTTGGTTTTTAAACAATCAAGAAATTCAAGAACAAATAGAACTTGTCAATTATTGTTTGTTACATGTGATGTTTGGAGATTTGTAGTTGTGTTGCTGGAAATGCTGAGGATTCATTTGTATGTTAACAACTATGTTTATGCACGGAGGTTGTGTTGCTAGAAATGCAGACGGGGATAAGTACCCTTGACGCAAATTATTGGATCTCCCTTCTCTATCATAATCGATGATGGATTGATGAAAGGAAAAGTGCTTGAATAGCACAGAGAACACAAACCCAAATATGTTATCCTACTACTACTTTTAAGCAAATGAATTTGGAAGATCAATTTTCAATGAGATGGGCAGAAGACTTATCGTTTCAGAGGAGCCTGTGTAACCATCAGTCAATATAGCTAAAGTACTACTACTCATCAAAGGCTCAGATTATAAGAAAGAGATTGATTGACCCTGAAATCTTATTGTTAGAGAGATTTCATATTGGTCCAGCACTTGAACTATTTTATCAAAGTTTCAAGGATATAATATAATTAATCCTTCAAGACTTGTAATTTTATGAAGTTGGTAGCTTGAAAGATGAGTGTATATATGTATCCCAGATTCTTTTTTGTATTTTTGTTATGTTTCTTATTAATGTATTCCAGAAAATTGTTTATATTGTAGAAGAGTACATGCATATGTATAGTGGTGCTAATTTGTGTGATATGAAACCAATAATGTGTAATGTAACAACTCCCCAGAATCCTGCAATGAATCCAAGTGCCATGCTAACATACAACCCTGGAGTTATGATCTTGTCAAACTCATCCTCTCTAGGTTGCATATCGAAGTCCGGATCTTGAGGCTGTTCTTCTCCAGGACATGTATTGGAAAGGGGTGGCCTGCAAAGCTCTAGATTCCCCGCATATGCAGAGGCATCAAAACTCTGTAGTTTAGTGTTTGATGGAATTTTTCCTGACAAGTTGTTATTTGACAAATCCAAGACACCAAGAGAATTCAACTGAGAAAAGCTTTCTGGAATTTCACCGGCAAGTAGGTTGTCAGACAAGTCAAGTGCATTCAACAAATTTAACTGACCAATCTTCAGAGGGATTGGTCCAGTAAAACTGTTTCTAGATAGATTCAAGGAGATTAATCCAATGAGACTTGTAATTGCAACCGGAATTTGAATGAATTTCCCCAGATAATTTGTTGCTTGAAAGATCAATACTCTTGACTAGTCCCAGAGTGCTCTTATACACTGATTCTATTCTTTTCCAGACCAACAATGCATGGTCCTGATAATCCACTGTCGGAAAAGCCCAGTTTCCTCCACGCAAACCCAAAGCATATGAATATGAGATGAATGCACTCGAACTCTCTTTTTGAGCCATTGCATTTAAATTATTGAGACACTCTGGTATTGTTCCTGAAATATAGTTCCCAGAGAAGTCCAATACTTGAAGCTTTTCCAGATTTCAAAGTTGTCTGGGCACCATTCCATGGAACTGGTTGGATCGGAGACTAAGAACAGTCAAATCCAGAAGGCTATCTCCTATTCATGCCGGCAATGTCCCCCGATATACTATTGTTGTGCAAATCCAAGGATTGGATAAAACATCCGGAGGTCATTGAGTTGGGAATTTGTCCTGAGAATTTATTGTTGGCCAAATTTAAAATGGTCAATGTTTGCCAAGGTGTCCAACAACTAGGAAGCTCTTCTGATAACTGGTTATCTGACAGGTCAAGGTAGCTAAGATACTTACCCGTGGTTGCAAATAAGAAAGAAATTGAACCCGAAAACATATTGTTAGAAAGACTCAAAGATGTCACATTAGGAGGAACTGGTGGTATTGAACCCTAAAAATAATTAAAACTGATATCAGTGCCAGGATTTTCAGCAAACTTGAATGATAAATCTGGCAACACTCCATCCAGGCTGTTATGTGAGAGATTTAAAAAATACAAGTTGGGAGACAGGTCTCAAAACCAACTAGGAACAGTGCCTGATATTCCATTACTGGAGAGATCAAGGTAAGAAAACTTATTTTGAGTTTTGAGCCAAATTGGTAAAAGTTAATCTATTTAAAGATAAGTCTAAATATGTTAATTTGAACAGTTTTGACATGTGAACATCCGTAATCATATCTTCCAAAGAATTTGATGAGACATCCAATATCTCAAGCTTGGAAAGTTACTGGAAATACTTAAAAATTTCAAAGTTGACACTAAACTAAAATCAGGTAAAGAACCCCAAAGTTGTGGTGAGATTTGAGAGTTGACCAAATCTTTTTGGGAAAGAACCATTCAGCATATTCTCATAAAGATACACTTCTCTCAAAGATGGAAATACAGTAAAATCAGATAAAGAACCACTAAGCTTATTGTTTTCTAAAATCAAAATTTCTAATGTGTCTTTTGTACAACCAGACAAGTTCAGAAAAAGCTCCACAAGTTGTCCAGTGAGATTGTTGAAAAAGAAAGATGATCTTTTTAAACTACACATGTTTGTAAATATATTCGGAATTCCTTCTATTTGATTTTGAGCAAGGTTAAGATACAATAGGGAAGTCATGTTCTCAAAAGAAAAACTTGGAATGGGTCCTTGTAAATTTTTGAAAGAAATGTCAACATGAACAAGACTTGTACTGAAGTTTGACAACCAGAAAGATCGATCAACAAAGGCAAGAGATTTAGAAGAATTAACAAAGGAAATTGATGAAGAACTGACTGATGGGAGATTGCAACCTTCTAACTGCAATTCCATTAAAGAAGGAAGTTCACTTACCACTTGAAACCAATCCGTAGCTTCTGTAATATTCATGCCATTTAGACCTATGTGTCTTAAAAAGGAGAGATTGGAAAGCCACTCAAGTTTGCCAACATTATAGATGCCAAAGTTGCTGCTGAGATCAAGATACTGCAACATCGATAGGTTCCCATGAAAGAATTGGAACTTAAGTCCAAATAATTCAGGTGCTGCAATTCAAGCAAAGAAGAGCTGATGTTACCTTTCAATGGTGTCTCGAAATTAAGTTGGAGCTTGACCACTTGCCCTGTTGGGTTACTACAGGAGACACCTCTCCATTTGCAACAATCTTCACTTCCCCATGAAGAGAGAAGGTCATCTTCATCTATGAGGGCCTTGTTTGAAAATCAAGAGGGCACGCCTTTCCCTCTCTACGCATTTTGTTGTAACATCCGCAACTCCTGAAGTGAATACAGAGGCTGCTTTTATGTTTAGTGAGAGCAAGATGAACAAGAAAGTAATAAGTTGGAGAGACCTTATTTCATTCATGATTATCACCACAGAGATTTTGAAGAATTAACACCAGCTTTTATGTACGCAGGAACATTTGTATTGCAGCATTTTTATATTACCAAAGAAATAGATATCCAACTCCTACAAACTGCAGCCGGCATTGAGCATGATTTTGCCAACTGGAGCAGCTAGACATGAACAACATTTAAATATCCATATTCTGCCGGATAAGCAAAGACTTTTATACATACCCTCCTATCAGCAACCTGCGAATAATCAAATTCAAACCCCTTTCGAGCATCATCTACGCTACCACATTTTGCTTACATATCAACCGAAGAGCCATTCGTGCAAACTCATTCACACTCTTGTCTTCTCTACACGTCGATTCAAAGATCCGCATAGCCTCCACAACCATTCGCTGCGTTGCATACCCAGAAATCATTGTGGCCCACGAAACGTAATTTCTCTCCGGCATTCTATCGAACAACTTGCGAGCCTCCTTCAGTAGACCGCCTTTGTACATATTGACAAAAACTGGACGTTTGCCCAACTCAACATGTCACCAGTGAGTTGATGACGTGTCTAGGCATGTCAGGACTTTTTAATGACGTGGCATCCATGTATGTATAGAACCGAGCAGGATTTCATGAATAGATAAAGCCTATTTTAGGCCCAATAAAGTTTGACTCAAGACTGCTCTGATGACGTGGCATTAAAGTTTGCATAACTTGGACCGAAATGGTTTTAGACTTGGGCCCACAGTTGTCACATATTTTTCACTTATATATTCTTAATAAAATCAGTAATGCTACACATCCCACCTAAAATCTCATATTTTTCATCCCACTACATGTGACATGTGAAGTGTCAAATTGTAAGTAGATACATGGGGTAGGTGTAATTACTGTGTATCCACTCACAATTTGACACCTCATATGCCACATGTAGTAGGATGAAAAATGTAAAATTTTAAGTGGGATGTTTAGCATTATTGTAATAACATATATAAGTCACCCACCACTCTAATTTCTCAAAATAAATCATCCCAACTACTACCATAGGAAAAATATCATTTCCGTGGCCCCCCCCCAACGTTTGCCTTATTGTTAAGACAATGACAGGATTTGACCATACTGGCCATTTTTCCCCCTAAAATCAAAGAAATGTTAAAAACACCCCTACTGTTACATTTTCCATCCATTTAATGTATTTTATGACCCTTTGACCGTTAAAATTGAAGTAAATGACAATTTTATCCTTCAGTTAACTCCATATAATTACCATTTAACCCTCAAAATATTAACTAAATAAAAAATATATTTAAAAAAACAGAAAACAAAAAAATAAAATAAAAAAATAATTGAAAAAAAAAAGATAGAACTCCACTATCCATCTCTGAGATGGACGGTTGAGATATATCTTTTTATTTTTGTTTAATTTAAAAAAAAAATTAAAACAAATTTGTTTTTATCTCTTTATAAAAAAAATTCAAACAAATTCAAAAATAAAAAAGAATTTAAAAACAATAAAATTAAAAAGAATTGAAAAAATAAGTTCATCATCATCGTGATCACCCGTCGGCCATCTCCAACACCAATCTCCATCTCTCCACCAGACCAACAAAAATATGATATTAAAAAAATTCTTCAGTTTCATTTTGTTACATAGATGTTTCATCAAGCAAAATCAATTTAAAATCTTTCATCATCATCATCAAGCACATCTAGTGAACCAAATCCAAGGATTTGAAACCAATCCATCAGAGATTTTCAACTTGACAAACTGAAGTACAATGCAAACTGTAACAGAACACTTCAAACAAAAATCCAAGGGCAATAGCTAGAGCATTAAACTGTCTATAAGCTGTACCTTAACCCTATCATAGGAACCAAATACACATCATAGTATCAAATTAGTAGTCATTACAATCTCATGGTAGGCTTAATAACACAAGAATGACCTGGACGGGCTCTAACGATTTGACCATCTAAAGCAATGCAAAATGAAAAACTCTGCAACTCAACTGATCCTTTTGCTATGTGATATTCAACATCCCCTATCAACTTGTTAATCAAACCCAACACCAAACCAAGAACCCACCACTGCCAGAAACCAAACCGACCCACCACCACCACTGCCAGAAACCAAATTAACCTACCACCAGTCAAACACACAATCTAAATCGATCTAACACCTACTAACCACTCAAACCTAAAACCCAAAACCCAGAATCCATCGAATCTATCTCCTGCGATCTTTCCCGTCGTCGCCAACCACCGCCGCTAAGAGAGAAAGAGAAGAGGAGATCGACGGCGGGAAGAGACGGTTTTGTTGGTTTCGATCGCCTTGGTTGGGACATCGTCGCTCCTAAGGGTGGTGTCGGCGGTGGTGGTTAGGGTTAGAGGATGAGATGGATCGATGGTGGTGGTGGAATCGGTTTGAATTTGATTTCTTTTTGGATAGTGGATTAAGTTGATTTATTTGTGGTGGTGTTGGTATGGGTTTGATGATGATGGGGTTTGTGGTGGTTATGGAGGATGAGATGGATCTATGGTGGTGGTGGAATCGGTTTGAATTTTATGTTTTTAATTTATTTATTTTTGAGTTGGATCCGGTGGAAATCACCAGATCTACACTTTTTTCTTTTCTTTTTTATTTATTTTATTATTTTATTATTTATTATTTATTTCATTAGGCATTGTGGGTTAGGTGGCATCGTCCCCTCCACTTGTTTTTTTTTTTTTAATTAGTTATATTCTTTTTTAATGTCAATTATGTAAATACCCTTTCCACTTAACAATCAACTCCCCAAATGGATGGAAATTGTGACAGAAGGGGCGTTTTTAACGTTTCTTTGTTTTTAGGGGGAAAAACGGCCAATATGGCCAAACCCTGTCCTCGTCTTAACAATAGGGTAAAAGTCAGGGGGGAAAATGATACTTCCCCTTATTATTATTATTTTTCTTCCAACCAATATTTAATAGATAATAATGGGCAAGGTTTGAATGGCAGAAAATTGCAGAAAATGGTAAAAGTTGATGGGTGAAATGTCAATTCAATTTCTATATATACACAAGAAATAATGACATTAAACTCATAACTTAAAAGATATTAAAAAAAAAAGAATAAATAAAAAAGATGATCTGTAACTCTATGTATACGAAATTGTACCGACTTCACAATTCAATTGCTGAAAAAAAGAAGAAGATGAAGAATTGATTCAAATTAAACTAAGAAATTACATCTAAAATTATTATTTTTTTTAGCTATATATATATATTCAAATATCACTATTATCCTTTTTAACTTGGGAGAGAATCTGAATTTTGAACCTCAATATTTATTAAGAAGTAAAATTATCATCAAACTATATATATATATATATATATATATACAATAATTTTCAAGTCAGCACCCTCTTATTGTATTACTATCAGCACCTTTTAGTGAAAGCCATTGGATTTAAAAGATACTTTGTCAAAGTATCTTTTAAATCCAATGGCTTTCACTAAAAGGTGCTGATAGTAATACAATGAGGGAATGCTGACTTGAAAATTACTCCATGTATATATATATATATATGGGGAAGGATCCCCAGCCCCTAAACATTACACATATTGTTACACAATTTGTGGACCATTGGATGATGGTGACTTGGGTGGTAGAGATGCACTCATACCCATAATCACCATTAGATGTATACACCTCATGTAGTCATGTGCTCTCTCTGCTCTCTCCTTTGAATTAAAAAAAACAAAAAAAAACCTGATGGATTGGATCTCCACCGCCATCCACACCATCACCTAACCCAGAATCATCAACCCCAAACCCAGATCATCTCCCTCAATCTCATCTCTCTCGATCCACCATCCAACATCCAATATCCACCAAATTAAATTCCACAAACATGAAAAACAAATCGAATAAAAAAAAAAAAAAAAAAACCACAAATCCCATCCAATAATCCAAATTTTTCAATCAAAAAAAAAAAAATTTCTGCAAAAAAATGTCATTCTCAGATTTGATGAGATTTGGTTGAATTTTTATTTTTGGATCACCAACTTCAAAGAAAGAAGCCGTCATCATGAAATGGAGAGCTTGATATAAATGTGTGTAATTTTATTAGAGAAATTTGAGAAATTATTGAGAAGTTTGAGAAATTATTAGAGAAAGTGTGTAATTTTTATATAAATGGATTCAATCCCACGCCATGAAATGGAGAGCTCAGCTACAACTCTCCAGACGACCGCAACGACCACATTGCTCTCAGTGTCGTCGTCTTCATCCACGTCACCGTCGTCTTCAACCTCCAGTTTGGGTCTGGTTCAACTCTTCCGGGATAAGATTGATTTGGTTATGGAGATGGGAAATGACAACTGCCAAGCGATGCTTCCCCATGAAACTTAGGAGTAGGAGGTCCTTGTGTTCCTTGCTCATCTACCGATTCCATCACCAATGGAAAAAAAAATCTATTGGTGCGTTCTTACCTTCACAACAAAATCAGATCCAGATCCAACACCCAATATATATCTTCAATCAAAACAATATCTCACCTTCATAAACTCATATTCATAATAATATGTCCCAAACACAAAACCAGATCCAAAATAATTGAAAACAAAAAAGTTAGCTGATCTATTCAAAAAAGAAAAGAAAAAGAAATAGAAGGAAAAAAAAAAAACAAAGAGCAGATCGAAAACTCACTGCACACAGAGGGCGCGTTTACTAATCAGGAATGAGTGGAATCGGAATCAAGTTCCACCGGAAAAGGAATGGAAGGGAATCGGAATTAAGTTACAAATTCCATTACTGTGTTTACTAACTTTTTTTAGAATTAGAAATAGAATCAAATTTATATAATGTTGATTACAAAACTACCCTAATATACACAAAATAGCTATATATATTTTTTGAAAATAAGCTTTATTAAGGCCAAAGGCAAGCAGGTAAAAACCCCAAATAGAGACACCCCATAACAAGCCACGCTCAAAGCAGAGCACCACAAACCCCAACAAACAACAAAACTAGGAAACACAACAGCAACAGAGCAGAACAACCCAAAGAAAAAAAAAAAAAAAAAACAAGATGAACAGACACTACACTACAACCGCCAGACAACCGTAGGCAAATTCAAACATCACCCCATATAGCTCTATATATATATATAGCTAATAAATAAATAAATAAGTTTTTTTTTTTTTTTTTTTCACAATTTGTTGTTGCCGCAATATAGTTTTTTTTATTTTTTATTTTTTAAGTCACAATATCTATATATATATATATATATATATGAAAAAAAAGGTGATATGCGTGAACTGTGAAGAGTATATAGTTTTTATTTTTTATTTTTATTTTTAAATTTTTAAATTTATTATTTAATAGGGACATTTTAGTAAAAGATATGAATTCCCCTTTTTAATTAGGAAAGGGAACTTGATTCCTAGGGTGGATGAGGGGAATCAAGTTCCCTTCCATTCAGGAACTTAATTCCTGATATGTGTGTGGGGTCCACGTAACTTAATTCCCTAAAAATTTAGTAAACACAAGAATTTAAAAATTAGGAACTTAATTCCCTTTCCTATGTAGGATTCCTGATTAGTAAACACGCCAAGAGTGAAAACACACACACACAATATCTCTCTCTCCGGTCTCTACAGCTCTACTTGTTCAAAGTACAGGGTTTCTTTTTACTTTATTGTCAATTTGTCCCTACCTTGTCTCTCTCTCATTCTATCTTTCTTCTTCAATGTGGTGTGTTTGCTTTAACACACTTTATTTTTTTCTCTGAGAAATTCCCTTAAAAAAAATTCCATATTTTTTTTGTTGGTTTTGATTGAAAAATACAGATTAAAGGATGAGATATGTGGTTTTTTTGTTGATCCGATTTGTATTTCTTGTTTGTGGACATTTAATGGAATTTAATTTGGTAATGATGGGGATGGCAGATGGTGGATGAATGATGATGGTGGATGGTGGATAGAGAGAGAGATGAGATTGATGGGAGATGATCTGGGTTTGGTGATGATGGTGGATGATTGAGGTTTGGGGGTTGATGATTCTGGTTTGGGAAGGAAAGAGAATCAGAGAGAGAAGAGGGAGCATTATGTGTACATATCTGATAGTGATTATGGGTATGAGTGCATCTCTACCACCCAAGTCACCATCATCCGATGGTCCACAAATTGTGTAACAATTTGTGTAATGTTTAGGGGCTGGGGATCCTTCCCCTATATATATATATATATATATATATATATATACCACTTACATGTATGGCTACTCAAACTTGAAACATTGTACTTAATGGACGCTCTTTACTACTGGGGCTTATCACTAACCTCATATGATCCATCAAAGTATGTATTTTTTAGTAGCCGAGTTACAGATTTCATTCAATGGGTGCTTGGTATAATACACTAATATTTTAAAATGTAAATAATTAATAATAACATATGTAAAAAGATAATGATAATATTATTAAAAAACAATTTTCCTTTACAAAAATTTTTAGTTATTTTATTTATTTATTTTTTGACTTGGGCTAGAGGAGATTATAACTATGTTCCTTTAAAATAAAATATTATAACAATGTAAATGAATATCAAAAAAAAAAAAAAAAAAAGAATTTATATTTTCATTAATGTGTTTGTCCTTAAATTAAATATACTTGGCATAACTCAAAAGTGAAGAAAAAAAATCTAGAAAAGGACCATTTTTACTTTGGTAGTATTAGAGCAACCTTGATGTGACAATATAGTTTTTTTTTTTTTGGCACCAAATATAGTAGTAAGTGCTAACAAATTAAAGAATTTAATTATAAAAATGATAAATATAATTGAGTCTGCATGTACAATGATGGATGGAAAATGGAAATGACCGAGTCACATGCACATTAATTTCTTCATCTCCCATAGCCATGATCGAGTCACATGCAAATGGAAAATGGAATTTAATTGTGGGCACCACTCACAAACTTGTTTAATTTTAAACCATACAACATCTTTCTTCTTTTGTAAACTCAAATTGACAAGTTTATTTGTTGTTTTTTTAAAGAAATCTCCTATTTTTATTAACTGAAAAAAAAAAAAAAAATTGTAGGTTCCTTATAACTCTCTCTCTCTCTCTCTCTCTCTATATATATATATATATAATTGTGGGCACCACTCACAAATTTCTTTAATTTTAAACCATATAACATCTTTCTTCTTTTGTAAACTCAAATTGACAAGTTTATTTGTTGTTGTTTTTTTTTTAAAGAAATCTCCTATTTTTATTTACTGAAAAAAAAAAAAAAATTGTAGGCTCAAACGTTTGGTGGGTTGTGTGGTGAATAGTACTGATATAATAATATTATGTCTATTCTTTTTTTTTTTTTTTTTTTTTTTTTTCATCATCATCTCTATACACTAGCTAGTACTAATAGAGCTTCAAATGAGAGGTAGTAAAGAGAATTAGATTTTTTAGCTTCATCAACAACGAGAGAAATACACTCTATATATAATTAGGGTGCGGATATTGATACTTATAATTATGATAAGCCCACCCATATTTATAAGTATAACCATACCTAAAATTTAAAATTAAAATATTACTATAAACACCCATGTTAATGCCAATAGTACCCTTATTTAAATGAATGTTTTCATTTTAATATAATTTTTTTATAAACTAGCTTAAGTTATTAACACACCCATTTTTCATAAATGATAAATTCATAAGTTCATTTAACTATACATTTTGGTTTCGATAATATTATTGTTCACAAGAAATACAAATACGAAAACGGAATCGTGGATTGATAACTAGTTGGAAGACTATTACCAATATGAAACATCTCATGAACACAAAGCAAATCCCCACATTCAATAATTGTTTCGTAGAGAAGAGACAATGTCCTTATTCATTGAACCATTGTTCTTGCACCTATATATATATACAATATGTATTGCACACACCGTAAAAATATAGGCATGATATATACTTTTGAATTGCACAAAATCACAAGCCCATCATGGGGATGGGTTCAGTTTTTTTTTTTTTTTTTTTTTTTTCATGGTTACTGTTATTAATTTTTATATTATAAATAAAAAATAAAAAATAAAAATAAATAAATAAAACATGAAAGGCTGCAATGGAGGTGAGAAAAATATAACATACAGAAATCAGGGTTGTGTAAAGTTTGAAAATTAGGGTTTTTATTTAATTTATAATAAAGTAATATAGTTGAAGATATGGGTGTGATTAATGGGTGTACATAGTATTTGGTTTATTTTTAATTAAACTAATTTGTCCTTATTAGTAAATTCCTATTGAGATATTTTTGTAATTAAAATTTTTATTAAATAGAGCTTCTCCTTACAATCCACAAATTATCTATTTACACTCCAATTTAATTTTTTTTTTTATTAATGACAATTTTAACCCGAATTAAAATTACTAAACAAGACAAAAAAAATTCTAAAGACATTCCAAACTAATTAAATTATTAAAAAAAAAAAAAAATTCTCTTTCCTAAATCATTAGATTAAATATTGAGTATTGATTAAATATTGCATATTAAACTCTCTTTCCTAAATCAATTATTACCATATTAAACACTCTCTCTCCATTTTTCCTATACTTTCTCGATTGATTAATAGTTAAAGAAAAAAAAAAAACTAATGAATATTTTGGTTTTTTACTAGCAATAATATGTATATATATATATATATATATATGTATGTATATGTATGTATATATATATATATTAAAAAATCAATTTTCAAAAAAAAAAAAAATAGATATATGAATACTTGATTTGTTGCAACTAGATTTGATTAAATTCAGAATTTCTAAGGCTAATGAAAAAATTAAAGTTCTCTAGGCAATCACATACCTACAAAAGTAGCAAAGAGCATTTTCAGTAACAAAGAGCATTTTCATATTTCAATTTCAAAAAAAAAAAAAAAAAAAAAAACAAAGTACTTGTTTTTTTTTTTTTTTTTTATTTATTTATTTTAATATATATATATATATATATATATATATATATATATATACAGTTCCTAAAATTCAAGCTTATTCATAAGTTTTTTTTTTTTTTTTCTTAACTGTTAATCTTGCTTGAGAAATAATAGACATAGAAAGTTAGAGTTGGAGAAGAGAGAGTTTAGAGCATCTCCAATGCAAAAGTGGCTTGCATATCAATAACTGTTGACATGGCAACAATGTCAAGAGACTTGCTCCATATGTGGCATAAAAATAGACTTGATAGACAATCAATTCAAAATTTGGTCTCCAATGCTTCCGTCTAAAACATATTTTTTTTTAATGACGTGTCCATCTTTTTTTCCTATTTTATTTTTTATTTTATTTCTTTACCAAAAATATATAAAAAATTAATGTCAGTTTTAAATATTTGTTGAGTCAACCTAAAAAATAGCTGTACAACAGACCGTCTGAAAGTGGACGGTTATGTTGACAATGTCTAACATTTTTTTTGCCACGTCAGCTTGATGTTGAATATGTATGGTTGCATTGGAGATACAATTATTAACATAACGTCTATTTATCCTAAGTGGCATCTCTTTTTTTCACAAGCTACGCTTGCATTGGAGATGCTCTTAATATGATAAGTAAAAATTTAGGAGAGATTGTTTAATATGTAATATTTAATTTAATGATTTAAGAGAGATAAAAAAAAATTAGAATAGGAGTGTCAAAATATAAAAAGGATAATCTTGGAACAAAAGGAAGTGTCTTTAATTTTTTTTTTTTTTTTTAATTTAAATTTTGAGAACGGAGTGTCATTATAAAAGAAAAGAAGTGTAAAAAGAAAAAATTAGATTGTCAAAAAAAACTCTCTTTATTAAAATATGAGTGTACTTATCATATTTATAGGTGTCAATATCGGCACCCATATAATTATTATAGTTGAAAGTGAGGTGATGAATAGTTAGTAAATGTATTAGTCAAGTATGATTTATGAATGGTTTTAATTTGCTAGTATCAAAATTAAAGTCATTTTAAATGACTTGGCCTCACGTAAAGAAGATTACAAATTCATTTGCATGGACCACATTGTGAGAGTCAAAGTATTAAACATCTCTGAAGCAACTCAGATTCAAGCACATGTGACAAGTTAATTAGCTGTTAATGATGCTGATGTGGCATCATAATTCAGCCTCCCAAAATTTACGAGTTTGCTACAAGGACGTTGTTGAATTCAGTGATCATACAGTATGTGTGTAGCTAATTATGTAAAGAAATCTCAGCTCTACAGAGCTTGTAATCAAAGTTCATTGAGGATTTCCTCAAACACTTGTCCAAATTTTACTTGCTTTTCTGTTTTCCTGATTTCCAAACACCGTCCAATATAGTTTAGTAGTAAGAGTTTTCATTCAACTTAACAATATTTTGGGTTTGAGTGGCCGCGATTGTAAGTGTGTGTGTATATATATAAAACGAGCTAATTACACCAAATTTTCTCAAGGTTTGCTCTTTTACACCTTGAAAGATATTTACCTCCTCTGCTGTTAGTCAAAATTAGTCAAATTTAACAGGTAATTATGAGATTAATGTTACAATGAAGAAAGTTAAACTTTAAATCCATGTGAAAAAAAACTAATTATCCAAATCTGTGAACAATTATGGACTTTATGGGTGATGGGAATGGGCTTTTTTTGTCCTATAAAATAGACCTTTTACTTTATTGGAAACGATTTTCATATTATTGGTAATAGATTTGTGGCAAATGGAAACAAATGGATCCATCCATCACCTCTAAATGGTTTTGATGCCATATTTTCCACACAAGTCTCTTTCATTGGAGGTACTTAAATCATAAATTATATAATTTCATTTTATAAGTTTTTATTCTTTTTTTTATTTTTATTTTTAAATTTCATAAAAATACAAGAAAGCAAATAAAAAGGATACATGAGTTAATTACTATAATTTTTTATTTTTTTTATACAAGTTAATTACTGCATGCTTTATTTTGTTAAAGATTCATATAATTCCTTACCTCTGCTCGCTGATGTTATTTGTTAAGGTCTTATTTTACGTTTGGTGTTTACAGTCTGTATCCTTCGGCCATGTGATCAGGTCTAAATTAGTCGCCATCTTTGAACTATTTTTTCCTACTAATACTATTAACTATTTACTTATATTTTATATACATGTATTCTCTGTTGTTTGATGATAATTAATGGGTGTTGTGGTCCACCCTCATAAAAGCACATATGAGCAACCCGCAACCCAGGACTTAAATCTGATTTTTATCTTATTTTTTTGAAGTGAAATCTATACAAACATAATAAAACATAATATCTTTGGGAGCTCGCACTTAATATTTTTTGATTTGATGTGTATTATTATATTCAAGATATGCACAAAGTGTGTGCTCATGAAAGAAAAATCGAAGAAATATGGTGCTTGGAGTGATAGAAACAAGAGAGATTAAATACAATGAATATTAATTTCCATCCTTCAATTCATTGATATAAGAGTCTTTGTCAAATTGTGATTCGGATGTTTTTAAAATCTTCAGTAATAATTCTGTCTCACATCATATGGGTGAAGATGAGGAGTTAAAAGTCTTCAAAGAAATTTGATTAGTTGCCCAATCTGATCAAAGGTAAGAAAAAAGTAAACAAAGAGCACATGATATCTTTTTTCTGTTAATTGAAACTTTCTTTATTTTTCTAATGCCTATACAAACTCAAAACATCTGAATGCACACTCTAAAAATGGAATAGCAAATTAAGTTTGATATTGCCAGCCATTTGATTTGCCCAGTTCCATTGGCTATAAAAAGGGCCACTCGGTTTCACTAATATTGCAACCCAGAGACACAGAGTGAGAGAATTAGAGAGTTAATTTAAACACTTGTTATTGCGTGAGTAGTGACTACTGACTAGTGTTTTGGGGTTTTCAAAACTTGAAAATCCAAAGTAAATTTCTTGACTGTTGTTGGAGTCGCCAGCCTCCTAACCAAAGCATAATGATATTGTGAGTTTTATTATTTCCTCTTCTATTCCTTATTTTTCCTCAATAATTTTATATATGCTTTCCTTTGTTAAAAGTTCACGTAGTTTCTTATTTTACATCTGTAGGTTTTTTTTAATTTTTTTATTCGGGTGGCAGGTACCCCCTGGGTGCCTCACTTTCAGGTTTTAGAGCTTTCCCCACAATGGCGGCCTATCCACGGCCTAAACAGGGTACTCACAAAGCAACCATCAAGAGACAGACAGGGACCTTAAGCCGATAACATCAGCAAAAAAATCTCATTTTCTGATGTGCAGGATCCTCAACTAGAGGCAAGCACAGAGCATACTGAGATAATTACAGACTGCTAATTTATATGAGAGACATGGCACTCGAAGGAAGAAGATGGAAATTTAGTAAGACATAATTGTTTTTAAACGAAAGATATTTTATTTGTACAAGTCTTCTGAGACTGAGTTTTTACAAGAGAAGGTCTCTCCTTATATAGGGGAGAGAAAGGATACAGATAAGGCTTTTACACAGTGAAGCCACAAACGTGGCAGTAGCCTAGCAAAAGCATAAAAAGTAAAGCAGGGCCATCAGCCAAAATCTTACAGACAATCAAACCAAATAAAACAAACCATGCCTAATAAGACGAAAGAACATAATTAAACCTAATAAAGCTAAAACAAGCCTAATAAAACAAAATAGCTTTATTAATAACTTCACGTGCTGGATCTGGGCTGAGATGCAATCACTGACTTGTGGATAGATTGCAATTGACATGATCTTCATCATCTGAGTCCTGGGCTCCACAGATAAAGCAAGGCCAAGCTGAATCAAAGGGTTCCTGGGAGTCAATCATGTATGAATTTAGGAAAGGATTCCAACTTTGACCGGGGTCTCTTGGGACATTAGGGAGGATGTAAATTTCGTCAGTGGAGACGTAGTTAACATCACAGAGGAAATTGAGCAATCCGACCTGGAGAATTCTCGGGTACATTTTTGGATAATCATATGTGGTGTGCCATTCATAACTGGTGTTGGCAGTCCAGAGAAGTCTTTTGTGAGGATTGTACCTGTACGGCCTATGGAAGATCCATATACAGCATACCGAGGCAGCAGATTCATAATCAAGCTTCCAAATGTTATATTGTCCCATGAGCTTAGTGAGTTCATTTTTCCAGTTTGTCAAGGACGTGAACCATTGGAGAAAAACCCTTAACAAAGACTTTTGTTGAGAAGGATCATGAAGATGACCATACAAAGCCTGAAGTGGGAAGACAACAGCATGGTGATGTAGAACGGATAAGCACCAGAGGAACCAAAGGAGCTGAGGAGAAAAATAGTAGAATGGTGGCATTATGAATGGGTCGAGGAATGGTCTGGATAAATTGGTGACTGTGTGGCGACAGTCTTGACCGTTGATGCTGGCTAAGTAGACAGGAAGTTGGGTCTTGGCGAAGCACTGGATTTGATCTAAAGAAGGTTGTTGATCAGGTGGCAAGGTGGCCAAGAGTTCTGGGGGGAATGAATAATCTTGTATGACTGGAGAGGATGATGAGGGACCAGCAGGAGAAGCCATGTAGATCAGAGGATAGTGACCTGTGGGTGTAATGAGATGAGTGAGTGGAGGCTTAGAGAGTGGAGGCCTGGAAAGCATATCAGCAATGATATTATGATGGCCTTTCACGTGGCGAACAGTGAAGTCATATCTGGCAAACCAATCTTTGAGCCTCAACAGGAGAGGATTGGGAGGAATCTTATTGCGAAAATCGAGGACCTTTGGAAAAGATGAGTTGTCCATTTCAACAATAAAGTTTCTTGTCCTGAGGTGAAAATCGAGCTTTTGGATTCCATTTTTGACAGCAAGAATCTCTTTGTAGATAGTGTGATAATGCTGTTAGGAATCTTTGAATTTTCCACTAGCATGACCACAGTAACTTCTTTGACCGTCTTGGTCTTCAATGAGAACAGCTCCCCAAACAATATCACTGGCATCAGTCTGGAGAATAAGTTGACCAGAAGAAGGAATAGTGAGAGCTGGAGGAGACTGAGAGATTTCTTTCAATTTGCGGATGGCCTCAGTATGGGAGGAACTCCAGGGAGGAGGACGCTTCTTGAGGAGTGTAGAGAGAACTGAGGTATAATGGCTGACATGGGGAATGAAATCTCTGACATAGTTGACGATACCAAGAAATTGTTGAACTTGATGTACACTGAGGTCTGAATCAGGAAAGTCCAATAATCGAACAGCCAAATGAGGACCAGGTCGATATTGGCCATTGGCAATGTGCATTCCAAGAAACTCAATTTCAGATTTTCCAACTATGCTTTTCTTTTCAGAGAGCATGATCCCATATCGATTAACAATGTCATGGAACTGTTGAAGAAGAAGGACGTGGGAGGTCTCATCTGAAGAGAACAGGAGAATGTCATCAATGTAGATAAGTGCTGAGTGTAGAAAAGGATGGAATATCCTGGTAACAGCCTTTTGGAAAAGGGATGGAGCAGTTTTCAGACCAAAAGGGAGAACAGTCCATTGATATTGAGCATTGGGAAGACAGAAAGCTGTCTTATATTTTTCATCTGGATGAATACCAATTTGCCAGAAGGCACCTTTGAGATCAAACTTGGAGAAGATCGTAGCTCCAGGAAGCTGAGAGAATAGGACATTTGGTCTGGGAACTGGAAACTTGTCATCTCTGAGAAAAAGATTGAGTGGCTTGTAATCCACAACTAATCTATTTTTTCCTCTGAGCAATTCTGAACGTTTTTCAACGTAAAAGGCTTGACACGCCCAAGGAGAGGAGGTGTGTTCGATCAGACCTTGACGAAGGAGTTCATTGCACTCTTCATTGGCGAGTTGGAGGTCTGAGGGAGACATGCCTGAATGAGTAGCCTTGGTAGGATTAGTATCTTCATTAAGCTTGAAGGGAAGCTTGATAAAGAAATCTGGATTCTTCCACAGAGGAGATGGATGAGAGAAAATGGCATGATTGTCAGCACAAAGCAGGAGCAACTTCTGTTGTATCTGCTCAAAAGAGGCTTGGATTGCAGAAAGCTTAAAAATCTTAGGGATTTCAGAAAAAGCTTTGAAATTCTTTTTGTATCGAATTCCGGAAGGGAGGATCCGGAGGGATTTACATTGGCGAAAAACATCCCAGCCGATGAGGATATCTTTATCTGGAAGAGGTGTGCCAAGGACATGGACCCAAAGAGTAAAGGATGGGAAAAATTGGATACCAATCTTTTTTCTGGAAATCAAATGAGTGGCAAAAACTTTTCCATCAGCGGCTATGAAATGGTGTTCTTGGGATTTCCAATATTCGGGGGGAAGGATAGTTGGATTCATCATGTTGTTGTGAGATCCTGTGTCAAGATAAGCGATGACATCGACAGGTTTAGAATATTTGTCAGGTCGAATCCGAACCGGAGCATAGGGTCCAAACTGAGGAACGAGGGGAATAGCTTGATAAGCTTCTGGAACAGAACTGTAATCTGAAGAGCCAGAGGATTCTGAGTCAGAAACATCTTCCTGAAGAACAAAGGTGGTAGAGGGATCTGTTTGATCCTGTTCAGAGAAGATTGATTCAATATCTGCGTCAGATGGAACTTCATCAGCAATGTCTCTTAGCTGCTGAACTAGTCTGGCTGACTTGGCCTTTTTGTTGGGACATTTCTTTGCATAATGTCCGGGTTTGCCGCAAATGTAGCAATGTTGGGATTTATTCCAACCTCGCTTTGTTTTCTTTCTGAAGAACTTGAATCTTTTTGAGCTACCTTTCTTGTTTTTGAAGTGTTTGAAATGATTCTTCTTTTTCGTTTTGCAGGTGCAAGAGGAGGATTTGCACTTAATCTGAAGAGACGGTTGACGGCATTGAGACTGAAGGTTTTTTCCTTCTATGAGCATCTTGGAGAAGAATCTTTGGGTAGCACAGAGTTTATCCAGAGAGCTGAGAGCATACATGTGGAGTTCACCTAAGGATGTGTCATTAAAGGATCTTCCCGAGGTGTCAATCTTCCGTTGTATCTCATCTTGGAGGTCATCTGGAAGGGAATTGACATAGACTTGTTTAAGACTATGATCATTAATTCCGCCGAGGGTATGATACCGTTGAGACATCCGTTTGTAGTGGAACATGATGTCTTTCCGTTTGAGAGAGCAGCAACGCATGTCAAAGAATTCTTGTCGAGCTTGTTTGTAAATGTGATCAGGATCACCAAGAAATTCTCTGAAAATGTATCCCATGGCTTGGGAGGCTAAGGGAACTCGAACAAATTGGAGCTGTCGATATTCACCAAGAGCCTGGTACCAATCTCTGAGAGAACTAGTAAAGCGAGAGACAAACTCGCGTAATATTGATTCGAGGTTCTGTTCAGATTTTACCAGTTGGAGGTCAAGCCACGCGCTCATCTCAGAAACACGTGTTCTCCATGAACCAGGAGAAGTGTCATCAAGAGTGAACCAAGGTCCATTAGTTGGCTTGGCAGGAGGACGACCGGGAACATGATCTGGAGGTTCTTCGACGAAAGGAGCCGGAGCAGTGGAGGTAGTCTCATCAGGAGACTTATAGGTTTGTGTCGAAGGTTGAGAATCTGTACGAGATGCCATATACACTTGGGTAAGATCTGCATGATCATGTGGAGAGGAGTTGGCAGTATCCAACCAAGAAGACTGACAGGAAGTCTGAGATGACTGAGAGGAGACATCCTCAGAAGTTGAATCAGACCTGGACGATGAGTAAGAGACCTTGGAGGCCAATAGAACTGGGTTGTATGAACTGGAAGCAGCTTGCTTGTCTTTCTGCTTCGAGGGAGATCTCTTCTTTTGTTTTGCTGGAGGAGAAGAGAGTACAGGATATTTTCGAAACAATTCACCAGTGGATTTGAAGTGACCGAAAAATTCATCAGGTTTAGATGGAGGTGAATGTGTAGGAGATACAGGGAAAAACAGTGATTGATGGGAATACGGTTTTGGTTTGGAAGAATGGTCTCTGGAATGATCTCTGGTCAGTTGTTCAAGCTGTGCTTTGAGTTGCTGGATTTCTCTTTCTTTTGTATCAAAATCTGGACCAGAATATCCATGAGAGATATATCTGTGAAGATCAGAATGGAGCTTTGCAATTCTTGATTGAAGGTCAGAGGCTAAATCTCTGAAGGTAGCATTAAGGCTTTGGAGATGATGATCGTGTTGAGAAACATGTCTTGTGACTCGATCAATTTTCTGATCAATAGAGTTGAGGACTCTATTTTGAGCTCTGGCGTTGTGGGATTGCCAGTTGAGGACTTGTTCAGCCTGGGAAGGTTGTTTGAAGGAACCATCAGGTTGGACTTCGGTAGATTGGACAAAAGGCTTTGAGAACCGAGTCTTTTCTTGATTTGAAGAAGGTTCAAGTGGAGGGAATTCACAATCATAATCTGAAGTCATGTAGCAAGGAACAGGTGGAGGTAAGGTAGGAGTTGCATAGTCAGGTTGTGGAGGTAGGAGACCTTCAGATTGCAAGATCTGTAGAGCTCTGTCATAGATGGGTAATGGTTTCTTTTTGATAGGATGGAGACCTATCCAAGGACTGTCAGGGTGTCCAGGTTTGTGAGGTTTGGGCCAGGATTTGCAGGAACGAGGAGAAGTATCCTTGAGACAGCGTCGGCATATGCAGTCAGCATCACACATGTTGGGATCAACATCCCAAATGAAGTGTCCACGGATCTTATCAGTGTAGATCGGAGATCCATCAGCTTCAAAGCTGTGGATAGGAATGTCATCTTCAGTTATGACAGGTTGGATCATGAGAGCCTGAAATATTGGAGGAGTGTCCGAGCTGGATGGGGCTTTTGATCCAGTGAGGGGTTTGTAGATGGTTTTGATAGTGCCATCTGGTTGGGGAACATATATTGTGTCGGTAGCGACAACAGGAGCTTCATCCTGGAAGACTTTTTCATAGTTCGTGAGCCATTCAAGAGGCATGATCTCGGTGAGTATTTCTCTGGGTAGTTGTTTTGGAATCTGGAGGATGGTGGGGATTTCATCTTCTCTTTCTGCTTTGATGAAAATCGTGTCACCATTATGACCAGGAAGTGGGAGATCAAGAGCATGGTCTTGAAGTCTGTAAGCAAGCTGATGATGAACGGTAGCCATGTAGGAATTTGCTTGCATGGGAGCACCAAGGATCTGAACTTGGATCTTGAGACATTTGTTGAGATTCTGATCTCTTAAGGGAATGTTAAAATTGGGGTAGTATGTGAGGGAGATGCTTCCATCATGAAGAGTAGAAAGGCAAGTGCCAATCACAGCATGTTCATACTGAGTGTAGATTGTGTTGAGCAAAGCCAGTCGGGCAGTAACAGGCAAGCCTTTTCTGCCATGGAGAGTGAGAATGATTCTGACAGCACCGATGTGCAGATGGGAATATCCGTCTTTGATCCATTGATCTATCATGTCTTGATCAATGGTGAGAGTAACATATTGTTCATTGGAAGAGGACGGAATCAAACATTTGTCTAAGCCTGTGGACTAGACATATTCTTTGATGGGAAGTGGTCTGGTATGGACAAGGCGAGTTAATCTAGTGGCAAGAGATTTGCTTCTCTTGAAGATGTTGTAAGGGTTAAGCAGTGGGAGAGTAGTTTCATTTATCTGGGCTGAAGCAGGGATATGAGTGTATTCTACTAAATCTTGAATTCTGTTGGACTGGGTTCTTTGGATTGTAGGAGGAGGTAAAGACACAGTAGAAGATATTCTAGTAGGACCTAAAGAAGCAGTAGAGGGAGTAGTGGTAGTGTTTGCCATTTTTTGTAAAATTTCTTCCTTCTAAACCAGTCGAACATACTCATAACAGTCTAACTCTTTCCTGGACTCCAGGGACTCGAGACATGGCTTTTATATAAATTTATTCTCTGTTGTTTGGTTCAAAAAATAGATTTTGGGTTGATCGTGGTTTTGGCTTTTGAGTTTTGAGCATAAAAAATGAGAAGAAGTGTGTTGTTTTTTTTGGAGAGAAGTGGATGGTGAATTCATAGAGAGGACTAACTATGGAGATCTTGCCACCAAATGATTTATCTTTTCTGTTTTAAAGTAAAAAAAATATAAGAATCTAGTTTGTTATTAATTATCGTGATATTTTTGAAGTTGAAATGATATATACAAGACAAGACTCTGATTTTTATTATAAGGTTGACATGCCTTGACTCTTGTTATCTTAATTCTTGATTGCAGCTGGCCTGGCTTCTTCATTGGTTATGGAATTGAAGACACAGGTATATATACATATATATATATTCATTCCTTAAAACATTTAATTTAATTTTACAATATATATATATATATATACTTTAATGATGTCATATTTAGCAGTTACATTCATGTTAATTGGCAGGTCAATTATCGTTTGTTCCATGTGAGATTTGAAGTTGTGTTGCTAGAAATGCTGATGATTCACTTATACGTTAACAGCTATGTTTACACATAGTTGTTAACACCGAGGTTGTGTTGCTAGAAATGCTGACGAGGCTAAGTACCCTTGATCGGCAGTCTCTTTGATACTGGTTTTACAGGTGATGGAGATTGGAGTATCAAAGAGATGTCAAGTCTAGCAACATATTGTTGGATGACTTTTCAGTTGCGGAATGGGGAATCGAATCCTGGTTCAAGTGTTCAACTCGCGCTCGTAGAGCAAGGATTCGACCCATGTGGACAAATCTGCTGGATTGTAATGGACCCATCACTTCTTCTAGCCGTTTAAGCTTTTGAGCCACCTCCTCCACCTCAAATTGTATCCTAAAGCCTTAAAATCCTAGTCCAGTTATTCACAGAGATTTCATAATGTCATATTGCTCCACTAATAGAAATATTTTATCAAAGTTTCAAGAATATAATATAATTAATCCTTCAAGACTTGTAAACCTGAAACAAGCCTGTAACCTTATAAACCCAGTATTAATCAACACCAAATCGTTTACGAAAATCCATCTCTGAATATACAAAAATAGAGAGAGAGCTATGTTGGTTTTTGTACTAGTGTGTGTTGTGAATGATATCAATTATATGGAGTAGTGTAAACTGTAAAGCTGTTGCATACGATATGGTGGAGACCGAAGATGATAGAAACGCAGCTGAAGAAACAAGGAATACATGGTTATCCATACAGGTTGATGCATGGAAACACAAAGGAGATGATGAAGCTAGCCATGGAAACTAATGTGTCATCTACACGATCATCTATGGAGTTCCCGCATGATATATGGATTATGGATATAATAGTTAGAAGTTCTTACTATTCAGAGGAAATTCAAAAGAAAAAACAAAGCGCATTTATTAGAGCTTAATTTGTTTATAATTACAAGAAAGAGAAATTATCTATAGTTATTGAAAAGATTTCTAGTGTATATTCTTGTGTTTTGTGGAACTGGTTATGATAAAAACAAGGTTATGAAATATGCATCATCAATCTTTAGCTTTTAGGGTAAATTACAATAACTTACCCTTACATTTGCTTAATTTGTTTATAATTACAAGAAAGAGAAATTATCTATAGTTATTGAAAAGATTTCTAGTGTATATTCTTGTGTTTTGTGGAACTGGTTATGATAAAAACAAGGTTATGAAATATGCATCATCAATCTTTAGTTTTTAGGGTAAATTACAATAACTTACCCTTACATTTGCTTAATTTGTTTATAATTACAAGAAAGAGAAATTATCTATAGTTATTTTTTTTTTTGAAAGAAACAGAACTTTATTAACCAAGAGAGAAAAAAAACTACATCAACTGAGGGCAATCACCCAGCACAAAGGAAACGACCTCAGGAGGACAATCCTCCAGCCAAAAACCATCCCTCTCAACAGTCAGGCCAAATTTGGCAAGACTATGAGCGGCCTTATTCGCTAACCTAGGAGCGAAGGCAACCTTACAACCGGGAAAAGCACCAATGATATCTTTAATATCATGAATTAGAAAACCAATTTCAGAACAGAGGGAGCTGTCAGCAGCCCGAATTAAATTAACCACAGCTAAAGCATCAGTTTCAATCAAGCAAGGCCACAACCCAGCATCCTTCGCAAAACAGAGGCCCCTGAGGAGAGCACAAGCCTCGGCCACCAAGGGAGAGTAACCAGCTAAGATCTTCTGAGAGCTCGAACCAAGAACATGGCCCCTCCAATCCCTGACAATAATCCCAACCCCCACAACACCAGCACACTCATCAATAGCTGCATCAGTATTCAACTTAAAAACACCCTCCTCAGGCGCTACCCAAACTGTCGAATGTCTGACCCCAGGAGAAGAAGCAATTAGCTTCGCAGCAGTAGCCCTTTGAAACTCTAGGAGATACGCTATTGCCCACGGCACCACCTCCGAGCTTGACAGAAGCTGATCCTCCTCTCTTGCCAAATTCCGGTGAAACCAGATTCTCCAGAGAACTAAACAGAGCAGTTCAACATCATCTCTTATAAGAACATCCATACACAGGTGGAGAAAGTCAAGCAGATTCCAGTTATCAGACACCTTAAAACCCTTAACAAAGCCACAATACGACCGAATAAATTTCAGCGAAGGACAAGACCAAAGAGCATGGACTGTTGTCTCAGGAACCTTACCACAAATATGACAAGTGGTATCAACACGCATCCCGCGTTTAGCAAGATTCACACAAGACGGAATCCAATTGCGACAAGCACGCCAAATGAAGAGCTTGACCTTAGCCGGAATAGACAACCGCTAGAGGTATTTCCACCAAGATTCTGCCGAGCTAAGGCCAGAAGAACTCGCACCAGCAACCAAGTTAGAGCCAAAATGATAGCCACTTTTAACCGAATAAACCCCAAACTTATCATAATGCCACAGCACCGAGTCAAGAGTCGGATACAAAGGCTTAGGCAGACTCAGAATAAGGCTCGCATCAGCAGGCAGGAAAGAATCTCTGATTAGTTGACAATTCCAGCCACCCTCCGGCAGCAACATGAAGGCCACCTTCGAGCCATGACCCAAAACAGGAGGCTAGAATGGCCGGAAAGAGGTCGGCCGAGGTAACCACTAGTCACCATACACGGCCACAGAGGTCCCATCACCAATCCTCCACCGAGACCCCGCCCGAAGCAGCTCCAAGCCCCACAAAAAACTCTTCCAAAGATAAGAGGCAGACCCTCCCCCCGAAGCCTGAAAAACAGAGGACTTAGGGAAATAACACTGCTTCAGAACACGAGCAGCTAGAGAGTTTGGATGAGAGATCAAGCGCCAACATTGCTTGGCAAAGAGGGCTTGATTGAAGATAGGTAAGTCCCGAAAACCCAAACCGCCCATCTCCTTGCTCACACAAAGTCTCCGCCAACAGCCCCAATGCATCTTACGCTTACTGGTTGTTGACCCCTACCAAAAACCAGCACAAAGGCCATGAATCTCCTCCACCAAATCCTTAGGCAGCCGAAAAAGAGACATTGCATAGGTAGGGATGGCCTGCACCACGGCCTTGAGTAAGACCTCTTTACCGGCCGCCGAGAAAAGCCTACTTTGCCACCCACGGACTCTATTCCAAACCCGGTCACGAATACTCGCGAAAAGCTGAGTTTTATTTCTCCTCGCAAAGCTAGGCAAACCCAAATACCGTTCATGGCAGCCCACTAAACGAACCCCAAGAGTCCGAGCCAAACCAACCGCACGATTCGACGATACTTTTTTGCTAACACACACTGCCGACTTCTGAAAATTAACCTCTTGACCAGAGGCCGCAGCATACAAATCCAAAATGCGACGAATGGCCCGACAATCCCTACCCGAAGCCTGAGTAAACACCATGCTATCGTCAGCGAAGAACAGGTGAGAGATTTTCGGACCACTTCTAGAGCACCTGAAACCGGCCAAATCCTTCCTACTTTCCGCCCAATAAAAAAGACGGGAAAGCCCTTCAGCACAAACCAAGAAGAGGTACGGAGATAGGGGATCCCCCTGGCGCAAACCTCTGGAGGGACGAACCGAACCACAGACCTCTCCATTAACAAGAAAGGAAAAAGAGACCGACGTCACACATCTCATGATCCTACTAGTCCAAGCCTCCGAAAAACCAAGCCGAAGAAGCATACCAGACAAAAAATCCCACTCCACCCTATCATAAGCTTTAGACATGTCAACCTTCAAAGCTAAGGCCCCAACCCTCCCATTCTTTTTCCTCTTCAGAGCATTCATACATTCAAAACCAATAATAGCGTTATCCGAGATCATACGGCCCGGGATAAACGCACTTTGATTCTCTGAAATAACATCACCTAAAACAACCCTGAACCTATTAGCAATAGACTTAGCGACAATTTTATACACAACGTTACACAAGCTAATAGGACGAAGATCCGTCATCCTCTCGACCTTATCAACCTTTGGGATTAGCACAACCAACGTCTCATTCAAACGCTCCAACCCGTGCCCTTCATTAAGAATCCCAAGACAGGCACTAGTCACCTTTCCTCCCACAATATGCCAATATTTTTGGAAAAACAACGCCGGGAGCCCATCCGGTCCTGGGGCCTTTGTAGGGTGCATATCAAAAAGAGCCTTCCGGATCTCCTCTGCAGTAAAATGGGAGTCAAGGAAAGCCTTTCGACCTTCCGAAACACAAGGTTTAACACAAGAGAGGACGGTATTCAACTCAGCAACCGAAGGATTATTAGAGGTAAATAATCCCTGAAAAAAATCCACCACCACATCACTAATTCCCCTAGGATCACTCGTCCAAATGTTGGAGCTGTCGAAAATTCCGGAAATCCTATTTCGAGATCTTCTAGCCGAGGCACTAGCATGGAAGAACTTCGAATTCTTATCACCACAGCGGAGCCAATTCTCACGAGAATGTTGTCTCCAATAAATCTCATCCACTTCCAAGAGATCATCTAAGTCTCTCTCAATCCTACGACTGCCATCCCAGGAATCAGCACCTAA
Source organism: Acer saccharum (assembly GCA_030490815.1). Classification (NCBI taxonomy): domain Eukaryota; kingdom Viridiplantae; phylum Streptophyta; class Magnoliopsida; order Sapindales; family Sapindaceae; genus Acer; species Acer saccharum. The sequence goes on from CM059874.1 coordinate 12,328,319, forward strand.
CACATCCGTTGCACACTTCAGTTCCCACTGCTTGGACTTAATATCCCTATGCAGCTGCCGTTTGTTCTTTGCATACCACCTACCCAAGTCAGTAGTGCAAAGCTTAATCAAGCCCAACACCCCACAGATCGCCGACCCACCACAATCCACCTCCCATGAATTATGAACCAGCTCCAAGCACTCGGGCCTCTCTAGCCAACAGTCCTCAAAATGGAAGTGATGTTTCCGGGCAGCACCAGACCGACCATCAACAAGATCACGCCGCTGAATATCCACCAGCAGAGGACGATGATCCGACTTCCAGTATTCGAGGTGAGTAATCGTTGATCCCAAGAACAGGTTTCTCCACTCAAAATTGCAAACACCTCTATCAATACTCTCCTGAACCATATCCGAACCCCTCCTCCTATTACACCAGGTGAAGACAGGTCCCAAGAACCCCACATCTTGAAGCCCACAATCATCCAGAGCAGTCCGAAAATTATTCATCAAGCCATGTGATCGCAGGAGCCCCCCAGCCTTCTCCGAATTATCTAAAATCTCATTAAAGTCACCAATGCAAAACCAAGGAAGATCATACATACCATGTAGCCGACAAAGAAGGGTCCACGCGTGATGCCGTTGGTTAGCCTTAGGGTGCCCGTAGAAACCAGTCATACGCCACATAACATTATTATTAGAAATAACTTTGACATCAATATGAAAACTAGAAAAAGAAAGCAAACTCACATCAACCGAATCGGACCAAAAGAGGCAAAGACCCCCTCTACGGTCCACACAATCAACAACTATTTTACCGCGAAAACCCAATTTAACACTAATCTTTTCCATACACACCAAATCAACTTTAGTCTCCATCAAAAACACCATCCCCGGATTATGAGCACGCTTCAAGCTCCGGAGAATATTGAACGCTCGGGTACTACCCAGTCCCCGAACGTTCCAGCTTAAGGTTTTCATTATGACCGGCAAGCCGATAGAGACCGACTCGCAGATACCTCACCAATACAAAGACCATCATCAGCCGACCCTGGCCCAGTATGCTGCCGCTTACCATCCGAAACCCCACCAACGATACCTTCTCGCTTGCCCAAAATCCTATCGTCCCGAGAGACCACAGTCCCCCCCTCATGCGGACGAGAACCCGATCCCACGCCCCTAGCTCGACGTTTCCATGATCCCGCAGACATCTGGCCCCGACTATCCTTAGCACCCGAACTCATAGGGCTCAACTCAGCCCCGGTAATCTCAGTCCCAGCCATTATCCCAAAGGACATCCCCGGCTGACTCCTATAATCAGTATCCGGTGGAATACTATCAGACCCCCCCTTCATTTTCGATGTATTTTGCACATAAGCCACCGGAGCAAGGCCTATCCCAAGATCTTTAGAAATACTATCAAACGCCATATTGGTAACCAACTTACCATCACCCCCGGATCCCACCACCTGAGTCAGTGATATATTCTGTGTCCCTTTGAAGACGAACCTTCCCCCATTATTGCTATTAGGTACTACACTTGTCTGTGCAGCCTTTTCAATTGTAACACTAGTCGTACCACCGATCCTCGTAACCCCATTCCATTGCTTCCGGGAAACCTCCGTCGCCTCCCCATGAGGCCTGACACCTTGCATAGTTGCTGGACGGGCCACATTAACACCACCCATCCTTTGCCCCCCGCCGGTATCATGTTTACCCTCAAACCGCTTACCCCAAAAATTACCCTTCTTCACAGGCGCAGAAGCCTTCAACCAAAAACCGAAAGGAAGGTCCTTCCCATCGACCACCCCAACCTGATCCTCCGAGCATTCCCTTGTAACATGACTCAAAAGCCCACAGCGAAAACAAAATCCGGGAAGGCACTCGTATTTAAGTAACATCACAGATTGCACACCATCCCCCAAGACATCAATCCTCAGGAAGCGACGTAAAGGTTTATCGACCTCTATCGCCACTCGGACACGTAAAAACTTGCCCATGCATGCCCCTGATTCTCCACCATCGACCTCCACAACAGTCCCAATAATGCTCCCAAAAAATCGTCCGATTTCCGCGGTCATGCATAGCATTGGTACGTTATGAATCTGCACCCAAAACTCTGCCAGGTTAAACTTCATCCCCTGAATCTCTCCCCTCCCTGTCGGCTCTTCGAGAACAATGAGAGCATTATCAAAACTCCAGGGACCCCCTGCTAACACCAGTCGCTTATCACCTGGATCGCTAAAGTGGAACGCAAAAATATTATGAGACACCGCCTCTATATCCAACCTCCCTTTAACCCGCCATATCTTAGCCATGACAGCCATAAAAGCCTCTCTATTCACTAGTTGCTTAGACAGAACATTCCCCACCAAACTGGAGGATAACCTCTGAGAACCCTCCGCCCTCAGTTCCGTCCGTAGCGTCCTCACAGGTCCCTCTCGTTCCTTCAGTGTCATTGTGGCACATAATCTAGCTATTTCCTCCGCATCCATCAGTCCAGCAGCAGCCAAAACCCTAAAAACCGTAGCAAATTATCTATAGTTATTGAAAAGATTTCTAGTGTATATTCTTGTGTTTTGTGGAACTGGTTATGATAAAAACAAGGTTATGAAATATGCATCATCAATCTTTAGTTTTTAGGGTAAATTACAATAACTTACCCTTACATTTGCTCATAATACCGTCAGATCGAACAATTACTATAATTATAAAAAGATACCCTTGACTGTTTTGACCACAGTTAGATTTAATGGTAGACTAAACGATGCAGGGGCAAAAGTGTCTTTTTCTCAACAAATCAAGCAAAAAATTATTTAATTATAAAAATAATAAAAATTTGAATTTTTTTTTAATCAAAATATACAAATAAATGAATAACTAAAAAAAAAAAAAAAAAAAAAACCTTTGAATCCTCCATTGGAGATCCGAATTCTTTCTTCTTTATCAGATTTTTTTTCTTCAATCTAGGAAATTAAAACACATCATTAAAATCCAAATCCAACAAAATTCAACACAAAAGAAAATATCTACGTTTTTCTCTTCAATTGTTTTTTTTCTTAAACCTAGAAATTCAAACACATCATCAATCCATATACAAACACCACCTACTTCATCTTTAATCAAAATTCTAACATAGAAAAAAAATTCAATCGCCCATCCATGTTCAATCGTTTTCAGCGGAATCTTCATCTTCTCCAGTTGTAGATGGGTCACCAATTTTTTTCTTCAATCAGAATCACATCTTCAATCGCAAATGGTTCGTTAGAAGATGCGACCCATCTACTACAAGGCAAGACTCCACTGGACTCTATAAGATGGAGTCGACTCCCTTAAAGATGAAGTCAAGCTCCATCAGACCCCATCTGAGATGGAGATTGGAGACCTTCCATCTCCATTGATGTAGCAAACACAAATCCACACCATATCTAAACCAAAGTCTAACTTCTTCTTGTTCACAGCTTCCACTAAATCAAAACTGGTTTAATGGAGGGAGAGTTCACCATGACTTTATTTATGTATCCTAAAAAAAATAAGCCTTTAAGGCTCTTCAGGCGTGTAGACAGGAGAAGTGGGGCGGTGGCTAGGTTTAGGGACTGAGGATTCTGTGAATGGTGATTGTAGAGTGGTTTAGGTGTTTGATTTATTTATTTATTTTGCTTAGTTTTTATTTTTTATTTTTTATTTATTTCACAAAACAAAATGTTGTTACTGATTTTATTTAAAATTATCTTCTTACTTTTCGATATATATTTTAAAGTTTTTTATTGTTTTCTTTTAAAATTTTTGAATCATTACATGTTTTTTCAACATTTTGAATCATTACTTGCTTTTTCAACACTTTTAAGTTTTAATCATTACTTTTTATTTTATTTTTATCATTTATTTAAATAAATGATATTAAAATAATTGATAAATATTAAGGGAGGGCAATTCAAACATTTCCATCTCAAAGTCAAGATTGCTGTTAAGTCTAACCGTGGTCAACGGAGTCAAGGGTATTTTTATGTAATTAAGGAAAAAGTTCAATATGACAGTATTATGGGCAAATGTGAGGTTATTTTATTGCAATTTACCCTAGTTTTTATTATTCTATAATTAACTTGACTCTATCTAAAGGAAATACTCCACTTAGGCTCATTTTGATTCTTTTTAATTCCATTTCTTCTATCTATTGCTTGAATTATCAATCTAATCCATCTTTTTGACAATATCAAATCACTTACTATACCATTCGTAAAAATTAGATAATGTAATCATAAAATATGTGCAGAAAAGGCATTTGTTGTATGGTACGGAACAACTCCTCGGGTGGCAATAATGGAACCAAAGTTGCTAAAAGAGATTTTGTTGAACAAATTTGGAGACTTCTCAAAGACAGAAATAAATTCATTCACCGAGTTGTTCACTACGGGCCTTGCAAGTTATGATGGTCACAAATGGGCAAAACATAGGAAGATTATCAACCCTGCCTTCCATTTTGACAAATTGAAGGTTTTTCTTATATATATATAATTCAGTAGAAGATCTCTGTCTTTAGCTTTAAAACTCTTATTTATGTTCGTTTTTTGATATAATCAGAAAATGTTGCCTGAATTTTCGACGTGCACACAAGAACTGATCAAAAAGTTGGATAAATTAGTGAACCAACAAAAAGGTTGTTGCAAATTGGATGTGTCGGTGGAAATTCTAAGCTTGACTGGGGATGTGATATCAAGAGCAGCTTTTGGTAGCAACTTTGAAGAAGGAAGGTTGATTTTCTTACTCCAAAAGGAACAAGGGAAACTCTTTTTACAATCTATGTGACTTGACATTAATTTCCCACTTTTAAGGTTTGCTTACAATCTCTTTCTCTGCTCACTTCGGACAATTTTTATGATGTTCTCATTATATATATATATATATATATATATATATATGTATATACATAGGTTTATGCCAACAAAAGAATGAGGCAGATTTATGGAGAAGTTAGAGGCTTGCTACGAGGAATAACAGAGAAAAGAGAGAAGAGTATATAGATGGGAAACGATGAGAAAGATGATTTACTGAGTCTGTTGTTGAAGTCTAATATGAAAGAGCTTCAAAAGAACCAAGACTCAAATGCTGGAATGACAACAGAAGATGTGATTGAAGAATGCAAGCTGTTTTACTTTGCTGGTCAGGAGACAACAGCTAATTTGCTTACTTGGAGTATGATCATGTTGAGTATGCATCAGAACTGGCAAGAGCGAGCCAGGGAAGAGGTCTTGAAGTTTTTCGGCAAAAATCACTCGGCTATTTTTGTCTTGAGGTTTTGAGGAAGAGACAAAAATCAATAAATAATCCCTCAGTGATAGGATAATGGGTGGTCCCCACCGAACTGTTTTCCCATTCGGTCTGCGAAATTGTACAATCCTATCCAATTCCGTGTAACAAACACAGCTTTAATGAGTAATAGATGAAGAAACTATTCCTGGAACGTCGTCGTTTTCGTCATGTGATTGATAGAATCCGAGATATTAAACAACACATGGCGAAGTGGCCACGAAATCCGCAGTTCCAGTTACAAGAACTCAACACATAAGGGTTGTGAAACACGTGTCCACTCACTCACTCACCGACTTTGTCTCTTCCTCAAAATCTTCAAAGGAGATTGTCAACCCCTTTCTCTTAATGTCACTCGGCTCTACTATCTCAAAAGATGGTGTTAAAGTTTCCAGAGAAGAATTGAGGTTTCTTTTTTATTTCGGGGACTTTTTTTTTTGGGAGAGCCATCTTTTCTTGTCCCTTTTCGAATTGTTTGGCTTACTACAAACAAACGGTGCAGATGGCTTAGAACTTTCACACCCGACTGAGGGCTATGGGTACCTCGGGCAACACGTTTCCATTTTCTCACATTCCTTTTCCCATTTGAATCCTTACCTGGAACTCCTGTTTCATCAGACAGTGATTTCTATTGTAGGAACCTATGAATAAACAACAATCCCCTCAATTACAGAATTAGAATTAAGATCCCAGGCTTGTTTGTCTTCTCATTTCCTTGTTGTGACCCCTCTTCCCTATTTTCTTCTATTCTTTGCATCATTTTCCCTGGACTAGTCAATCCCCCATGCTCCTGTGCAGACATAACTCCTTCGAGCAGGAAATCTTCCCCCTTCCTATCTAGTTCTCTTCCAACTGACGCCCCACTATTCACTCTGTTGGTAGTTTGTTTCGGATTGGACGCTGTCTTACTTTTACCACCTGTCTCTTTAATGGAACCTTCAGAGGTGGAGAGAGATTTGTATTCGCCAGAATCAGACGAGTTTTTCCCCCATTGTCGTTCCTGTGTCACTCTTGATCGTTTCCCTATGGCTACCCGCATCCACGATCCATACTTGGTGGAGGACCCTTCTAGAGCTTCATTTCTAGCTTTATCATCAGGACATTCGCGAAGTCCATGCCCAATTTTCCCACACTCATAACAAAATTCCGGGAGACGTTCATATGTTAGCGAAACTATAACAGCTTTCTCTGACTCATTTACTCCCAACTTGATGAATCTCTTTATGGGTTTTGAGAGATCAATTTGAATCTCATTTGCTCCCATTTTTCTTTTTGAAGGCAGCATATGAGTACACATTTGTATAACCAAAGGATGATTATGAAATTCTACAAAATGAGTAACAAAAAAGTTCTTTTTCACCCTATTTAACTTCATACATAATTGTGCATTACAACCGGTCCTAGTCTCTGCTCTAGGTTTAGTAGTTAAAATATCTCGTTTATCGTTTGATCGAAAACCCTCCTTACTGCAAACAAATTTCCTAGAAGTGAGTTCACCCGTACTTCTATTCTTACCAAACCCTTCTCTTCTAATGCTAAAGCCCATTTTTCCACCATACATAATGTAAAAGTCTTAAGCTGATTGTTCTGAATCAAACTCCATATCACATTTAGGCTTCCATTCCAAATCATTCACACATTCCAAATTACTCGCGTTTGTAGTCTCAATAACACATTCTAAATTACTCGCAGTTGTAGTTTCAATACCAGCCATTTAAAAAATATATATATATATATATAGAGAGAGAGAGAAAAAAATAAAAACCTGAAGATAAACTATTGGAATTGCCAATTGCATACCTGATACAAAAGAAAAAATAGTAAAAGTTAAACATTTACACAAATCAATAAATACACGAGATGTTTTGCTAGACAAGCATTGGATCAGAGTTAACCATATTTGTACACTAGAAAGAGTAAATATTAAAATCAATCTCAACCAGTATATTTTGAGTCTTGAACAATTTTAGAACCATCAATTAAACAATAGAATAGGATCAGCAAAGATACAACAATTGTCTATTCATAAGAAGGAAAAAATTATATATATCAGACATGATACATAATTACCAGGTAATACAACAATTGTTTATTCATAATAAGGAAAAAATTATATATTTCAGACATGATAAGAATAGCTTGTTTACTTTGTCTGATTTCACAACACAAAATGTTTTTTTTTTTCTTGAACTGCAATTCTATTCAAAGAAGGCCAAAAAGACCACAAAATACCACAGAAAACAGCAGAAACAAAGCAGAGCAAAGGAACAGCAACATGAGCGAAACAGAGGCTCCTTAAAACAAAGAAAACAGAGGCACCCATAAACCAAACGAGCACCACAATAACAGAGACCAACAGACGAAAATCAACCCAAACAAAACAAAATGGAAAACCAGCAGCTTCATCTTCCACAACCAAAACAGCAGAGCAACACAACACAAAATCTGACCTTGGTGATTAAACAGTGAAGGAAAAAAAAAACTCACCAAGAATTCCAGTGATGATTTGGGGATTCTTAGTTACAATGCAAATCTTCAAATCCCATTACAGATTCTAAAAAATTTCTTGCGGGAGAAAAAAGTTGTTTGGTTTCGTATGGAAACCGGAAAGGCGTAGTTTGTGCAAAGATGAAGATGTTAAACGACAGTGTTTTGGAAGTCTGGAGAAAAAAATAATAATAGAATAATCCTGGCCTTTGATTTCATTAAAAGACAGGTGTCAATGGATTGTTGAAAGGTTAGAACAAGGTGAGGACATTTTAGGTGATGAGAGGATCCAAGTCCATTGATATAATAGTTAGAAGTTCTTACTATTCAGAGGAAATTCAAAAGAAAAAACAAAGCGCATTTATTAGAGCTTAATTTGTTTATAATTACAAGAAAGAGAAATTATCTATAGTTATTGAAAAGATTTCTAGTGTATATTCTTGTGTTTTGTGGAACTGGTTATGATAAAAACAAGGTTATGAAATATGCATCATCAATCTTTAGTTTTTAGGGTAAATTACAATAACATACCCTCACATTTGCTCATAATACTGTCAGATCGAACAATTACTATAATTATAAAAAGATACCCTTGACTGTTTTGACCACAGTTAGATTTAATGGTAGATTAAACGGTGCAGGGGCAAAAGTGTCTTTTTCTCAACAAATCAAGCAAAAAATTATTTAATTATAAAAATAATAAAAATTTGAATTTTCTTTTAATCAAAATATATAAATAAATGAATAACTGGAAAAAGAAAAAAAAAAAAAAAAAACCTTTGAATCCTCCATTGGAGATCAGAATTCTTTCTTCTTTATCAGATTTTTTTTCTTCAATCTGGGAAATTCAAACACATCATTAAAATCTAGATCCAACAAAATTCAACACAAAAGAAAATATCCACGTTTTTTTCTTAAACCTGGAAATTCAAACACATCATCAATCCATATACAAACACCACCTACTTCATCTTTAATCAAAATTCTAACACAGAAAAAAAATTCAATTGCCCATCCACGTTCAATCTTTTTCACGGAATCTTCATCTTCTCTAGTTGCAGATGGATCATCGATTTTTTTCTTCAATCAGAATCACATCTTCAATCGCAAATGGTTCGCCAGAAGATGCGACCCATCTACTACAAGGCAAGACTCCACTGGACTCTATGAGATGGAGTCGACTCCCTTAAAGATAAAGTCAAGCTCCATCAGACCCCATCTGAGATGGAGATTGGAGACCCTCCATCTCCATTGATGTAGCAAACACAAATCCATAACATATCTAAACCAAAGTCTAACTTCTTCTTATTCATAGCTTCCACTAAATCAAAACTGGTTTAATGGAAGGAGAGTTCACCATGACTTTATTTATGTATCCTAAAAAAATAAGCCTTGAAGGCTCTTCAGGCCTGTAGAAAGGAGAAGTGGGGCGGTGGCTAGGTTTAGGGACTGAGGATTCTGTGAATGGTGATTGTAGAGTGGTTTAGGTGTTTGATTTATTTATTTATTTTGCTTTTTTCTTTTTTTTTTCTTTTTTATTTTTATTTCACAAAACAAAATGTTGTTACTGAATTTATTTAAAATTTTCTTCTTACTTTTCGATATATATTTTAAAGTTTTTTTATTGTTTTCTTTTAAAATTTTTGAATCATTACATGTTTTTTCAACATTTTGAATCATTACTTGTTTTTTCAACACTTTTAAGTTTTAATCATTACTTTTTATTTTATTTTTATCATTTATTTAAATAAATGATATTAAAATAATTGATAAATATTAAGGGAGGGCAATTCAGACATTTCCATCTCAAAGTCAAGATTGCTGTTAAGTCTAACCGTGGTCAACGGAGTCAAGGGTATTTTTCTGTAATTAAGGAAAAACTTCAATCTAACAGTATTATGGGCAAATGTGAGGTTATTTTATTGCAATTTACCCTAGTTTTTATTATTCTATAATTAACTTGACTCTATCTAAAGGAAATAATCCACTTAGGCTCATTTTGATTCTTTTTAATTCCATTTCTTCTATCTATTGCTTGAATTATCAATCTAATCCATCTTTTTGACAGTATCAAATCACTTACTATACCATTTGTAAAAATTAGATAATGTAATCATAAAATATGTGCAGAAAAGGCATTCGTTGTATGGTACGGAACAACTCCTCGGGCGGCAATAATGGAACCAAAGTTGCTAAAAGAGATTTTGTTGAACAAATTTGGAGACTTCCCAAAGACAGAAATAAATTCATTCACCAAGTTGTTCGCTATGGGCCTTGCAAGTTATGATGGTCACAAATGGGCAAAACATAGGAAGATTATCAACCCTGCCTTCCATTTTGACAAATTGAAGGTTCTTCTTATATATATATATATATATATATATATATATATAATTCAGTAGAAGATCTCTGTCTTTAGCTTTACAACTCTTATTTATGTCCGTTTGTTGATATAATCAGCAAATGTTGCCTGCATTTTCGATGTGCACACAAGAACTGATCGAAAAGTTGGATAAATTAGTGAACCAGCAGGAAGGTTGTTGCGAATTGGATGTGTCGGTGGAAATTCTAAGCTTGACTAGGGATGTGATATCAAGAGCAGCTTTTGGTAGCAACTTTGGAGAAGGAAGGTTGATTTTCTTACTCCAAAAGGAACAAGGGAAACTCTTTTTACAATCTATGTGACTTAACATTAATTTCCCACTTTTAAGGTTTGCTTACAATCTCTTTCTCTGCTCACTCCGGACAATTTTTATGATGTTCTCATTATATATGTATGTATATACACAGGTTTATGCCAACAAAAGTAAACAAAAGAATGAGGCAGATCTATGGAGAAGTTAGAGGCTTGCTACAAGGAATAACGGAGAAAAGAGAGAAGAGTATACAGATGGAAAACGATGAGAAAGATGATTTACTGAGTCTGTTGTCGAAGTCTAATATGAAAGAGCTTCAAAAGAAACAAGACTCAAATGCTGGAATGACAATAGAAGATGTCATTGAAGAATGCAAGCTGTTTTACTTTGCTGGTCAGGAGACAACAGCTAATTTGCTTACTTGGAGTATGATCACGTTGAGCATGCATCAGAACTGGCAAGAGCGAGCCAGGGAAGAGGTCTTGAAGTTTTTCGGCAAAAATAAACCGACTTCTGATGACTTGAACCACTTGAAGATTGTAAGTATATATCTTTACCACAAGTTTGCTTTTCAGTGGTGCAATTTTGATGGTTGTTTTTGTTTTCTATAAGGTGAATATGATCCTTCTTGAGGTTCTAAGATTATACCCACCAACCTCACTTATCAAACGCACAACAAAAAAGACCAAACTGGGAGATTTCTATCTTCCAACATGAGTGTAACTGTTTATACCACTGCACATTGTCCATAGAGATCCTGAACAGTGGGGAGAAGATGCATTAGAATTTGATGCGGCAGCAGTTGAAGCATGGGATTACATTGAGAAAGTGGGATCGTAAGAAGGCCAAATGATTTCTACGAGTCGGAATGGCGTGAAACTGTCACCGTTAAAGCGAATCGTAAAGATCTTCAATAGTCACTACTATACAGTGAGGCATGTCCTTTTTTTGGCCGAATTCCATCGTTTAGGCTTCGAAATTGCTATTTTTACCATTTTAGGAAAGTTTTGTTTTCGCAATAAGTTTAGTTTTCCAAGTTCGAATCGACTTCCGTCAATTCTGGCTTGCTTAGAATTAGGAGTTTTATTTGTTTCCACAATTATCTCAAATTTACCTTTTTTGGTAATTTTCGGTATTTTTGCCCATTTCCTTGCTCAACAAGGTTTCGAATTAGGGTTAGGATTTATTCGCTTTAAATAGTCCTGTAAGCTGAAAGGCTATTCAGTTTTTGATTTATAAAATTTAGAGTTTCTCTAATTATCTCCAATTTCAGTATCCTACGTGGGTTAACGAATTTGAAGCCTGATATTCTGGTATCCATGCGCGGATCAACAGAACATTAGTAGGTTGATTTCGATTTGTTTCTTGCAGGTTTTTCTCGACAGAGCTTTCGCTACATTAGTTTGGTATCAGAGCCACCGAGTCTACCGTTGTGCTAGGCTTAGCATTCACGACCACAACCAACTATTTTCCTCAAAGCCAAAAAGTCACCATCCATATTTCTTCCTCAAAGCCAAAAAGTCACCACACACACACACACACACACACACACACCCGAAAAAAAAAAAAAAAAAAAAAAAAGCAAAAAAAGAAATTTATAAGGAACTTACACTATCAATTCGACTGTACCAAGCTCTTAGAGCTTTTTTCAATCCATTCAACACTTTCCTCAGGCGGTACACCTTGTGTTCTTCTCCTTTCTTCACATAACCCGACGGTTGTTCAACATAGACCTCTTCTTCTAGGAAGCCATTCAGGAAAGTTGATTTCACGTCCATTTGAAGCACCCTCTAACCTTTTTGAGCTACCAATGATAAAAGTAGACGAACTGTTTCCAAACGAGTTACAGGAGCAAAAATTTCTTCATAATCAACACTTAACTTCTACTTGTAGCCTTTCAAAACAAGTCTTGATTTGTTTTTGTCTACTTCACCATTTGAATGCAATTTCGTTTTGTAAACCCATTTTACACCAAGGGCACTCTTTCCTTTCGAATGTTCTATCAACTCCTAAGTCTCGTTTCTTTCAATTGCATCTATCTCTTGATTCATGGCAAACCTCCATTTTTTCTCTTCGGACGCTTCTTCAAAACTTATTGGATCTGCATCTACAAATAATGCAAAATTCATACCATCAGTAGTAACCATGACATAGTCATTTAAGGGATACCTTTTGGATGGTTGATGTGGTCGAGTTGATCTCCTTGGAGGTGGCAAAGGTGACTCTTCATCACTTGCTGATGAACTAGAAGATGAGGATAATGGCTCAACTTTATCTGGTTTACCCACTTGTGCATCTTTGTTGTCTTCAATATCAACATAAATTGATTTTTGTTTTTTATCAGCAACATTCCACTTCCAAGACTTTTCCTCATTAAAGTGCACATCTGTATTAATGATTACCTTTTTTAAGATTGGATTGTACAAACGATATGCTTTTGAATTTTCACTATATCCCACAAAAATACATTTTTCTAATTTATCATCTAGCTTACCTCTCTTCTCATCTGAAACATGAGAATAAGTTATACTGCCAAACACTCTCAAATGGCTAACACATGGTTTGACTTCACTCCAAGCTTCTTGAGGAGTCATACCTTGAACACTTTTAGTTGTAGCACGATTCAGCAGATAGACAACACATGTTACAGCATCACCCTAAAATTCATAAGGCATCCCTTTGGCTTTTAACATGCTCCTTGCCAGCTCCATGATGGTTCTATTTTTTCTCTCGGTCACTCCATTTTGTTGAGGAGTGTACCGAACAGTTTGTTGATGCCGAATTTCATTCTCCTTCAAAAAACTTTTCAAAGCCATATATTCTTCGCCACGATCAGAACATAAAGTTTTTATTGTATAACCACTTTGGTTTTCAACAAGGGCTTTAAAAGTTTTGAAGCATTTAAAATCTCCACATTTTTCTTTAAGCAAATAAATCCATGTTTTTCTATTGTAATCATCAATGAAAGTGAGAAAATAATGATTACCTCCAATTGATGTTGTGCGCATAGGTCCACATAAATTAGTGTGAACTAATTCAAGTGGGTTTGAGGCTCTCCATGCTTTGCCAACTTGAAATTGATTACGGTGGTGCTTCCCGAAAATGCATGTTTCTCAAAGTTTGATGATTTTTCTGATTAATGTTTGCCATTCCTCTCACCATATGATTTTGACACATATGAGATAGTGAGTTAAAACTCAAATGTCCATATCGTAAATGCCAAATCCATGAAGGATCTTTCACCATATTGCTAAAACAAGAACTTTGGCCATATGAAAAATTCAAAGGGAACATTTTATTTTGAGTCATCTTTATCTTTGCAATAAGACACTACAAGAAAAACCTTAATAGATGATAGTTTTTGGATGACAGTTTTTTTTCTTAACAGTTTTTTTTTCTTGACAATTAAAAACTGTCAAGAAATGTTAATATTTAAAAATAAAAAAAAAATTCATTATTTAATATTTAATTCAATAACATTTTTTATATTTATAATAACCACCTCCCTCACCGCCGGACCACCGCCCGTTGTCGCCACCGGCCACCCACCATTGACGTCCGTCTATTCCAAAAATACCCTCCTTTCTAAAATTAATATATTATTATTATATATTATATTAATGATATATAAATATATATTATTTTATTATTATATAATATATTATTATAATATATATAACGATGTATAAACATATATAATATAATATATTTATATATTATATTATATATATTATTACATATATTATATAATATATATATTATATTATTATATATATTATATATTATTACATATATTATATAATATATATATATATATAATATGTATATTATATATTATATTATATAAATATATTATTATATATATTATATAATATTATATTATATAAATATATTTATATATTATATGTTGTATTATTATATATTAATATATTAAATAATATATATTATATATTTATATTATATAAATGTATTATTATATATATTGTATAATATAATATATATATTATAAATTATATAAGGGACAATCTATAGAACACCGGTGTTTCTATACACCTTTAAAAAAAAATTCAGCTCATCAAATCTTGACTCTTGATTTGTCCAACTTTCACATCTAATGGTTATGTTTTAAAGTTGTTGTGATTCCCTATGCATTCTTATATTACCTTCTTAGCAGGTCACAAAACCTAATGAACGTTTGTTCTTCACAAAGCCCAATAGTTACCGTTTTTAATTTTCCTCCTTCCCAACGCTATTTTCTTCTCCTTTCCAAATCCAACTCTTTTTTTATTTAAATGTATAGAAACACTTCTTCTCCTTTCCAAATCCAATTATTCTCCTTCCCAACGCTACCTTCTGAACTTTTCTGGTTTACCAGCTCAAAAACTCTTGTGAACTTTCCTTTGTTACCAGCTCAAACACTTCAATCGATTTTGTTCCAAACATTCACTTCAATCGATCATTCGTCTTACTGATTGGTGTTTCGGTCTGGTGTTCTGATTTGTCTATTTGTGTTCGTATTGAAATCTTGTCTCTAACCCATTCTTTTTTGCTTCATCAAGTTTGATCTCACAGGTAAACATCCACTTCAATCGATCATTCGTCTTGCCGATTGGTGTTTCGGTCTGGTGTTATGATTCGTCTATTTGTGTTCGTATTGAAATCTTGTCTCCAACCCATTTTTTTTTTGCTTCATCAAGTTTGATCTCACAGGTAAACACCCACTTCAATCGATCATTCGTCTTGCTTATTGTTGTTTTGGTCTAGTGTTTAGACTTGTCTATTTGTGTTCGTATTGAAATCTTGCCTCCAACCCATTCTTTTTTGCTTCATCAAGTTTGATCTCACAGGTAAACATCCACTTCAATCGATCATTCGTCTTGCTCATTGGTGTTCTGATATGGTGTTCTGACTTGTCTATTTGCGTTCGTATTGAAATCTAACCTCCAACCCATTCTTTTTGCTTTATCAAGTTTGATCTCGCAGGTATGTCTTTTTTGTGTCTTTTTTTTATTAGCTTTGAATTCAATATGAAATTACTTATTGTTTGAATCGTTATTTTTATCTCATATTTACAATACATCCATGGTTGTTTTGATTAGTTTCGAATTCAATATGAAATTACTTACTGTTTGAATCGTTATTTTTATCTCATCTCTACAATACATCCATGGTTGTTTTGATTAGTTTCGAAATCAATATGAAATTACTTAGGGTTCGAATTCATAGAATCAATGATGTTTTCCTGTTTGTAATTGTTTCTTTATCTTATCTCTATAATAATCTTTCTATAATTTTGAAGGTGAATGATTCATGTTCAAAATCTCGATGATTCCTTACATCAATAATGTTGTCTATAATCTATGTATAAATTCTATGCTGAATGATGAATATTCAAAATCTCAATGATTCCTCGCATTAATATTGTTTTTCTGTTTTCTATTACTTTTATTATAATTCGATCAACACATATTATTGCGATAAAAAATTTACTTATACTTCTATCATCTTGTTTTGACTTTGTATAATAATGGCTAGGAGTGGATTGCAAAGTAAGCCTAATAACAAGGATGAATTGTTTTTAACACCAAATAATATGTGTTCTGCTGGGTTAATTCTGTGCAAATTTCGTCATAGGAAGGCAGTGACAATCAAGATGTTGATTTGAATCATATCAAAAATATGAAATTTGATTCTGTGGAAGATGCAAGATCATTTTATCTTGGTTATGCTAGGGGTAATGGGTTTGGTATAATAGCGACGAACTTGGACTATGATCGTGAACGTAGAGTATTAAGGAGAAAGTGAGTTTGTGATAAGCAGGGATCAAGAAGGGAGGAGTATTTGACCGATAAAAATAGGAAACGCAAGCTAAGGCTACAAACAAAACAGAATTGCAAAGCTTGTTTCTCAATTGGCATAGACAGTCATACGTTAAAGTACATGGTAAAGGTATTCATCGATGATCATTCACACAAACTAGCAACTTTACGTGAGGTTTCATCCCATTGATCTCACAGAAACGTAGATAAAGGAGACTATACCTAAATTGACGCCATGGGCAAAAACTTCATAAGAGGTTATCAAACATTCGAGTACGTTGTTGACTAGAAATGAGGATACTTGAAAATTAGATTCACTTAGAAGAACTTGTATAACAAGATTGCTAAGATGAGACGATTAAATTTTTTTGAAAGTGATTCACAAGCAGCAATTTTATAATGTTGTAAAAACCAAAGGCAAACCCATCGGTCTGACTGCACCTACCACACCAGCAACCAAGCGTGAAAGACCAAATCAATACCGTATTTGCCACATTTCTGGGCACGACTAGTGTAATTGTCCATAAAAAGAATCAGAGAGTTAGTCACTTTCATTAGTGTTTGGGTTCATGATGCATTTGAATTTTGTCATTGGTTGTTTGTTATGCATTGTGTTTTCATTGGGTTGTTTTTTAATTATCCTGAATGTTAGTTACTTTCATTATTGTTTGTTGTTTTGATAATTCTCATAGGGTTGTTTGTTTTATGATTTCAATTGATATGTACTTTGTTTGATTTGTGGAGTTTGAACTGGACCACATGGACACATAATTTTCTATAGACTAAAAAAGCTCAAATGTTATAAGATGACTTCCATTGAAAATTAAGTAGTTTTGTTTGTATATTTTATATTGGGCCATAGGGAGCCAATATGTTTTAGGATGTATTAATAAATGAAATAGTTTGAGATTACGTTTAGAAAAAAACGATAAAATAAAAGATGAACCGATTATATTATAAAAGAATTAATTACGTGTCTATAAGCCCAACAAATGCTTCACCCAAAAGATTTTATTGATTATAAAAGGGCCAGTGTTGATTATAAAAGCCAATTTGTTTTTATTTGTTGAAAGTTGCCCTATATGTACTTAGACAAAATTATCTTCTAATTCAAAACCTGCACTTATCTTACCTTCGATGCCAACTATTAAGGTACAACATAGATAATCTAATATAAAGAAATTTTAGACTTGAAACATATGGTTACAAAATAGATGTAATGCGATCACGTCAAAAAAAAAAAAAAAAATGCAATTACAGAAACCATAGTAATGTAATGTTATGTAGGATATCACATTTGATATTAATTGATTACACCACAGTACACATTGTTTTAGGAATTTAGACGGTAGCCAAACAAAGGCAATCAAAGACAAAAATATAAAAGCCCGAGTTTTCTGAATGGTTGCCCTCTTCCTAGCTAAATCAAACTCCAACACCCGAACACGATCTTTTAAGCTCATATTTTCTCTTTCATAGAACTGATAAAGTCGTTCTGACCTATGCAATTCCCTTTGTAACCTTTGCATTTCTTCATTCAATGATATATCAGTTGTGATAATTGTAACCGGTACTTCAGGTCCCATTTGAAGAAATTGCATCCACCAAATTCTTTATGTAGTATAATATTGAAATGTAAGCTGTATTACTTCATAAATCAATCTGTATGAATATAGCTTAAATAGTCACTTATAGTTTAATAACATTTCCTTTGGAACACCCTTCGAATAGTCTCTTATGGTTCCAAGGTGTTATACATGGCAATATATTATCTCAATGGTAATCCATATTTGCATTTTCCCTCCCCATACCCATGTACGTTTGATGAAGAGGAAGATGGCATTAACAAAACCTTTTATTGTGCAAGTAAGCAAATATGAATACAACCTTCCCCAATAAAACAAACAATTTGCAACTACTACTGTTTTTCAATAGAAAAGAAATCTAAATATCCAGATTTATCAAAACAATTTAAAAGTCAGATTAAGTACATGCAAACACTTGATCAAGTCTATAATTGCGAATATTATATATAAAATTTAAAGAATTTAAACTTAGCTACAGCTATAAACTTCAGACAATTTATTTTTATTTAAAAAAAATAATACAACAGTTATTATGAACTTTAAACAAACTCAAAAATCATGAAAACTTAGCTACACCAACTTGGTATGAATGTGATAAACCATCACACCATTATCAGACTTAATCAAGTATGATTTTCTATCTTTTTGACTTCTAACTACATATGACAACCAATAATCATCACAAAAAATTGAAATATGTTAAATCGAAATTATTAAATTGCAAAATTAGTAATCGGAAGTTATAAAATAAGAGAGAAAAAAATTAAGCAACCTGGTGTGGTGTAGATTGTTTCAAGTTTGATGGATGTACACAGCAGATCGTGAGAGAGAGAGAGAGAGAGAGAGAGAGAGAGTTTTAGGATTTCTGAAAGTTATGTATGGTGTTTAGAGTGAGTATTAGGGTTTTTTATTTTATTTATAGATCATATTTATAAAATTACTCAAATAACCTTAACACACCATAAAATATTATTTCAAGCGAGACATTTATTGCACAGATTTCAACATATTTTTTTATTCTCTTTTCCATATTTTTTAATATCCCGAATCCATTAAGAATAAAGATTTTCTGGAAGCAATTAATGTTTCATCTTCTCTTTCCATATTACTATTTTTCATATACTTTTATTAAATTAGATTCATTACATTTAGGAAATAAAAAGAAATGTTTGTGTTTTTTTTATTGCATATGTTTCAAAATATTTGTTTTTTCATTTTTCCTTTTTTTTTTTTAATATCCCGAATCCATTTTTTTAATATAGGTTTTCTGGCAGCAATTAATGTTTTATCTTTCCTTTATTAGTTATAACAATATTACAAAATGTTATATAACTATACAATTCATGTCTTCATATGTACATAAAGTGATTTAAGCATTCATAGTATAATGTTGATATCAAAGGATATCAAAGTTATACTTATATCATATAAATACCCGATTCATGAATGTTCCCATATGCACATAATATGTTTCGAATAACTAACATATAGTAGTTATAATGTTGTTACTAAATGTGTACAATTGCTCAATTCATGCATGGTCTCATATTAATTTTTTGAAGTATGAGATATAACAGTAGAATATTTTTTATTTGCAAAGTAATCAAAGTTTAATAAGACTGAATATGTTGACACACCATTAAACATTTTACTTGACCGATGCTTGAATTTTTTTTATAAAGACTTATTTTCAAATAAATATATCAAAGCATGCAACTACATTGTTACAGATTGTTGCATAACTATAAAATTCATGTTCCCATGTGCACATAAAGTGAGTTAAATATTGATATATAGGATATCAAGGTTATACCTATATCAAATGATTGCCCATTTTATGTCTCCATTTGCACATAATTAATAGAATATCAAGGTTATACCTATATCATATGATTGCACAATTCATGTTCCCATAATTATATGTTTATTAATTGAAATTTATTAGTTGTAACAATATTACAAAATGTTTTGTTACTATACAATTCATGTCCTCATATGCACATAAAATGATTTAAGCATTCATAATGATGTTGATATCAAGCATTATCAAAGTTATACATATATTATATAAATATCCAATTCATGTATGTTCCCATATGCACATAATATGTTTTGAATAATTAACATGTAGTAGTTATAATGTTAATACTAAATGTGTACAATTGCTCAATTCATTTTCCCATATTCATTTTTATTAATTGAAATTTATTAGTTATAACAATATTACAAAATGTTTTATAACTATACAGTTCATGTCGCCATATGCACATAAAGTGATTTAAGCACTCATAGTTTAATGATGATATCAAATTTTGTTAATATAATAGTATACTTGACATTATTTATTTAAAGCATGAGGTATAACAGTAGAATATTTTATTTGCAAAGTAATCAAAATTTAATAAGATTGAATTAGATGATACATCATTGAACTATACACAATAAGTTTTATGCAATTATGTAACGTGAAAATAACACAAAAAACGAAGCTGATTTGAATTATGTAAATACATTGGGACATGCATGTTGTGTAACTATTGTAATTTGAATCGGAAAATATACAAGCATGTTGTTATTTTAATTTAAATATCGTTGATTGGTATTTAAAATTTAATGAGACTGTATTAATATATGAAATCCATAGATTTTGAATTTAAGTGTGTACATACAAATTATGTAGGACATTGATTTAGGGTATAAAATATATGAAGAGTTTAGGGCTTTCCAAAAATATAAGGACGTAGGGCTTTTGGTTTAGATTTTGTTATGCATTCATGAATATATGACCGATTATTATTTATATTTTAATAAGATTGGCCAATTGGGACACATGTTTATCTACACCTCTTACGTTATTCAATGAAATTTTTATTTGCTTGTTGATATTTAATTTTTTTTAATAAGATATATTGTAATCATTAATATAGATTAGGGATCTCTTAACTTCAAACTCTTCATATTCAACCTTTTAATATATTTCCTTTCTATTGGTTGTTTTAGTTGACAAGGGTTGACCCGAATTTAATACAAAACCATCTGTAATGTATGCACAACCTGAAATTTATTATTAAAACAATTTCCAATGCAAAGCTGAAATATAATTTCATTTTCTTTTAACTTAAAAAGACTTTTAGCCTCTCTCTCTCTCTCTCTCTCTCTCTTCAATTCACAAATTGAAACCCTAAATAAAACTCTTTTCATCACATTGTAATTATTAATATAGATTAGGAATCTCTTAACTTCAAACTCTTCATATTCAACATTTTAATATATTTCCTTTCTATTGGTTGTTTTAGTTGACAAGGGTTGGTCCGAATTTAATATAAAGCCATCTGTAATGTATGCACAACCTGAAATTTATTATTAAAACAATTTCCAATGCAAAGCTGAAATATAATTTCATTTTCTTTTAACTTAAAAAGACTTTTAGCCTCTCTCTCTCTCTCTCTCTCTCTTCGATTCACAAATTGAAACCCTAAATAAAACTCTTTTCATCATACTGCTGTTGTTCCTTTCACAAAATAATGTCCATCACGCAGTTATTCTTCTGTTAATGAAAATCTTATGTGATCAGATTTACAGACCTAAGAGGTTTGTGAAAATCGCACGATCTGCTCTTTGTAAATGTTTATATTTCCACATCAATGTTTATATTTGTGGATTTTTTTTTTTTTTAGGTTTTGCAAGCTTTTGTATTCACACATTTGAAGGTGTTTTGATTGGTTTTGCAATCTCTGCATGTGTTTGTTGAAGGGTTTATTGTGATAATTCATGTTTGAAAAATATTTTTACACACACTGAACACATAACTGTATTGTCAAAATCCCAAACTCTTCGAAAAGCATTCATCTGCGTTGCTTCTTCTTTGATCTGCTATGTGTTTGATGAATGGTTTATAGTGATAGTACCTGCTTGTTCACTGGTCAATGTTAGATGTGATTACAATAGTTCAATATGAACATGATTAACTTTGGCATGCAAGTTTTGAAATTAAAACCAGATTTGCTTGAACATGTTTCGATGGATAATTTTTGCTCCAAAGAATTATGTTTTATTGGCTATTATTCTTGTATGATGATAATTTTCGTTTGGTCTTGGTTAAAATTCTTGTTTATTGTTTTTTAATTATAACATATCGACATTGTACATGTATTGTGATTCAGTTAATAATTGTTGACATTTCAGTAAATATATTTTCTTTATAACGCATTAAATATAATTTCATAGTCAGTTACAAATTTGGTATGTATGTCTTATTCTTTGTAAAAAAATTTAAAATTAGTGTTCTATATGGATTTGATACTTAATATCATGAAAAATGGTGGAAAGAAAACGCAGCCTTTGTTAATTCAGGATGTTAAGAAGAAACTTATCTATGTGAAAATATTAGTTAGAATCCGTATTATATATTTTATGTGATCGAATAGTTGTTTATATAATCAAAATGTAAAACATATAATAACATTTAAAAGAGTATTTGTATGTAAAGATTTGCATTGTCAAATACATGAAAAACTTTACTATAAAACTGTCAATTAGAATCCATATGAACTAATTTATGCGATCGCATATTTTTTCAGTAATCACAACTTAATATGCACATAATATGTTTTAAAAGAGTATTGATATATGAAGATTTACATTGGCAAAAGTATGAAAACCTTTTGTGCAAAAATATCAGTTAGAATCCGAATTAAAAATAGTGTATGTGATAACCCCTTACATACATATATAATCCTATTTAAAAGGTATTCGATATATAATATTTACTTTGAGAAATGCATGACAACCCTTTCTGTATCAATTACAATAAGAATCCATATTATATATTAATTTTAAATGAACAACAATGTAAAGTTAATTTAATAATTCGCATGGAAAGTGAGCAATTGGCAAGGAAACACTAATTAATCATACATTATGAAGCGATAATAACCTATATTGCATTTTCGAGAAAGTAATATCATCATTTTGTTTTTCTATTTAATAAAAATAGTGATCATACATTGGACAATTAGTTAATGCCTATAGGGTTATCAAAACCAAAATATTTTAATGAAGTTTAAATAAAACATCCATTGCATGTAAGCAGCAAAACTTTATTCAATTAATTAGCTACATCCCTTTATCCAAGAAAATTTATTGATGCGTTTAAGATGCGATTGTGAATTTGGTTGGATGAATAACATAATTACTTTATCTGCGTGCCTTGGTTGTTGTATTATCCTTTTGTTATCCATTTAAGTATTTATTGAAAAATGCATGTAAATACAATACTCAATTAATTTGATGTTTTCCGAGATATATAATTATTATTTATGGATGACTGTTTTCATACAAAAT
Source organism: Acer saccharum (assembly GCA_030490815.1). Lineage (NCBI taxonomy): Eukaryota > Viridiplantae > Streptophyta > Magnoliopsida > Sapindales > Sapindaceae > Acer > Acer saccharum. The sequence continues at coordinate 12,351,476 of CM059874.1, forward strand.
TTTAAACTATATACATCTAAAGGAGTCTATTCCCATCCTTAAAAAAAAAATTAGAAAAAAAATGTATAATTCAATTATTAGGAATACAAATCCCTTAGGGGCCGTTTGGTAACGTTTTCATTTTTCAGTTTTTGTTTTCTTGTATTCTGAAGTTTTTGAAAAACTGATTTTTGGATTTTTTGAATTCGAAAACGCGTTTGGTAGAAATAATTGAAAACGATATTCGGAGAATCAAAACATAAAAAACGTGTTTAGTATAATATTTTTAAAATCATTTTTAAAAGATTAATATTATAAATAATGAAAAAGTGATATTAAAATAATTAAACATTAAAACTAAAAAAAATTTAAAATTAAATAATAAATAAATTTAATTTTCATCATCAAACCTATCGAAATCATCATCATCTTTTTGATATAGATCCATGAAGATCCAAAAGATGGATTTGGTTTGAGTAAATTTTATTGCTAAAAAAAAGTTTTCAAGAATACTGAAAACAACAAATTGTTGTTCTCAGAGTTCTCAATTTTTTGTTCATTAAAACTGAAAACTGTTCTCAATGTTTTATAAAACAGTTTTTTGAAATCATCCTACCAAACGGGTTTTTCCTGTTTTTGTGACTCAGAAAACAAAAAACAGTTTCTGAAAACGTTAACAAACGCGCCCTTAATATCCATATTAATGATTGCCAGTTGCATTAATATGGATATTTTTGAGAAAGTTAATTTAATAATTCGTATGAGAAGTGTGCAATTGGCAAGTAAGGAAACTCTAATTGACCATACATTACGAAGTAATAATAACCTATATTGCATTTTCGAGAAAGTGATATTATGCTTTTGTTTTTCTATTTAATAAAAATATTGATCATGCATTGGACAATTAGTTAAAGCCTATAGGGTTATCAAAACCTAAATATTTTAATGAAGTTTAAATAAAACATCCATTGCATGTAAGCGACAGAGCTTTATTCAATGAATTAGCTGCTTTCCTTTATCCAAGAAAATTTATTGATTTGTTTAAGACGCGATTATAAATTTGGTTGGATGAATAACTTAATTACTTTATCCGTATGCCTTGATTGTTGTTTTATCCTTTTGTTATTCATTTAAGTATTTATTGAAAAATGCATGTATATTACTCAATTAATTTGATGTTTTTCGAGATATATAATTATTATTTATGTATGACTATTTTCATACAAAATTTTAAACTATATACATCTAAAGGAGTCTATTCCCATTCTAAATTTTTTTTTTTAAAAAAAGTGTATAATTCAATTATTAGGAATACTAATCCCTTAATATCCATATTAATGATTGCCAGTTGCATTAATATGGATATTTTCGAGAAAGTTAATTTAATAATTCGTATGAGAAGTGTGCAATTGGCAAGTAAGGAAACACTAATTGACCATACATTACGAAGTAATAATAACCTATATTGCATTTTCGAAAAAGTGATATTATCCATTTGTTTTTCTATTTAATAAAAATATTGATCATGCATTGGGCAATTAGTTAAAGCTTATAGGGTTATCAAAACCTAAATATTTTAATGAAGTTTAAATAAAACATCCTTTGCATGTAAGCGACAGAGCTTTATTCAATGAATTAGTTGCATCCCTTTTTCCAAGAAAATTTATTGATTCGTTTAAGACGCGATTGTAAATTTGGTTGGATGAATAACTTAATTACTTTATCCGTATGCCTTGATTGTTGTTTTATCCTTTTGTTATCTATTTAAGTATTTATTGAAAAATGCATGTATATTACTCAATTAATTTGATGTTTTCCGAGATATATAATTATTATTTATGGATGATTGTTTTCATACAAAATTTTAAACTATATACATCTAAAGGAGTCTATTCCCATCCTTAAATTTTTTTTTAAAAAAAAAGGTGTATAATTCAATTATTAGGAGTACTAATCCCTTAATATCCATATTAATGATTGCCAGTTGCATTAATATGGATATTTTGAGAAAGTTAATTTAATAATTCGTATGAGAAGTGTGCAATTGGCAAGTAAGGAAACACTAATTGACCATACATTACGAAGTAATAATAACCTATATTGCATTTTCGAGAAAGTGATATTATCCTTTTGTTTTTCTATTTAATAAAAATATTGATCATGCATTGGGCAATTAGTTAAAGCTTATAGGGTTATCAAAACCTAAATATTTAATGAAGTTTAAATAAAACATCCATTGCATGTAAGCAACAGAGCTTTATTCAATGAATTAGCTGCATCCATTTATCCAAGAAAATTTATTGATTCATTTAAGACGCGATTGTAAATTTGGTTGGATCAATAACATAATTACTTTATCTGTATGCCTTGATTGTTGTTTTATCCTTTTGTTATCTATTTAAGTATTTATTGAAAAATGCATGTACATTACTCAATTAATTTGATGTTTTTCGAAATATATAATTATTATTTATGGATGACTGTTTTCATACAAAATTTTAAACTATATACATCTAAAGGAGTCTATTCCCATCCTTAAAAAATAAAATAAAATAAAATAAAATAAAAATAAAAAAATAAAAAAAGCTGTATAATTCAATTATTAGGAATACTAATCCCTTAATATCCATATTAATGATTGTCGATTGCATTAATATGGATATTTTTGAGAAATTTAATTTAATAATTCACATGAGAAGTGTGCAATTGGCAATTAAGGAAACACTAATTGAACATACATTACGAAGCAATAATAACCTACATTGCATTTTCGAGAAAGTAATATTATCCTTTTGTTTTTCTATTTAATAAAAATATTGATCATGCATTGGGAAATTTGTTAAAGCCTATAGGGTTATCAAAACCTAAATATTTTAATGAAGTTTAAATAAAACATCTATTGCTTGTAAGCGATAGAACTTTATTCAATGAATTAGCTCCATCCCTTTATCCAGGAAAATTTATTGATGCGTTTAAGACGCGATTGTGAATTTGGTTGGATGAATAACTTAATTACTTTATTCGCATGCCTTGGTTGTTGTATTATCCTTTTATTATCCATTTAAGTATTTATTGAAAAATGCATGTACATTACTCAATTAATTTGATGTTTTCCGAGATATATATATAATTATTGTTAATGGATGACTTTGTTCATACAAAATTTCAAACTATATACACCTATAGGAGTCTATTCCCATCCTTAAAAAAAAAAAAAAAAACACTGTAAAAAAAAAGAGGTGTAAAATTCAATTATTAAGAATACTAATCACTATTAATGATTGTCGATTGCATGTGCCCCCCCCCCAAAAAAAAAATAAATAAATAAAAATTGGAAGAACTCTTTTTTGTATTTTTTAAGTCAAGTGGTGATTCCTGCATTTTTTTTTTTATAGGGATTTATTTATTTTTTTTATATATATATTTAGATACAACCTAGGATAGAGAAAAAATGACCAAAAAATATATAAAAGGACACTTTTTAAATTACCTTATGTGATTTGGTGATCTATGATGTATTTTTATAGGGATTTGGTTTCTTTTCTATATTTCGATGCGAACAAGACAAAAAATATATGGAATGACTATTTTTCAAATTATCTTATGTGGTTTAGTAATCCATGATGTATTTTTATAGGGATTTGGTTTCTTTTTTATATGTTGATACAGACAAGACAAAAAAACAATGAACAAAAAATATATAGAATGACTCTTTTCCAGATTCTTTAAGAGTTCATACACTTACGAAACGCACCATAGCAGGTGTTATCTGAAATACAAACAAATCTAAAAGATGTGATCGTGAAAATAATAACACCTTAAAGATGTGATTACATAAGATAAAATTAAAAATACACAAAATAAAAATAAAAATAACAAACACTATTTCTTCTTTCCAGGACAGAATGGGCACCTTAACCTATCATTCACATTCACCTTATACTTGATAGCCTTCGGATCTTCATACGGCTTCTCAGTGTATTCAGTGAACTCAGAAATACTAAAATACGTCTCTTCTTCGGAACTATACTCCATCTGAAAATAGGAGATTAATCATATTTTTGTTATGTAACAAATATCATAATAGAGAAAAAATAAAGGAAGAAACAAAAGGAGATTTACAATATAAAATGAAATAGAGAGATATAAACTTTACATTGTAAGCTATTGTCTTTGTCTGTAAATGGAGCAAAAGAATGATTTTAGAGAAGATATATTGAATTTATTTTATAGGAAAATGAAACAATTGATATTCTAAGAGAGGCTGAAGACACGCCTTATGTATTAGGGGAGATGCTTCAGTACCTCAAGGGTCAGAGGTGAGTTGCAATTGGCACGCCCAGCCATTAAAATATCACCACGTCATTAATTTTACAAACCCAACACAAACATTGCCATGTGAAAAATAACCTACCGAGTCATGAATTCCAACCTATCTTCCATTTATTATTTTTAACTACCATCTTCGTAGGTTCACCTCAACATCTCCATCTCTGGAAAAAACTCCATCTCTGGATTTAAAACCCAACAACTACAATTTTCATACATTTGATTATTAAAAACATATAAATAAATTAAATTAAAAATAACTAAAACTTAAAAGATAAAACCTTTATAAATATGAATCTCATGTCTCTTTCTCTTACCATCTCTCATTATCATCTTCGACCAATCAACTAAATTTTCCGTATACTATATTTGGGTATACATATTTTTTACCATAATAAATCAGAAACATAAAATATATATATATATATATATATGTGTGTGTGTGTGTGTGTGTGTGTGTGTGTGTGTGTGTGTGTGTTAGTTTCAAAAAAAAAAGGTTTTGATCTAGTGATTTAAACAAAAAAAAGAAAGAAAAAAGAATAGAGGCTAATCAAATTATTTAAACTTTAAAAAAAAATTTAAAAAAAATGGATTTAATGATTTAAACTAATAAAACAAATGGATTTGCATAGCCATCAAGAGAGAAGGAAAATAAATCGATTGAAAATAAGAAGAGAAGAAGTTTCTTGGTCAAATGATGGAAAAGGAAAAAGGAGAAGATATGAACAAAAAAATAAAATAAAAGGGAAAATATAGAGATTTGTAGAGACGTGAAGAGAGAGAAGGAGTTTTTGATGTGGCAGTGTTGGTGTTGGGTTTATAAAATTAATAACATGACGAAATTTGACTGGCCAAGCGTGCCAACTCATCTCTTGACCAAGAGATACTGAAGCATCTCCCAAATTCTAATTAAGAAAGTGAGCTCTAACATATTCTAATTAAGAGAGTCATTAAGGATCTCTTTGAGCTGTACAAATTGCAGATCCTCCATAAATTAATTCTAACTTGATAATAATATTTATTAAAACCATTAACTGTAGCTGCATGCATTGATATATTTATTTGAAACCAAGTCCCTATGAAAAAATTCACACATTGATCAAGTAAATTGTTCAATGGTGTGTCAACATGTTCGATCTTATCAAACTTTGATTATTTTGCAAATAAAAAATATTATACCGTTATATTTCATACTTTAAAAAATTAATATAAGACCATGCAAGAATTAAGCAATTGTACACATTTAATAATAACAATATAACTACTATATGTTAATTATTTGAAACATATTATGTGCATATGGGAACATGCATGAATTGGGCATTTATATGATATATGTATAACTTTTTTTTGAAAGAAAACTTCATTACTCAGCAAAAGCATAAACTACATCATCTTTAATCAAAGTACGAAGCCAATTATGATATCTCTTAATATCAACATTACATTGTGAATGCTTAAATCATTTTATGTGCATATAGGGATATGTATTGTATAGTTATAAAACATTTTGTAATATTATTATAACTAATAAATTTCAATTAATAAATATAATTACGGGAACATGAATTGAATAATTGTACACATTTAGTAATAACATGATAAATACTATATGTTAATTATTCGAAACATAATATGTGCATATGGGAACATGCATGAATTAGACAATCATATGATATAGGTATAACCTTGATTTCCTATATTATTGTGCAAAAGGCATTGGTCAAGAAGTGATACATGGTGTATAGTGGACAAAGATGTCGATGGCTGATGAACTCCCTAGAAATCTGACTTGAGGAGTTGAACCACAATTTCAATGGGTTATTTTGACATGGTGTCGGAACAACAAACACAAAAAAATGTGAAGGGAAATCTTAGGATGGTTCGTTCCTAAGTGGTTATACCTTATGGTGGGGTATGTTGATTCTCAGCATGAAGAATCATGGATGTGGACAAAGGTCTTGAAAATTCAAGTCAAAAGGGAGAATTGTTAGGTTTTGACTTGTATTTCTAAGCGAACCAAATGTGAACCAAACAAGACTAAACTGATGTGTTACTTCCTGGAGATGTGGGATAACGTTTGGAAGTTGAAGGTGGTGTTTAAGGGAAGTTTGAAGATCAAAGAAGAGCTGAAGAAACGGAATCCGAAATGAGGCATGGCGCGGATCGAGGTGCGAACAAGCGCATGGACCGCGGCACACGGAGTGGTCAATTCCCGACATTTGGTGCAAACCGCGGTGGAGGTAAGAGGCACAAACCGCGGTACCCAGAGCGGTCGGGACCAGAATGTTTTATAGTGTAGGAAGTGGGGTGCACACCGCGACCCATACCGTAGAGATGATGTATTTTGCTGAGATCAGAAATGTTGCATAAAATATGAAAGGTTCTCTTTCTAGAAGTTTTTGTGCTTGAAGGAAAATGATTTACCTTTTATAAGAAGATTTGTCAAAAAAGGAAATAGTATTTATGTAGAACAAGCAAGTCTTGTACGTTTAGGAGTATGATTTCCTTTTATCTTAAACTCCCTGTAGCTAATATAAATATACCTAATATCTATGTTATTATATTTAAGGCTATGGAGCAAAAAGAACACCATGTAACATCAGAGAGAGTGTGGTGAGATCCGAGGAGACCCATGGGAATATCTGAGGAGAGATCCAAGGGAATATTGGTGGATCTAGTTAGAGATCCGTGGGTGATATTCATGGGAGGCCTATGGGATATTTGGGGGGGGGGGGGGGGGGGGGGGGGGGGGGCGGGGTTAGGTATGGTGAGGATCTTGTGAGCGTGGTTTGGGGTTAGGTGTGAGAGAGAATCCTGAAGTATATGGTTGTAACGCATTATCATATATTGGAACTTTCTCTGTCCTCCTAACGGCCCGTAATTTTTTTACCCGATTTGGGTTTTCTATGTATATCTTATGTTGTGATTGTTTATTTTCTCTCATATATTTCTTCTGCTATATTGACGTTATTAATTGCTATGAGTTATGGGCGAGTATTAGGTATGACGTTTCCGCGTTCATCGGTTCAGAATCCCCAACAAGAAGCGGAAGAAGAAGAATCAACTTAAATATCGAAAAAGCTTCAATCGGTATCACTTATCAAGCATGTATTATATTTTTTCCATAATTTTTCTAAAGAACGAAAGATCGAAAATGCTTCGAAGAGGAAGAATATAACACTACAAAGAGCTAAAGATCCTTATCCTAGTTTTTACAGAATTGTCATATCTCTATATCATACCATATCTGTATCCCGTACCCGTATCTGTATCCATGCTATATAGTGATGCTTAAATAACTTTATATGCATATAGAGACATGAATTGTGTTGTTATATGTTGGATATGGCTTGAATATTCCAATGGTACCAAACACGATTTACCAATGCGAAGACTTCCTGGTGACGTGAGAGCGTTTGGGAGTATGAGGTTATGTTTGAAGGAGGCTTGAAAGACGAGATGAACTGAAGAAGCGGAGAACAGCCAAAACCGCTGCCAAGCCGCTGTGGCTTCGGCAGCGGTAACGGCAGCGGTAGGACACCGCTGCCAATTGTTTGGCAGCGCTACAGCAGCGGTCCAATTCCAGTTTGTACCGCTGCGTGACCGCTGTGGTCATGGCAGCGGTACCGGCAGCGGTACCTGTAGCGGTCGACGGGATGAGGCGCATAGTGATCACGGTCTTCTGTGTGGTCAAGTTCAACACGGTTTAGGAAGCGGGTGGCCAACTGCAACTTGAATCGTAGTTAATCACAAGCATGCGTTGAATAAAGAAATATTCATGGAAGAGGAAATAGGTTGCTTCTTGAAGTTCAAATAGGAAAAGGATTTCTTATTGAAAGAAGACTTGTCTTAAATAGGAAATAGTATTTATGTGGAACAAGTATTCTTGTATGACTAGGAGATAGATTTCCTTGTTAGTTTAAACTCCCTGTAATACATATAAATAGACCATAATAACTAGGTTATTAGTGTGTGAAAAACACTTGAGAGTGGTGGAGCAAAAGAGCAAATACTAGAGAGATCTCAAGTGAGCATTGGGTGTAATTGGGTTTGGGGTATAATTTAGAGAGAGAACCTGAGTGTGTGGTTGTAACAATTTACTACATATTGGAACTTTCTCTTGTCGTCCTGACAGCCATGGTTTTTTCCCTGATTTGGGTTTCCACGTAAATTCTTGTGTTGTGTGTGTTTGGATTTAAATTACTTCTCTTCATCTTATCTTTTCTTTGTTATTGTGCTTGTTTGTGTTCTATCCGGCAACGCTTCCGCGACCTAAAATTCTAACATTATAAACATTTTGTAATAACGTTATAAGTTCTAAATTTTAAATATTAAAACATATTGGAACATGAATTGTATTGTTACATGTTTGGCATATTAATATATATTAACATCTCTTGACATTAACATTATATTATGAATGCTTAATTAATTTTATAAACATCAATGAATGTGATAAAATGATCACTTTTATATGAAATGATCCTTAATCATATGTTAACAACATGCATCATAACATAAATAAAAAAAAAAAAAAAACAAAAAAAAAAAAATGTGCATCATAAAGCAACCCTACATTAATTTATTTTTATGTTAGAACAATAAAATAACATCATATGGCCAATATCCTTAGTTGAATTGATTGTATAAAGAGAAAAAAAAAAATGGAATCGTATAGCCAACTAATTTGAGCTGCCTAACAATATTCAAAAGTTAATATGTTCAAATAAAAAATTTTTTTAATATTTTAAAACCTTTTGTTTCTAAATAATAATAAAAATTCAAACATTTCTTTTTATTTCCTAAATGTAATGGATCTAATTTAATAAAAGTATATGGAAAATAGTAATAAGGAAAAGGAAGATGAAACATTAATTGCTTTCAGAAAACTCGTATTCTTAATGAATTCGGGATATTAAAAAAAAAAAAAAAATGATTAAACAAATATTTTAAAATCTGTGCAATAAATGCATCATTTAAAATAATATTTTATGGTGTGTTAAGGCTATTTGAGTAATTTTATAGATATGATCTATAAATAAAAAAAAAAACCCTAAAACACACTATAACATCATACATAACATTCATAAACCCTCTCTCTCTCTCTCTCTCTCTCTCTCTCTCTCTCTCTCTCTCTCTCTCTCTGTGTTTCTCTCACAGTTTACTGTGTACATTCATCAAACTTGGAACAATCTACAACACGCCAGGTTGCTTACTAGCTTCTTTTTCTTTTCTTTTTTTTCTGTAATTTCATAACTTTCGATTACTGTTTTTGTAATTTAATAATTTTTATTCAATATATTTTAATTTTTTGTGATGATTACTGGTTGTCATATGTAGTTAGAAGTCGAAAAGATGAATCGTTATACTTGATTGAGTCTGATAATGGTGTAATGGTTTATCGCATTCATACCCAGATGGTGTAGTTACGTTTTTATGATTTTTGATTTTGTTTAAAGTTCATTATCACTATTGTATTTTTTTTATAAAAAAATTTGTCAAAAGTTTATAGATGTATCTTAAGTTTGAACTTGTTTAAATTTTATATATAATGTTTTACAATTATATATTTACTTAAGTGTTTACATGTAATTATTCTGACTTTTAGATTGTTATTTTTCTAAATTTGATAAATCTGGATATTTAGATTTCTTTTTTATTGAAAAATAGTAGTAGTTGCAAATTGTTTGTTTTGTTGGGGAAGGTTGTATTCATATTCTCTTACGCATGCACAACCTGAAATTTATTATTAAAACAATTTCCAATGCAAATCAGAAATATAATTTCATTTTTTACCCTTTTTTTTAATATCAAAAGACATTTAGCATCTCTCTGTCTTCAATTCATGATTTGAAACCCTAAATACAACTTTTTTCCATCACGCCGATGTTGTTCCTTTCACTAAACATTGTCCATCACACAACTATTCTTTTGTTAAGGAGAGGCTTATGTGATAAGATTGATAGACCTTAATGGTTTGTGAAAATCTCACGGTCTAATCTTTGTAAATGTTTATATTTTTGTTTTTTTAGGTTTTTCCAAGCTTTTATACTCAAAAGTTTGAAGATGTTTTGATTGGTTTCGTAATCTCTGCATTTGTTTGTTGAAGGGTTTATTATGATAATTCATGTTTGTAAAATATTTTTGCACACACTGAACATGAAAAATATGTATGTCTTATTCTTTATAGAATCCATATTCGAAAATAATTTATTAGTACTGCTTCTTCTTTGATCTGTTACATGTTTGATGAATGCTTTATAGTGATAGTACCTGTTTGTTTAATGGCCAATGTGGGATATGATTGCAATAATTCAATACGAATATGATTACCTTCGGCATGCAAGTTTTGAAAATGAAACCAGATTTGCTTGAACATGTTTCGATGGATAATTTTTGCTCTTCGAAGAGAATTTATTTGTTTCTTATTCTTTGATCTGCAATGTGCTTGATGAATGGCCAATGTTAGATTTGATTACAACGGTTCAATATGAACATGATTACCTTATGGATGCAAGTTTTGAAATGTACAAATATGTTTGCTTGAACATGTTTCGATGGATAATTTTTTCTCCCCATATTTATGTTTTTTTATCGTTTATTCTTGTATGATGATAATTGTTATTTAGTCTTGATTAGAATTCTCGTTTACTATTTTCTAATTATAACATATCCACATTGTTTTATTCAAAAATATATATATATATCGACGTTGTACATGAATTGCGATTCAGTTACTAATTGTTGACATTTCAATAAATATATGTTCTTTATAAGGCATTAAACATAATTTCATTAGCACTAAGAACTTTTATGTGTATGTCTTACTCGTCGGTTAATGTGTTGGTGGTATCCCACCAACAGTCTGTTACGCACACTATTAAGCTGCATAGCACACTGTTGGTGGGTTACGACCAACACGTTAGAGGTATATGTTATACGCATAAGTTAGAATCTATATTAAATATGGTTTGTGGTACAAGTTTATTCAATATATCATGAATCGCCGGTTAATGTGTTCGTGGTATCCCACTAACAGTCTGTTACGCACACTATTGAGTTGCATAGCACACTGTTGGTGGGTTACGACTAACACGTCAGTGGGATAGGTTATATGCATTAGTTAGAATCCATATTAACTATGTTTTATGGTCACGATTTTAATCAATGTATCAATTGTAATAACAATCCATATTATATATGTTTCATGATCGAATGTCTGTTTTGGAATTACAGTTTAAGACATATAATCATATTTCTTAGAGTGTTGATATACGAAGATTTGTATTGATATATGCATAATAACTTTCTCTGTAAAAATATCAATTATAATACAAATTAGATATGTTTTGTGATTACTTATATTTCGTTACAAACACAATTGAATATGTATAATTAACGTTAAAAGAGTTGATTTTATTTATATAATATTTTATTTATATAATCACAATTTAATATGTGTAATCACATGTAAAACGTATTCTGTATATAATATTTGTATTGATAAATGCATGACAACACTTTTTGTATCAATTACAATAAGAATTCATATTTTAAAGACTATTGATATACGAATATTTGTATTGATAAATGCATGACAACATATTCTAAAAATATAAATTAGAATACATTTTATATATATTGTGTGTTTGAAAATTTATTATTACAATAACAACTTAATAAGTATAATTACATCTAAAAAAGTCGATATAAACAGTTTCAATTAGAATACATATTACATATCTTATGTGATTGACTATTTATTTGTATAATCACTAAGTAAACAGTATAATCGTAAACAGTAACAATGGGTTTTGGGTCTTGGGGTTATTGGGCTTGTCTCTTGACGAGCTAGAGCCCTTTGAGGCTTGGGCTAGTCATTAGAATACAATTTACATAAATTATGTGTTTGAATATATATTATTACAATTACAACTTTAGAAATATAATCACACCTGAAAAAGTCGATATAAACAATTTCAATCAGAATCCATATTACATATCTCATGTGATTAATGTTTTATTTATATAATCACTAAATAAAAAGTATAATCGCAAACAGTAACGATAGGCTTTAGGTCTTGGGGTTCTTGGGCTTGTCTCTTGACGATCTACAGCCCTTTGATGTTTGAGCTAGTCATTACAATACATTTTATATATATTATGTGTTTGAAAATATATTATTACAACTGCAATGTAATAAGTATAATTACATTTGAAAGAGTCGATATAAACAGTTTCAATCAGAATCCATATTACATATCTTATGTTGAAAGTATACAAACGAAGTTAAATTGCTTAAAGCATACCTAGAGGGGGGGGGGGGGGGGGGGGGGGGGTGAATAGGTTTTTATACCATTTTCAAACCCTTGAACAAACATTCGTTTGTCCCTCAAGGTAGCCTTACACACAACACAATAAGCTAAGGAAGACATACATAGACAATACTATAATACAATGATAAGAGCAAGGTCTAAGTATATCAACAAGTTATGTGAGGTAAAAGAACAAATAAACACAACAACAAAGTAAGCTTGTATTTCAGTAAGTGTTCAATGAGTTACAAGAGTGATCAAAATGTCACTATACAAAAAATACAATATATAAAAGAATCAAAGAAACAAAATTGATCTAAGGAATGAATTCACTAATCACACTATACAAAGTCTTGCTTCATAATACATCACAAGTGAATATTATGAATCAAGATAATAAAATATACAATTAAAATATAAGAGAAAGAGATAGGAAGAATTAACACAAGAGATTTTTTAACGTGGTAAAACCTCCAAGGAGGAAACATCCACGGGTTGAACTACAACCATTGGGTACTATATTATTGGAAAGTAAACATAGAACATTCACAAAGTGACCAATCTTTAGCTCACCCAACCTAGTGAAGTCTAAGCCTACCCAACCCTATTGAAAAGTGTGAAATCCCTCAATGATGCGAAACCACCATATATTGGATACCACACACAACCAACATCGATGGTAGATTAGAAATTCCTCAAGAGTGCATACACCTCCCGTGTACCCCGCTCTATCGGAGTCTATGTCTAACCATACGCCTAGGCCTACCAATACAATAGCCAACTCCCTATCCAAGACACTCTTGCCTCTAGGGAGCCTCCCATGCATGACTATCCGAGTCCTCCCGACTCTAGCCATGACTCCTTGCTTACCTATCCGAGTCATCCCGACTCTAGGCAAGACTTCTTGCTTGGCTATCCGAGTCACCCCGACTCTAACCAAGACTTCATGCCTTTTACAAGGACTTCCTAGTGTGATCATGTGAATGCAAATGATGCAAACAATCAATACAACATAGAACATGTGATCAATACATTCTATGGCACAACTAGACCTAAACATGTGATATTATAAGTAATCAAATCTAGATGCAAAATACATGAATAGAAACCTAAGCATGTGAAACACCTAACACATACACTCAAAGTCTCATTCACACACATAACACTTGAATCATAATATGTTCATGAAGTACAAATTCAAGATGCTATCAATATACAATTAAATGCTAGATATATGAGATTAAAATCAATCAATATACTAGTCAAAAATATAGAGCAAGGTTTTGAGATTTACATCAATCAAAACCTATATTCTCCAAATCACAAACAAATACACAAATCCTAGATTTTATCAATCAAAGGATCAAATCAAATCTCAAGGTCATTTTAACACAAAATTAATTCAATTAAGTTCCAAACAACCTAAGATGCCATTCTAATCACAATACAACTCGCAAACATATGTAAAACCTAAAATCATAGAATCTAGTCAACATTAGTCCACAAATTGACTTTCAATTAGAATGATAATCAAGCTATCTTTCTTAATAGCTTTCACCAAACATAAACATAGATATAGAAGAAGAAACCCCAAACAAATGGAAGGTCAAAAAGCAAGAAATCCCAAAGTTGAGACCATTACCTTGGATTCTGCAGTTGGTTCGGAAATCAGTGTTCAACCACTTGAAATCACGATCAAACAGCCACCAAACCACTTGGAGATGTTAGAGGACTCAAATATGAACACTCTCCAACTTGAATCACTCAAATCCGACTCCGGATTAGGAAGATATGGTGTTTTGAAAATCTGAAAATTGGAGAGAACTCTATTGCGGGAAAACTGAAACTTTTCTTCTTGGATTTCAAAATGGAGAGAGAGAAGGAAGAAATAGGAGGAGAGAGAAGGACCACATCAGCCAATCACGTGGTGCCACGTCACCCCTTGGCCGTGGGGGGCGCGTGGCCCACACGGGAGCAGAGAGTGCTCCAGGCCGTGGGGCCCACGGCCTCATCAACGGCCAGCCCAAGTGGCCTACGGCCTGGGCTGTCCTCTCGTGCGTTCCCTCGGTTTTTTAGCCCGTATCTTGGGCGTCCGAACTCCGATTTCAAATCCATTTTTGGATTACGAACCGTGACTCTCTCACGCACGACGACGACTACACAACTTTGAAAAACGGTTGAGAAATCATCTCGGAAATCATCGATGAAGTCAACTCAACGAATGAGAACGAAAAATAGCATAGTCAACTTGTTTGGACTTGAAACCTTATGAATGAGTAACCGAAACGACTGGAACTCAATAAGGCATTAAATAAGAATATGTTCAAGTCCTAAACACAAAATACGGAAACATACAAATACAAAGACACACACATATGCTAGTTTTCGGACATAGTCCTAGAAAATGCAAAACACAAAGTTTATTAACTTAATATGAATGCATGAGCATATTTTGCCAAGTGTGTGAAAGTGATATGTAAATGAAATTAAATCATGAAGGAACACACAAGTATGATATGTGTGAGTGTGTGCCTAGCCTTGTAAGAGATAAGAGGTCCTTGAATACCTTTGTCGACCAATAATGCCCGAATCTCTTAAAAACCGGCTTCTTGAATGAGTTGTGGTTGAGACGTCCTTCGTCTTCAAAATTCTTCAATTACTAACCACTAAACATTACAAGATAAACACGTTTTGATATGGAATTAATGCCAACACTAATTATCAACCTTACATATGTGATTGACTTTTTATTTATATAATAACTAAATAAACAGTAATGATGGGCTTTGGGTCTTGAGGTTCTTGGGCTTGTCTCTTGACGAGCTAGAGCCCTTTGATGCTTGGGCTAGTCATTAGAATACGATCTATATAAACTATGTGTTCAAATGTATATTATTACAATTACAACTTCAAAAGTATAATTACATCTGAAAGAGTCGATATAAACAGTTTCAATCAGAATTCATATTATATATATTATGTGATTGAATATATATTTATATAATCACTGAATAAACAATATAATTGTAAACAGTAACCATGAGCTTTAGGTCTTAAGGTTCTTGGGTTTGTCTCTTGATGAGCTAGAGCCCTTTGAGGCTTTGGCTAGTCTGACTTTAATAAGTTTTTTTTTTTTAAACTTAAAATAGTATTTATGATTGTAAATATTTTAATACAATCACAACATGATTATGTAAATATCACCCGTTGTAAAAGGTGGAACAGTTTTATTGAAACACTATGTAATGTGAATCCCACATCGAAAAATAAAAAGGGATTAAAATGATTTATAAGTAGTAAAGTAATACTTAGACATTGAACAATAGGCCTCCCAACTGGGCCTAGCATTTAAACATATTGAAGTAATAATGAGCTTTGGGTCTTGAGGTTCTTGGGCTTGTCTCTTGACAAGCTAAAGCCCTTTGAGGCCTGGGCTATTATAACTTTAATAAGGGTTTTTAACTTTAAATACTATTTGTGATCGTAAATATTTGAATACAATCACAACGTGATTATATAAATATCACTTGTTGTAAAGGATGGAATAGTTTTATTGAAACACTGTGTAATGCGAATCCCACATCGAAAAATAAAAAGGGATTAAAATGGTTTATAAGTAGTAAACTAATGACTAGACATTGAACTATAGGCCTCTAAACTGGGCCTGACATTTAAACCTATTGAAGTAAAGATGGGCTTTAGGTCTTGGGGTTCTTGGGCTTATCTCTTGACTAGCTAGAACCCATTGAGGCCTGAGCTAGTTTGACTTTAATAAGGTTTTTTAATTTTTGTTTTTATAAGAGATGTATATTGGATCTATAAAAAGCATAACAAAAAATGAAGTTTCTGGATTACAATTTTTTTTTCCCCATATATACTACTGTTGTTGATATGAATGATATAAGTACAATGGGCATGTATGCCTGGTGTGGGACTATCGTCAATTATTTCATTAAAATAAGAAAAAAAAAAAAAAAACTTCTCTTACTAGACAAAAAAATTAAATATATCAAACTCGGACACTAGGACAAAGGGGTTGTAAACCTATACCCAAAGCTCTATTAATTCTCTTACTTTGTTGGACATTAGATTCACCGGCCCTATTATATTTTTAACTATTCACCTGTATCGACTGTTATCACATATTCCGAATTATGTTTACCCGTATCTAATGTAATCACACATTTCAAATGATGTTTACTCATATCGAGTGTTATCACACAAACAAATGCAAATCGAATAACGGGAACAGACTTAATTTTAAAAATAAATGATTGATGTTTAAATTTGAAACGCATTTATTGTTTTTGTCAGCTGCATTGATTTTTTTTTTTTTTTTTAATTTGAAAAGAAATGATTGTTTTACCTAGGGAGCATTTAATAAAGCAAAATTTTAAATTGCCTTGGATTAAATGGTAACCTGCTCAACAAGTTTATAGGTAAACAACAGGTAGCGGTGTTTAGTACACCGTTGTTCTATAGACAACCCCATTATATATACAGTATTATATATATTATATATATTTATATTTTTATATATATTATATTATATAATATATATATTATTATATGTATTATATAATATATATATATTATATGTATTATATATAATATATGTATTATATATTATATATTATATAATATGCTTTTATATTTTATTATTATTATCCATAATATATCATGCTATTATGAATGTTTTATAATTAGGGGTATTTTGGTCAAAATACAGTTAACTCCATTCAATTCCGTTATAACCAAACAAAATAATACCGATTCAGAGACTAATTCTAAAGTTTCAACCAACAAAAAACATAATTTTCCTTTCCTTTCCATTCACATTCTCATTCTCATTACCATTTTGATTACCATTCCAACATGTAACCAAACGTGACCATAGAGTATTGAGTTATATGATTTTATTAAAAGTTTCAATAAATATTTTTTAATATATGTTTGTCGTAGAAATTAAAATTTTGATTAGTTGAATAAATTTAAATTTATCTTAAAATGTTTTTTTATTATTATTATTTGTAACAACTCATATAGGTTATATATAAATATTATTCAATTGTTAACATATCAATGGTTATAGTCAAGTGGTAAAGGCTTACAATCTTTGAACTTGAGGTCAGAAGTTCAACTCCCACTAATGACAATTAATTGTCATTATTATCAGAGGTGGCGGGTGGCGGTGGCGGCGGTGGTCCGGTGACCGGCCCACTTGCCAGCGGAGGTGGCCGGACGGCGATCGACGGCGTGGTGGTGGTCCAGCGGTCCGGCGGGCGGCGGCGCTAAACTGTCAAGAAAGGCATTATTTTGTTGTGGTGAGACCACCATCTTTGCCTTTAATCTCACACACGTCATCTTTAAAAATAACATTATGTCCTTTCTGCAGAAGCTACTCAACACTCAATAGGTTGTGTTTAACGCCTTGGAACATAGAACACAGTGTTGATCCGTTTGACACCTTTCTTTGTTTGAATAAGAATATCACCCTTTCCTTTTACCTGAAGTCGCTTGTCATCACCAATCTTGACTTCACTTTGGAGAGAATCATCCAAAATTACAAAAAAAAAACATCTTTGTTGCTAGTCATATGGTTACTACAATTTAAAGGCTGCTTTTCTGTTTAGTGAAAGCAAGATGAACAAGAAAGTAATAATAAGTGGAACAGGAGACCTTATTTCATTCATGATTATCACAACCAAAATTTTAACGATCAAAATGAAGAATAACACCAGCTATATATATAGCTAGGAACGTTTGTATAGCATTTTTGAGCTCTCATAACCAAGGTCCAAGCATTTTTATATTACCAAAGAAAGTATTATTAATAATGACAATTACTACAAACTGTAGCCGGCATTGAGCATGATTTTGCCAACTGGAGCAGCTACACTATTCATTTGATTTAAATATCCATATTCTGATAGATAAGAAAAGGCGGAGAGAAGGGTTGGTTAGGGGGCCAAACAAAAAAATTATATTAAAGAATCTGAGATGTATATTATATATATATATATATATATATATATATATATTCACAATATCTTTTTTTTTTTTTTGGAAACAAATAGAGAACAATCACAGGGAAGAACAGAGACAAGAAGGGCTGGTATTCAGCCAACAGGACTCCTTAGAGGAGGAGAAGGCCAAAGATGCGAGGTCGTGAGCCAAGCAATTGCCGCTGCGGGGAATGGCCTGACAATTAAGCAACCCCACTTCATCAACCAAGGCCCTGATATCATTGATAATAAATTTGGCATCACTAAGGTCAGAGTAGGGAGAATTTAGAGTAGATGCCACAGTTGAGGCGTCAACTTCATTAAGCTGGACGGAGAGATTATGCCTTTTGGCTAATAAGAGGCCTTCGCGAAGAGCCAAAAATTAGCAAATATCCATAGAGAAACTACCCACAAGGCGCTTAGAGATAGCCGCCGCAACCCAACCCTTACTATCTCTTATCACAGCCCCCACACCAATAAAGGACACACCAGAATGAACAGAAACATCAAAATTTAGCTTTAAGAAGCCGGAAGGGGGAGGGAGCCATACCTCATTCTTGGAAGGGGAAACATGCAGACTTCTAGGATTTAAAGCAAGTAGGGAGCTTTGGAATTCAGACAGGTAGTCACCAGCCCAAGCAACCAGAGCAGTAGGCTCTCTAACTTTGCCACCATTCAAAGAGGCGTTCTTATTCTCCCAGATGCACCAGAGGGTAACACAAAACAAATCCAGTTCGTCTTTGTTCAAATTGGTCCTCAACCTTGACAACACCTCAACAATCAGAAGCTCTCTGGAAAAATCAATAGTTGAGGAAAAAAAATGGAGCAGTTCTAGGCTTTCCATAAATTTTTACACCAAAGAAGAGCATGGGCCACGGATTCCACACTTTCCCCACAAAACCTGCAAGTAGCACAGTTAACAACATTCCTCTGCAGCAAATTAAGGAGGGAGGGGATTGCGTTACGACAAGCCCTCCAAACAAAAATTCTGATTTTAGGAGGAATGTAAAGACACCAAAGAGTGTTCCACCATTTACGGGCAACTGACGGGTTTGAGGAGAATGAGAGGTTTCTGTCATGAAGGGCCACCTAGTAACCACTCCTCACAAAATAAAGCCAATTTTTGTCAAAGTGCCAGGCTAGCAAATCATCCCCACCTCTCACACTAACCGGAATGGAAGAGATAGCCTCGTTATTAACTAGGAGAAAAACTGGTTTAGCTTGTCAAGGTCCCAACAGTGGGCATCCTGGTCAATGAGATCAACCACTCTTAGGTCTGGATCCCGCCCAAAAGTCACAGGTCTAAAGGTGGAGGGTTTAGGGACCAAGGGTCAGAGAAAACCTTTATACTGGCTCTGTTTCCCACTTTCCAACGTAGGCCTTTCAGGAGAAGGGATCTTCCCCATAAAATGCTTCTCCAAATGTGGGAGCTATCAGGCTTGAGGGTGACGTCAAGGAAACCTTCACTGTTAAAATATTTGGCCTTTAGAACCTTAGACGCCAGAGAGTCCGGGCATTTTAGGATACGCCAAGCTTGCTTAGCGATGAGGGATTGGTTAAACAGGGTGAGGTCTTTGAAGCCCAGTCCTCCACAGCTTTTGGGTAGGCAGAGATCCTCCCACTTCACCCAACTAATTTTCCTCTTTTTCCCTTTAGAGCCCCACCAAAACTTGGAGATTAAAGCTCCCAAATCCTTTCAAAGACCCAACGGAAGCTGGAAAAGACTAATCAAGTACGTAGGGATTGCTTGGGCGACTGCTTTAATTAGGACTTCCTTTCCTCCAAAGGATAACAAATTATTTTTCCAACCCCGAACCTTTTTCCAGACCCGCTCTTTGATATCATCAAAGGTCCTCCTTTTATTTCTACCCACAAGTGTCGGGAGGCCTATGTATTTATCTTGGGTGTTAGAGTCTGGAATATGGGGCACATCTTGGATCTCCCTTTTGACTGTTAGGGGAACATTAGGGCTGAAAGTGATCTTTGATTTTTGGAGGTTAACCTATTGACTCGATCCTCTTTGTAAGTACCTAGCAAATTTCGAATAACCAAGTAGCTGTCATTCGAAGCCTTGCAGAAAAGCACACTATCATCCGTAAAAAAACAAGTGGCTAACAAGAGGGCATCCCCTACTACACTTGATTCCCAGAGATCCACCATTCCTTTCCGAACTTCTAATTAGGCCGGATAAACCTTCCTCACAAAGGATAAACAGGTATGGGGAGAGAGGGCATCCTTGTCTTAGTCCCCTGGATGGAATCACTTGGCCGGCTGGCTTCCCATTGAGAAGGAAGGACAGTTTCGATGAGGAAATACAATCCATTACCACAAAGATCCATGACCCTGGAAAATGCATTCTTTCCATCACTGCTTGGAGGAATCCCCACTCCACGCGATCGTAGGCTTTACTCATGTCCAGTTTAAGGGCCATAAGACCTTTTTTTTCCTTCTTTTCTTCGACTAATAAAGTGGTGGGTCTCAAAGGAAACCAGTACATTATCAAAAATAAGCCGCATAGGAATAAAAGCTGACTGGTTATGGGAGATGATGGAGGAAAGGTAGTCCTTGAGTCTGTTTGCTAAAGCCTTAGTGATGATTTTGTACACAACGTTGCATAAGGAGATAGGCTTGAAATCCGTGATTGAAGAGGGGTTCTTAATTTTTGGGATAAGAACAATATTAGTGCTATTAAACTCACAAACAGAAGCTTTCCCATTCAGAACATTGAGACAAACTGTTGTCACTTTTGGGCCCACCACGCTCCAAAAATTTTGGAAGAAAATCGCTTGAAAGCCATCGGGATAAGGAGCTTTCGTTGAGTTCATCTCAAAAACCGCTCTTTTCACTTCTTCTTCCTTGAATTCCACCCCAATGCTTCTCTGCATTTCAAAGTCTAACCTGCTCGAAATTGACTCTGTGACTCTACTAATGTCCTAGGGAGAGGGTTCTGAGCTTTTGAAAAGAGAGGAAAAATAAAAGCAAATAATTCGGGACAACCCTTCCTCAGAATCTTAGAGGTTTCCATTAGCGTCAGCCAATCTAAGAATGCAGTTTTTCTTTTTTCTCTCTGAAGCTCTTTCGTGGAAATATTTTGAATTTCTACCTCCTGCAGCCAGCCAATTCGTCTGGGCCCTCTGCCTCCAATAAATCTCTTCGCAATCAAGTAGACCCTCAAGTTCCTTTCTAGCCTTTTAATCTGCTCCATCACTTCTGGTGTGTTACTCCTCACATACAGCGATTCAATCTGTTTTTGTTTGTCATTAATGGATTTTCGGAGTGATCCAAAGCGCTCCTTGTTCCACCCCAATAGTTTCTCAGCACACCAACTTAGCTTGGATTTCAGGTCAAGAGAATTTCGGGATAGCCCTTTCTCTGCCCACGCATTCTCAATAACATCTAAAATGTCTTTTTCTTTCAACCAAAAAGGCTCAAACTTGAAGCCTCTGTCACTTCCTCTCCCAATCAGACAACTTGAATCAAACCTTAAAAGAAGAGGACAGCGATCAAAACAGTAAAAGCCCAAGTGTTCCACACTAACCTGATTAACAACATTGAGCCACTTCTCATCCACTAGGAATCGGTCTAGTCTTTCCTGAATGTTTCTGTGTCCCTCTCTCTTGTTATTCCAGGTGAATTTTGGCCCTGAGAAACCCAAGTCAATCAGGTCACAATCATCCATAGCTTGCCTGAAACCGTTCATGCTTACTAAAGATTTATCTGACCCTCCCATTTTCTCTGAAAGACTCAGCAGCTCATTAAACTCCCTCCCACAAACCAGGGAAGGTCATCCACGGCACACAATCTACGCAACAAATCCCAGGAGGTAGCTTTGATACTAAGAGATGGTTACCATAGAACCCAGTGAACCGCCATAGGAACCCACTTTCCATACGAATCCTAGCATCGATATGACCCTGCGAGAAGGATAGCATTGTAACATCCAGCCTATTATACCAAAAAAGTAACAGACCGCCACTCTTTCCTCTACTGTCCACACTAAGACCACCAGTGTACCCTAACCGTTCTCTGATACTACTAGCCCACTGACCATTAAGTTTAGTTTCTGACAAGAACACTAACTCTAGAGAATGTTTTCTCAGCAGTCTCTTCAAGGCCGCGAACGCCCGAGGATTCCCCAGACCTCAGACGTTCCAACAAACACCTATCATGGCTCTCAACAGGCCTACATCGCAGGCTCCGCCGATATATTTTGTTTATCACCTGACAAAAATGCCTTCTTCTTTTTCGCCTCCCTAAAATCTTCAAAGGAGACTGTCAACCCCTTTCTCTTAATGTCACTCGGCTCTACTATCTCAAAAGATGGTGTTAAAGTTTCCAGAGAAGAATTGAGGTTTCTTTTTTATTTCGGGGACTTTTGTTTTTAGGGAGAGCCATCTTTTCTTGTCCCTTTCCGAATTGTTTGGCTTACTGCAAGCAAACGGTGTAGAGGGCTTAGAACTTTCACACCCGACTGAGGGCTATGGGTACCTCTGGCAACACGTTTCCATTTTCTCACATTCCTTTTCCCATTTGAATCCTTACCTGGAACTCCTGTTTCATCAGACAGTGATTTCTCTATTGTAGGAACCTCTGAATAAACCACAATCCCCTCCATTGCAAAATTAGAATTAAGATCCCCAGGCTTGTTTGTCTTCTCATTTCCTTGTTGTGACCCCTCTTCCTTATTTTCTTCTATTCTTTGCATCATTTTCCCTAGACTAGTCAATCCCCCATGCTCCTGTACAGACATAACTCCTTCTAGTAGGAAATCTTCCCCCCTCTTATCTGGTTCTCTTCCAACTGACGCCCCACTATTCACTCTGTCGGTATTTTGTTTCGGATTGGACACTGTCTTACTACCACCTATCTTTTTAATGGAACCTTCAGAGGTGGAGAGAGATTTGTATTCGCCAGAATCAGACGAGTTTTTCCCCTATTGTCATTGATGTGTCACTCTTGATCGTTCCCCTATGGCTGCCCGCATCCACGATCCATACTTGGTGGAGGACCCTTCTAGAGCTTTAATATGGCTTTATCATCAGGACATTCACGAAGTCCATGCCCAATTTTCCCACACGCATAACAAAATTCCGGGAGACGTTCATATGTCAGCGGAACCTAAACAGCTTTCTCTGACTCATTTACTCCCAACTTGATGAATCTCTTTAGGGGTTTTAAGAGATCAATTTGAACCTTAACTCGAAGGAATCTTTCCCAGCATTCCTTAGATTCAGTCAGGATTTCGATAGTCGGCCCAATCTGTTCTGCAATTTCTTTCGCCGCTCGACGATTCATACACATGAGAGGCAAGTTGTGAATCTGGACCCACATTTCAATCTCATTGAACTTTAGGCTAGAGATGTCTCCGGCTCCTTTTAGTTTCTCTAGAACGATTAGATTTTTGTCAAAATGCCATGGGCCTCTTACCCAAATTGAGTCTCGAGCATCTGGGTTGCTATAAAAGCTTCCATATTAACTTTTTTTGATGACAACACTTTCCCTACTAGACAATGGTCCACATCAGCGATACCCACTTTCTCGGCTTCACCCTTGATTTGGAAAATCGGCTCCTTTTCTGAAAGGGACAAAGATTCGCACAACTTCACTAGATCGAGGGTACCCATGGACCGCAACACCCAACTAGCCAAGCAACGCACTCACACACCAAATCTGAGAAAGAACAAGACCCACACCCAGATCTGGATCGGAAACTAGAAGAAAAAACACTCACTCCCCTTCTCCTCCCACTAAAAAAGACACACTACCTAAAGGACCACTCCTTCTACAGCTGTTCTTCTCAGTAGAGAGAGAACTTTCGAGAAGACCCCTGTTCAAAAAATTGTACCTTATATTCACAATATCTATTAATTCGGGACCAGCTATTTTTTTTTTTTTTTTTTTTAAGTTTTCACCATTAGTAAGATTTGAGCCGCTGACTTGGGAATCATTTTATCAAGCCCCAAGCTCATCCATCTACTAGTTGAGCTACCCCTGTTGGCAGATATATATTATATTAGACATTTACTATTCAAACATTTTGTCAAGGAAATTAAAAAGGACTCAAATCTGCTGTCCAAAAATGGTGTTCTAATTTATGTCTAACCAACTAAATTGGAAAATGTGTCTACATTTAATTATTTTTTTTCAACTTCTTCCATGTCTCAATTTGATTGGTTAGACATAAATTGGGACATCATTAATTTTTGGACAGTTGATTTGAGTCCCTACAATTTCGTTAACTTCTTCCATACAATTTCGTTTGAACCAAATAGAAAAGGAGTCCCTTCCACATTGTGATATTTATGCTCATATATTAATTACAGGATCTTTAAAAGTCTTCCATATTTTGATATTTATGTTAATACATCACTAAATCTTGAAAAATCAGCAGAATGCTCTCTCTTTTTGTTTCACCATTAATATATTAATTATATCAAGTGTAAGCTCAAATTTAATTTCCAAATTTCAGAAACAAATAAAGGAAATTTCTTGATTCATGCAAACCGCAAAGGAACAAGAAATAAGGCATATCTTTGACACTCTTTCAAATTTGTATACACAAGTAATAAACAGATGTAATAATGAAAGAAATCCTAAAAATATAATTTCCAATATCTTTTGACTCTCGCAATCTTTCATCAATTATATATATTCTGCTCTCCTTCGTTTGAACCAAATCAAAAAACCATGGAAGATACAATTTCTTTGAAGTTTGTGTTCTTTGCTTGTGCTCTCTTTCACTTTTTGGTCCCTTCCTTGGCTCAAACTTGTAATAGCTATGTCTTCTTAAACCAAAACACATACCGTTCATGCAACGATCTCGAATCATTGAACTCATTTCTTCATTGGAACTACAACCAACCAACCAATACCGTAGACATTGCCTATCGTCACACCAAAATTGCACCGCAAAGATGGGTTGCATGGGCTGTAAACCCTAGCAGGAAAGGAATGGTTTGCTCACAAGCTCTTGTAGCCTACCAAAACGCTGACGGGATCTCATCTGCATACACATCTCCGGTGACTAGTTACAATACTCGATTGGAAATGGGTGATTTGAGCTTTCAAGTGGAAAAGATTTCGGCAGAGTTTGCAAACAACGAGATGATCATATATGCAAAATTTGTGCTGCCAAAGAATGTGACCTGGGTGAACCATGTATGGCAAGACGGTCCGGTGAATGAAGATTATAGTCTCGGCAGGCATGCTCTGGATGCTGATAATCTTAGATCAACGGGAGTTGTAGATTTTCTGTCTGGACAAGTTGTGACTACAAAAGGAGGAAGCTCCTATCTCTCGTTGAAGAAGGTAAGCACTCCAAGTTATTTTCTTTTTCTTAAAAGAACAGATAATTAATTAATATATTTAAATTGTGCCCAAAAATCAATTAATTTTTTTTTTTTTTTTTTACATGAAAATCATTTTTTTTTCAAAATTAATTTGTTAGATTGGTTAATTCTAAGATTATGCAATTTAATTTCAGTTTCAATTAAATTTGTTTTGTGAGGGTATGTGTAAGTTTTATTAAATATTGGAATATTTGAATGATTTTGCTACCATGCAAGATTTTTAGTGTTAGGGATAGTTACTAGAGATATGAGACATCAAAGTTATTTTAAAAATTTTCGATTATTTTTATTTTAAAACTTTTGATTTTTTTTTTCAACCCATAGGTTAAAATCACATTAATATGAAACAATTATAAAATATATATGATGCATTTTATATATTTTAAACTTTTTCATAGAATTAGAATTCAATGAATATCATCTTTTCGGTAACTATACAAATTATGGAACATTAATATAAACCCTAATTAGGAAAATGACTATTCCTTTTTTTTTCAATGGACTATTGTTCTTTCGTATTCAGGCACATGGAGGCATAAATATGATAAGTTGGGGCATTCTGTTGCCAATAGGAATTTTAATAGTTAGGTACACGAAGGAGTGTACTGAAAATCGGATTTGGTTTTACGCTCATATGATATGCCAATCCTTAGGCTATACGGCTGGCATTGTTGGAGCTGCCATCGGATTTTATCTTGGTGTCAAATCTCATGGTATTCAATATGATGCTCACAAATCTATTGGCATCGTACTTTTCGTTCTTGGCTTCATTCAGGTACTATATAATCATTCCTTAATTCATTCTGAATATTCCTTAATTTTGATGACATTTTTATTAAGGTGTTGGAGAATTTAAGTTGTGAAATTTGATTTTATTTGATTTCTTTCTTTGAATTTATATTATTTGAACTTTTAATTGATGTATTTGTGTGCAATTTCTATGTTAACTTCAAGGTACAATATTTGTTGGAGTTATCTAAAATATTTAATTTAATTGAAAATTTTGAAATAGCATTCAAGATTTGTTTCTCCCTTTCTATCACATAAAATATATCATTGCAGATGTCAGTTACATTTTTTTTTTTGGTATAAAGTATAAAAATTTATATTTTTTCATTGGATACGGGAATAGACAGAGCGGGGATAGATATGTCTACCTCAATCCGGGGATTCCCCGAATTTTCACTACTTACTTATAAATGGGAATGGATACGGGGATGAGAATAAATATCTCAACGGATACAGAGATGGATAATCTACTTACTTGTAAATGAGGATTGATACGGAGATGGGGATATATATCACAAACGGATACAGGGATGGATAATGAGGTATCCATCCCCAATCCGCTCCATTGACATCCCTTATCCCTACTTCCATTGAGGTATGTTGCGCAATAGAGGAAGGAGGTTTGTAACAAAAACAAAAAAAATTTAAAAAAAAAAAAAATCATTTTAAAAAGTAGAAGTAAAACAAAGTGGAGGGATAGTTTTGTCCGTTCAAGAAAAAAAATTTAACAGAAACATTAAAAACATTGCATGTTAACAAATTTAAAAGTGCATTATTTATATGACTATTTCCCCTTTAATAAAAGTCCATACATGGGCATGAATTGTCTTGTAGGTACTTGCTGGGAAGCTGAGGCCAGGTGTGGAGCACAATCTCAGAAAAAAATGGAAGATATACCATCTAGGAATTGGGTATTTGGTGATTATGTTGAGTGTGACCAACATCTTTAAGGGATTCTTCATTCTAAAAGCAATGAAAATTTGGATGCTAACATATGTAGGCTTTGTCATATTTTTCCTCGTCCTTTTTGTTTTCTCATTCAACCCCATCTTAAGATGTAAAAAGGTGGAAGCTTCTGCATGATTAATTCATGCTTGATTAAAGTTCGATTCAGCTATCCACTCAGGGACTTTTATTAGATTTTACAAATTCCAATGTTATGAAACAATTCTTATTTACTCAATGCAATTTTATTCAAGTATTTTGCATTTTATTTGTTGAATTTTATACTAATCTACTTCTGTACGTACTTCATGGTATATCACAAATAATTCATTTGCTGAAACATAAATAGTGTGATTAACAGATCAAAACATGTATAAGATACATAATTTGTTGCTACATTATGATTAAAAAAAATACATAAATCTAACCAGGTTGAGATAAGTCTCACGGGATAATAAGTCTCGAAAATTTATCGAGACCTATCTCTTGGCTTTGTTGGCCAAAGCCAAGACACTTCTGAATATTTAAGTCTCGATTTCTCTGACTACTATTTTGAGGTTTTTTTTTTTTTTTTTTTTGGTCAAAAAAATTCTCTTTATCATGTCGAAAAATAAATCATTTGTCTTGTAACTGAGAAGTAAATAACCGATTATGTGAAATTATCTTGTCTTTCACACGCACACACAAGAAAGCCGTTTTTGTATCCTTTTATGAAATTATGATAGTGCTTTTCAAATAAATAAATAAAAAACATTGCAAGTGGTTATATCAAAAAAGGAAAAGAAATTATGATTATAAGTTATAACCTAAACCTCATTTTGTTTTTATTTTAATTTTTTTTTAATGATTTTATTGCTTTTATAGTCTATTTTTAAATATTTTATTTTTTATTTTCTAAAATATTTTTAATATATATATTTTTTTTCATTATGTTCAATTATATAAAAAGAAATTCTTAAATAATCATATTTCATTCGATTTAAATAAAGTCAAAAAGAAACTAATAGAATTTTAATCACATTGATCCCAAAGATAAAACGGAGAGGATAACGGATTTTCATCCCATAAGTTTGTGTAATGTCATTTATAAGATAGTGGCTAAGGCGCTGGCTAACAAGTTCCAGCTAGTTCTAGGGGAGGTAATATCTGAAACTCAAGAGCTTTTATCCATAACTGTTTAATCTCTGATAATGCGATTGTGGGCTTTGAGTGCATGTATGCTTTGAAGAGGAAGAAAAAGGGCAAGGGAGGAATTTGGCTCTTAAGCTCGATATATCGAAGGCCATCGATAGAGTTGAATGAAGTTTCCTCATGGGTATGATGCAGAGACTAGGTTCTTGGATGCTTGGATTAATCGCATCATGAGGCATGTTACCTCAATCTCATTCTCCTTTCTTGTTAATGGTTCTATATGTGGCTCGCTTAAGCCTTCTAGGGGATTATGGCAAGGGGATCCCTTGTCCTCGTACCTCTTTCTGATTTGTGCGGAAGGTTTGTCGCACTTGATTTTTTTTAGCTAAAAGAAGAGGTGATATCTCTGGGTTCCGATGTAATAGAGGTAGGCCAAAGATTACACACTTGTTCTTTGCTGATAGTAGCTTGATGTTTTCTAAGGCTTCGGAGAGAGATTGTAGATCTATTAGGTGGGTTTTAGACTGTTATGCTAAGGCTTCGGGCCAATTGGTTAACTTTTAAAAGTCAGCAATTTGTGTGAGTAGTAAGGTTGCTAGATCGAATGCGGTGAACCTAGCTCGGATCATTGGAGTCCAGTTGGTTGGTTGCCATGAACAATATTTAAGGCTCCCTAACTTTGTAGGGAAAAACATAAAACAAGTGTTCGCCAATATTCGAGATCGTGTTTGGGATAGGTTAAAAGGGTGTAGCAGAGCGAGCTTTTCTCCATCTGCGGCAAGGAAGTCTTGCTAAAGGTGGTGATTCAATCGATTCCCACGTACTCTATGTCGTTATTTCAGTTGCCAAAAGGGCTTGTGGATGACCTTTATAGGTTGAGCACTCGCTTTTGGTGGTGTTCAACTGAGGATAAAAAGAGAATTCATTGGTGTTCTTGGAAAAGGTTATGTCAAAGCAAAGGTTTGGGAGAGACCTCTCGATCTTCAATCAAGCTCTCTTAGTTAAACAATGCCGGAGGCTTGTGTGTCAACCTTCTTCTTTAGACATTGCTAAAGTGTTAAAACATTGCCATTTTCCGGACTACTTCGTTTTACAGGCTAGGTGTACTGATGAGAGTTCGTTTCTTTGGAAAAGTTTTATGTGGGGGGAAAGAGTTGTTAGAAGCCGGCTCCCGTTGGTGAATTGGTGCTGGGGATTCAGTGTTGGTTTACCAAGATCGTTGGCTCCCTAGGTAGTCAAAATTTAAAGTCTTTTCCCCACCAAATTTGGGGGTTGGAGTTAAGGTCCAAGCTTTGAAGATTCCAAGTGTTAGTTGGAACAAAGAGCTGATTCGTGAGTCTTTTCTGTCAGATGATGCGAATATGATTTTGAGTTTGCCTTTGAAACTATTATGGCGTGCCTAATTATATCTAGAGAAGGGGGGGTTGGAATAGATTTTAATTAAGTTAATTACCAATTTTTCTTGATTTGTCAATATTCAATAAAAATCCGTTTCTAGTCAAAACAACAATCAAGTGTAAAGTGCGGAAAATAAATAACACTTGATTTTTACGTAGAAACCTTCAACAAGGAAAAACCACGGGCTAATATGTGCGCCACACACGATCATCGAATCCACTATTTGTAATGGTGTTTACAACCTAGGTTGACCACATCAAACCCTACACGGTCACTAACACACCACTACTACCCAATGAGCCTTTAATAGCGAACTTAGATCAATTTGCTTGTGTACTAAGGCACCTTAGTCACAAGACTTACTTCTCAATGAAGAGATCAATGACCTATGCAAATATAATGATATTCAATATGCAAATAATGGTAGGCTACACTAAATGATTAATTAGATATTAAAATGCAAATCTAACAACCTAATTATCAAACAAGCCTACATGCACATACATGAGGTCTCAATTAGATGTAGAGATTTCTAACAACCTAATTGTCAATTAAATGCACATGAACATTCAATACAGTTTGACCAGATAAATAAACATTTGTCTATCAACCTAATCAATAATCAATTCTACAAGAATATTCAAGGTTTAGCTATTTAGACAAAACAACCTAATTAATTAAGCTATCACAAACAAACTTAATCATGTTATCAAGACTCATAAATATATGCAATAAAAAGAGACTAGATATTTAATCAAGCAATAAATACCTAATCTAGAGTAAGAAGAACATTAAATGTTATTCAATGAAGTTCTAACTTACCTAGTTATGAAACCAAGAACACCCAAGCTTTAAATATGCTTAGAGATGCATGAAGATGATAACTTTTGGGTTTAGGAGAGTTAAAAAGCAATCTTGGTGCTTTCTCTCACTAGAAAACTCTTAATCTCTCTCTCTAGGGTTTTGTAGCTTTTTGTTCCTTTTAATACAAATGAGAGAAAAAGATGTATTTATAGTGCTTAGATGATAACCCTATAAATTTCATGAATTTCACTTTAAAAATGAGTCAAATTGGACTCCAAATGAGTGAGATATGGTCAAATTACGAAACAAGGGCGGAGCAGTGCGCCGGTCCATTGCGCTAGTATAAACCTACGCAGTTACCAGCGCACTGGCAAATCAGCACAACAGCTTGATTTTTGAGCACCTCAAACCATGACCAAACAACATCGAAACCTTTCGTATAATATACCGTTGGAAAGGTATGGATGTCTACTTTCTACTCCTTTTAATGGAATGACGTTTCGATGTCTGTAGAAAGAGTTATGGTCAATAGAGTGACCAAAGGTCAGACCTAGAAAACAGCAGAGATGTCCTGTTTTTGTGGTCACTTTGGAGATATCAAAACCAATCCAAATGGTCATAAAATATTATGAATAATATATCATTGGAAGGGTATGAGTGTCTAGTTTGTATAGAAATTTTCAAAACTCATTTTGAAACTTTGTATAAAACACTATGGTCACAAGACCATGCAAATGTCAGTTTTGAAAACATTTGAAACATTGAAATCCAATCTCTTGAAACTAGACATTTCACTCTAAACAACCAAACCAAATCTAACACTTATCTAATAGAAGAATGAGACCTTCTCAAGTGGTCAACCATCGCGCTAAGACATACACACCATCGTGCAAGTGCGGACGTTTTCGATCAATCTTCAGGAAACAAATTACATGACACACAAACCATCAAAGATGTGCAAATGTGAAGTGTGAAGTGAATGCATCATAATGCCTAAAATGACATGGCAATTATCAATCAAGACGCAATCAATTAAAACATGCATGAAGAGAGTTCAATAACATGAATGCACATACATAAAACACAACATACAAGAAGTTTAGATATGCATGAGTTGTGTGTGTGTGCAACTAAGATATCTTCTATGCTAGTAAGCACATGTATTTTACCCTTGGAGTGCTTATCATCTTGAGGTCTTGAAAGGGCCTTTGTTAAGCTTGATCACCAACAATTAAGCGCCTAAGCTACCCTTACATTTCAAACCCCAATTGTGGTTTGTCACCGAAATAAGTCAATCAAAAATGAGAAACTTACAGCCTTGTGTGTCATCGTCGACTTCGGATTCTTTGATGTGGCACTATGATAAGATAGGTTCTTATTCGGTGAAAAGTGGCTACCATCTTGGTTATGAGCTTCATCCCATTCTGAGTTCCTCAAGGCTTAGTCTGGCAGAATCATGGTGGAAGTTTCTATGGTGTATTAAAATCCAGGCAAAGGTGAAGATGCACATCTGGAAAGCCTGTTTCAATTGGATACCGACTAACGTTAATCTGGCAAAGCGAGGGTTGCATGTAGAGGTTCATTGTCTTTTGTGTGAGAAGTGGCCGGAATCAACCATGCATGCATTATGGACTTGGCCCACCATAAAGAAAATTCGATCCATATGCAGGCTTATGAGAGGTTCTGGTGTGGTGGACAACTACAGGTTTCTAGACTTCATGATGACGTGCCAAAATCAACTGAAGAATTTGAGCTCTTTTGTATGTTTTTGTGGTAGGTCTGGTTCAAGTGCAATAAGAAGGTCCACGATAATTTAGTGGTACAAGAGGATGCGATGGTTCCTTGGGCAGCTACTTTCCTTGACGAATTTAGGCGTGCTAATGACCAAATTATAGAGAGTGATAAAGAAATGGGTGGGCCGGCTCAGAAATGGAACCCTCCAGATGGGGGTAGCTATAAAATGAACACTGATCCGGTCGTGGACTGTGTTAAGGGAAGCGTTGGTTTTGGAATTATCATTCGTGACAGTGATGGTACTGTCTTGGCTTCTAATGCGCAACAGATCGATATTAAGTATTCGATGTAGATTGCTGCAACAATGGCTCTATTGCGGGGTTTAGTTATAACATGGGAAGTGGGACTTTGGCCTCGCTTTGTAGAATCGGATGCTAAGGTGGTCGTGGACCTCATCAAAGGTTAAGATGTTTGTTGGTCTGAGATAGGGCTTATTATTTTAGATATTAAGCAACAACTTACTAGCTTTCCTGATTGCATGGTGGGTTTTGTTCCTAGAAAAGCCAATATGGCGGCTTATTGCCTTGCCAAGCTTGGTTTGAGTGTAGAGAGCGATAGGGTCTGGTTGGAGGAGTGTCCTCCTAGTGTGGCTACTGTTGTGTTGGGTGACTGCCCAAATTTGTTGTAACTCTCCTTCGTTAATGGAATATTTCCTTTTCAAAAAAAAAAAAAAAAAAAAAATTCAAATAACGGTCAATTAATAGTTAATTACAATTCTCTCTTTAAGTTAATATAGCTTGACCCAAAAAAATATAATAAAGATAATTAAAAACAATAAATAAAAAAAATAAAAAAAAGGATGGGGTGGGGTAGTGGGTGTTAAGCAAATATATTCAAATCTCAACCACTGGATTAAGTAGAACTGACAATGAGTCGAATCAAATCGAATACATGTCGAATGATAAATGAGTTGAACCTAATTTTACTCAACCCAATCCCACTTATTAGCTTATTGGGTTTTAAAATGTAAACCCAAACCCATTCGCTAATTTAATAGGTAACCCAAAACTGATCCATTAAACCCGTTATTTTTATTATTATTATTTTTAGTAATTAATAATGTTAATTTTAAAAATAAGAAAAAAAAATATAAAAATATTTGTATACTCATAACACAAATATAAACAAACATATTATAATGCAATAGTAATATATTAAATTGAAAATAAATGTATGTCAAAACAATCTTGCGAAAATCTTTAATGACCAAAATGTCTAAAATAAGCAAACATCAATCTGGAGAATTTTCTATGAAAATAAATAAATAAATAAATAAATAAATATATATATGTATATATATATACAATTTTTCTATTATTAGTTCGAACTAACAAAAGATATATCAGTTACTTGCATGTGGGCCATTGGATTTAAATACCTTGATTTGTTTGCATGCACTTGTCAAAACATCTTTTAAATCCAATGATTCACATGCAAGGAACTGATATATTTTATATCAGTTCGAACTGATAATAGAAAGACTATATATATATATATATATATATATATATAGGTTTATAGGTTAGTTCTTAGTTGTTTAACGTTTACAAATTTTTTTTATTAATGAATTTATGAAATGTTAGGGCTTCCAAACTTTTTATTAATGAATTTAGGAAATTTTAGGGTTTTCAAAGTTTTTATTAATCAATTTAGGAAATTTTAGGATTTCCAAACTTTTTATTAATCAATTTAGAAAATGTAGGGTTTTATTTTGTAGGTATAAATTGGATGTAAAATAATTATAATATTTTTATTAAACTTAATGGATGGGTCATGGGTTTGAATTTGGATCCTATGCTGATCTAATCTTTTTCCCGTTATCACCTAATCTCATGACACATAAACATTCATGTTATCACCTAATCTCATGATACATAAGCATTATAATGAATGGATGGTTAAGATGTGATTGGTTTTCACAACTAATCACATATTTAAAAAGGTCAAGAAAATGATTGAATTAATAGACGACCCAAATCTCATGGGTTTTAGTGGGTTTTGAGAGATAAACTCAAACCAGACCAATTATTTTTTTGTGATTTTAATGATCAAACCCAATAAAACTAGTCCTGTAACCGCTTTTGATGATTGGATTTGGGTTGTATTAGTGGATTGGGTGTAATTCTGTCATAGCATTTGAGTAGTTGAGAATTTGAGATGTTGAAGTTAAAAATTTGATAATAATAATAATAATAGTTTCTAAAAAAATAAAAAAATTCTACACTCTCTTTTAATTTCACTCGCTTAACACGTACACGCTCTCGTTACGTCTTCCTTCTTCAACGATGACTCTCTCTCTCTAAAAACAATAACCAGACACGGACTGGCCTCTCTCTCTATCTCTCTCTATATTTCCCAAACAATGAAGACCAACAAAAGACCTAGTTATTCTCTTCTTCTATTGATTCTTTTGATTCTATCACTCTCTCTCACTTCCGTCCTCGCCGATTCTCACTTCGAAGGTTTCGATGCCGAAGACGACGTCGTCGAGGACGAATCTTTGGACCTCGAATCGCTCCACAAAATCACCGATCTCCCCTTAACTCAGTCCGACTCGTCTCCACCATCTAAAACTACCCATCTCTCCTCTTCAGATTCCCTATCCGACCCAGATCCAAATCCCAACCCGAATCATCCTCCATCCAAACCATCCTCTCCCACGACGTCGTTTGAATACTGGGATGAAGACGAATTTGAAGGCGTCCCCGTCCAACACCCACCTCCCGAGACTCAACAAACTACCGAAAATGCCACTCCGGACCAGAACCTGGATCCGAAAACGACCCAAGAATCGAAAACCGGTCCCATTTCGAAGAAACCGTCATCGTTCCTTATTGAGATCGTCTCCGTCACGTTCCTGATAATGTTCTTGATCAACTACTTCACTGGCAAACGCGAGAACGAGAATCTGGCTCTTGCCTGGGCAGCCAAGTTCGCGACAAAAGATTCGATCTTCGAGAAGAATTTCAGTCTTCTGGGCGTTGGAGATGGGGACGACTCGCCATTGCTGCTTAAAGAAGGTCAAAATGTGTTCAAATTCTACGCTAGTGGGCGCAGGTACTGTTCCGGGTTGCTGGCGACCATGGAGTTGAAGAGCAGGCACGATTTGATATCGAGATTGTATAATTTAGTGGTGCCTTGTAAGGATGAGATCACATTTGAGGTTTATATGAATGAAGATGCGATGGATCACGTGGTTTTCGCAATGGCAAAGAAGAAGGCCGCGAAAGGAATGCAGAAGGAGTTGATGGACTTGAACAGGTTCGCGGGATTAATGGCCTCTCCCACTGGTGGGAGGAAGTGGGTGCCCGACGAGTTGGGAGTCATTTCGGAGAGTAAAGAGGTTGCTGGGGATATGATCACGGACGCCGTGCTTGAACAGGTCGGGTTGTGTACTTGTGTTGTTGTTTTCGTTACAATTTCTTCGTTTTTGCTATTTTGATAAAATGGTGTTGAAAATGTTTTATGTATAGAATATAGATGCTTTGTTATTGTATGTTAGATCATTTGAAATTAAACTTGATTATGATTAGGTGATTAGTTGAATTTTTGTTTATTGTAGATGGGTTTTATTTATTTCTTACATGGAGTTTGTTGGTGATATTATATGTGACATGGTATGATGAAATGGGATTGCTATTTTGAGGTTGTACTGTTGTAGAGTTGTAGAGTTGTAGAGTAGTACGTTAGAGACATAGATTTTTGTTTACCTGGGGTTCTGTTGTTACGTTTGAGCTTAAATGTATTGTATTGCATTTTATGCGTTTGAAATTATATCTTGATCCTGTGCCAAATTTTTTGAAGTATCTGTAGACCTTGTGTTGTGTGTTGAGTTCTCCTTTTTAATTTATGTATTCAATTTGGAATTTAGTAATTTCTATATATGGCTTGATGGAGTTCATTTTTTAAGTGCAGTTGGTGCTTTATTACCATAACATATTCTTTGTTGCAATATTAAGTTTTAGTGCACTGAATTGTCATAGTTAAATGTTGAGAGTTGTTGATTTCCTCTCTATGGTCCTCCTGTTCTTAGGTAAAAGGTTTTAATTGGATTATTGTATATAAGAAGAGTTTTAATATTATGACTTTTAATTGGTATCCAAATTTGATAGAGGTGAAACTTAAAAGTAATGGAAATGATAATTTCCATTCCCTACTTTCATTGAGTAGTGATTGTCTTTCATTTTCTTATTTTATTTTTTGTTCCAAACAATCATTTTCTTATTTTAGCTCAGTTTCTTTATGATTGTTTTTTTGTGGCACTTTTATACTTTCATAGTCCAAGGTTTGTTAATTTAATTTGATTCCTTCTTGGCTAAGATGACATTTCTTAGCAACCCTAATTGTGATGGAAGAAGTTGATTGTGGATATGACATAACTTTGTCAATAAGGCTGAACTCTAGTTGATGTTGGAGACAAGATAGCAGCACAATATTTTTTTGGTTTGGAATAATGTTTTTTAACTAATGAAGTTCTGAGTTATGTAAGAGTTCTAGGAGATGAGGACGATATACATTTAGCTAATGTAATAATTGTATTAGAGTAATGATACAAAACCCAAAAAAAAAAAATAGTCCAACAATCAACTCAATTGATGTGCCAAGTGATTTGCCATTATCATATAAATCATCGATGATGTGTTGAATGGTAAGATGAGAGCAAATCACTTGCCACACATTCTTAAGGTTGATTTTTGGTGACAGCTTTGAAGAGAGAAGGCGCTGCTCATTTAGTGTCTAAGGGAAAACAAGATAAAATGGTTGCATGTAGTATTTGTATTAAAAATTTAAAACAGTCCCACCATGATTTGTATACTTGCGTAGGCCTTCAACAGTTCGACTCACTCTGGTTCCACACACTTTTGTCTATGTTTGCTTGCATCCCTACATCACTAGGGTATGATTTTCATGGTGGGTATATTAGCCAAGTCCATCTCCACCGTTTGATATCGCTAAAATTAATTGGTGGTGAATCAAAATCATCATACTCTAGTGATGTATGGATACAGGCAAACACAGACAAAAGTGGGTGGAATTGGAGTGAGTTGAACTGTTAAAGGCCTACGCAAGTATACAAAATGGTGGGGTTGTTTTAAATTTTTAATACAAATACTACATGCAACCATTTTATCTTATCTTCTCTCGGACACTGAAAAGCAGCACCTGCACTTCAAAGCTGACACCAACTTTGTCACTCATTTGACAAGCTCAAACTGATGGGATCGTGGTGTGGCTTGGTTTTAAATTAGCTTACCTCATCTGTTTCGCATATTTAGTTCATCTTGGCAAAAAGGGTTTTTGCATGAATCTGCTTCAACTTCCATTTTTTTTGAATTTCTGTTATCTCCTTATTTGTCAGTTGTCCTTCTGCTTGAATTTTGATAGCTGACCAATCATCTATTTTTAATTAAAGAACTCTTATAGTGCTGTATTCTTTATATTAGCAACTTAACTTTTTTGTTTCTCTTTATTTATTTTTTCTAAAAATGCCTTATAGCCCAGTTGCTTCTGTACCTTTAGGATCATTTAACATGTTGCTTTTTTCCCAATGAGAAATCTTCTTACTTTTACATAACTAGATTTTAAGGTTTGTATGATCATGATGTCCTTGGTTGCCTTATGTTTATTTGGTTGTGTGGAATTATGTGTCCTTGAACTAGAGAATATTAATTGTGTTTGGTATTCTGCAGGTTTTTGGCGAAAAAGCTTTTGAGAAATACGGTAGGGGTTTCATTTCGATGCATTTTTCTGATCAACACCCCGGCACACACAAGAAGGTGCTGATGTTTAAGTTTTCCCTCCCTGATGCTGACAACATGACTGATATGACTCGATTGGTTGCTCTTGTACCCTATTACATTGATTTAATTGGTCGGTACAAGCTCAGCACACAGGTGTGTTAATAACTTGTACTGTTCAATTTAATAACTTGTATTCCATTGTAGTCACATTTTTAAAGCTTTGGATCACATAATTGCAGGCTCGATCTAAAACAGATGCAGCTAGACAGAAAGCTGCTCAAGAGGCATACAAGGAACTTCAAAATGCTAGGCAAGAAGCCTTGCAGAGAAAGAAGGCAGAGCGAAAGAAGATGATGGAGGAGGCTGAGGCAAAGCTTTCTGCAGAGTCCATTCGCAAGAGGGAAGCAAAAGAACGTTCTCGTCAAATGAAGAAGGCAATGCCGAGGGTAAAGATGACCCGCGGAAATTAGATAATAACAAATTCTGCATTGCGGTATCCTGGAATTCACCTTCTAGTTATTTCCTTGATTCCTAGATATTGTAGTTGGGCTACTTAGCTTACCATAGAATTTCTTGGCTCCTTTGTATCATCACGGCAGCAAACTTGGGTTGTAATTGTATCAGCTAGTCTCCAACATTACCACATCTTTGTGGGTTTTGAAATGCACCATATTTTAATATGCTTCAGAAACAATCATAAATTTGGATCTTGGATGATCTCTGTTGTTTTATATTTTGGAGCAACTTTGAAGACACGTGAGGCTTTTTGTTAACAGTTTTGTTCCGAAAATGCTGGCAATGAGTCATGGATTTAGTAATTTGCATTTTGATTGATTGTATACTTGAATCATTTTTGTTCTTGGAGTATTTATGCCGCAAAGAGACTTCCCCGCAAAGAGCTCAAACATGCACTGCTAATATGATTCCTCTATTATCTTTTTCTTCAAATACTCTCACTACTAAAGTAATTAGAGACTTCCCCACTTGTTTTATAAAAGAAATTTATAAAAAATTTATTTTTTTTATTTAAATGGATCTCCACTATGGCACCATCCATCCATTGAAAAACAAAACAATTTTTTTTTTCAAAAAAAAAAAAAAAAAAAAAGCACTAAAATAAATAGAAAAAATGGACTGGTTTGCTTAAAATATTTATAAGTGCCAAGAAAATCAAACTGTCTATTGCTTAAAATATAAGGAGGGATGCTAGATCCACTCTCCAAATTCACTCTCTCAATACATTCTCTTTTCGCGTGTTGACACTTAACATGTGTTTATTTTTTACTTTTTTTACTTTAAACTTAGAGGCATAATAAATGGACCGGTTTTGCATGTTATTTTCAATTCAAACCAATTGCATCTTCCCAAATTCCCCTTACCAAAGATGGAAGAAAAAATGTTCAAAGAATTAAAGATAGTAATTTGAATAATATTTATTAAATTTGTTTTATATTTATTTTAAAATAAAAATGAGTAAATATATGTTATTAGAAATATTGAAATTAATTTAAAATACAATAAAACTTGACACCCCACATTTTGAATACATTTGAGTTTTGATATTATTAAAATTATTAAAATACATAAAAACTTGTTTAGTTATTTTACTGAAAATTTATTTCTTAAATATAAAATGAGGATTACTTTATAAAATATTAAAATGTGATGAACTTATAAGAATATTGATAAAAACGTAAACATTATGAGTATAAATTATGTTCGGTAATGACATTGTTAAAAAAAAAATTAAAAAAAAAAAAGAGAGAGATATATAATAATAATAATAATAATAAATATTAAGATAGGTCAATTTGAGAAGATGATATTGGTTTGAATTGAAAATAATATACAAAACTAGTTCATTTACTATGGTTCTAAGTTTAAAGTAAAAAAAGTTAAAAAAAAATAAAAAATAGAAACATGTCAAATATGAGGAGAGATCGGGAGAGTGGATCTAGCATTCTTCAAATATAAGTTTGTTGTTGGTTTTAAATTTGAAATAAATATGATTAATTTTTTTTTAAAATAGAAATTCATTTTGTGTAGTTGTGGCCGACAAGAAACCGTGGAGTTGGAGTACTGAACAAACTGGGGTCCAACCTAACATAATTTTTATCAGTTGTTTGTTACCGTTATGATCTAAACATTTATAGCCGTTGGATTACACTTTATTAAACCCCCCATCGACCCACCTTATTCACAATTTCACACAAACATATTTCTCTTCTTCAAAGTTCAAATTGCTATTGCTCTCTCATCAGGGAGCCTCTCTCTGACTCTCCAGCATGCTGAACAATCACGGCCGACGTCCACCGTTGGATCTTCCGACGTTGCATGTCTGATCAAGGTTCAGGAATCAACCTTGCACTAAAGAGGTACATGTTTTAATTTTTTTCATTTCGAATTAATGCTTAGCTTGCTTGAAAATGCTTTTATAAGAAGTGCTTATAATATAAGTGATTTTGTATGCTTAACTTTGAATGCACATGGTCACACGACTCACACATCATTTGGGCCTAATTGGTTCCATCGTTGGTTTTGATAACATTTACTTCATAATCAAAGGATGGATCTACTTGGGATCGAATGGATACATTTACCAAGTGTGATTTTGAATTTTATTAGCATGAGGTCAATGGGTAGTATAGTAACTTCACTTGGCCCTGTAGAAGCTCTAGTAATCAAGGATGGAACTATTTAGGATCGAGTGGAGATACTTATTTAGTTATTCCCCCATGTGCACTTTATTAGTTTATGATAACTTTACAAAATAAAATATTGCATTGCTAGATGCAAGTAGGTGGGGCCGACCTTGAGCCAGGACACTAGGGGCGCTCGTCCTGGACCTATACTAATAATGGGTCCAGAAATACATGTTTTGAATTATGAGATTGAAATTACATTTTTTTTGTTTTTTGGTTTTTATATAAAAAAAAAAACAAAACTCATTTCAACCACTTTTATATTATAACTCAAAACATGTATTTATGGGTCTCTAATTATTATGGGTTTGGAATGAATACCCTTAGGGCCCTGGCTCAGGGGCGGCTCTACTACTTGTACCAAGTATTATGCAGCATTGTTGCAAGTTGATCGAGACATACAAAGCGGCTAAAATGCATATGATGGGATTAACTTTTGTTACTAAACTTACATTAAATTTTTTAGTTACTAACTTTCCATTTGATTTTTTTGTTTTTTTAATATTAGACTAATATATAAATTTGGGGTTTTTTAGAGAGGGGAAGGACTCGAACCTGCAACTTTGTGATGCAGATGTGAGGATTTTTTTTTTTTTTTACTAAACTGTCATTTAA
Organism: Acer saccharum; assembly: GCA_030490815.1. Taxonomy (NCBI): domain Eukaryota; kingdom Viridiplantae; phylum Streptophyta; class Magnoliopsida; order Sapindales; family Sapindaceae; genus Acer; species Acer saccharum. The sequence goes on from CM059874.1 coordinate 12,393,375, forward strand.
TTCTTTTTGGGTTACTAAACTTTCAAATTATTTTAGTTAATTACATTTAAATGGAAACTTGTGTCCATTTGAAGAAGACAACGGTATCAAACGCACCACTCTTATTAAGGTTGTGATATTATATAGTTCAATTGGTCTTATACTAAACAAAAATCTCGTAGAGTGTAGACTAATCTAATTCTTTATAATTTTTTAACTACTTATAAAGTTATAAGTGCAAGGAAAATCAAACTGTGTTTGGCCTCAAATAAGTTTTGTTGTTTTTTCAAAAAAATATATATATATATATATGTAATCATTTTCTATAGTGGTGGCCGACAAGTAACCTTGGGGTTGGGGTCCTGAACCAAGTGGGGTCCAACACTAACATAATTTTCATCCGCTGTGATCCAAAAAAATATTTATGGCCGTTCGATTATAAAACCCCCCATAGACCCACTTTATTCACACACACATATCTCTCTTCTCCAAATTGTTATTGTTCTCTCATCAATGAGAGCCACTCTCCAGACTCCAGAGATGAACGATCACGGCTGACGTCCACCGTCGGATCTTCCGAGGTTGCATGTCCGATCAAGGTTCAGTAATCAACCTTGAACAACTAAAGAGGTACATGCTCTTGCTCGAAAAAGCTTTTGTTAAGAAGTGCTTATGATTTAAGTGATTTTGTATGCTTAGGTTTATAAAGCTAAAGAAAATTTTACATGGTCACATCCCACTTGGGCCTAATTGGTTTTGATAATATTTACTTCATAATCAAAGCACAGAGCTATACTTGGTGTTGCCTCCTGTGGTTTTGATAGCATGAGGTCGATGCGTGTAATAGGGTGACTTCATTTGGGTCTGTCCATAGTTAGGGCCGACCCTGACATTTTAGAGGTCAGGAACAAATAAAATTTGTTTTATTTTTATTAGGCCTATTTAAAGAAAAAAAAAAAAAAAAAAAAAAAAAAAACCTTTAAACCCATTTATTTAAGACACAAATTTATAGGTTTAAAAGTTAAATTCTAAACTAATAACTAATATCAAGTAATTTTCGGCTTATTTTATTTAAAAACAATTTGGATCCCTTAAATTAAGCCGTAAACTTATAGGCCTAATGCCATGTTCTAATCTAAGAAGTATTTTTGTTTATAAAATAAAGAGTAACGATATTTACACCCCTCGAAAACTGTATGTACACCCCTATTTGTATGTACACCCCCTTAAAAATTTAAAAAATATTATATCTCGTAAGCACACCCCGCATAATACCATATATGCCCTTTTTCTTAGTTTTTGAATAAATATTTTTAAATTGATAAGTTATAAGTTAATTAAAAAGAAAAAGAAAAAGAAAAAAAAAAAAAAAAAAAAGTGCGGAGGACGCCTCCTCACAGAATCCAAAATCTCCATATTAAAGATGGATGAGTACTTTATGACCAAATATAGAAGATTTACCGATCTTTATTAAACAAAATTGTTCTCTTCTCCTACGGTCCTACTTTTAAGAAATACAATTTTTCATGTCCTTCCACCTTCTTACAGACTTTCAGGTTTTAATGTCCTATTTTATTAAACTAATTAAAATAGAACTAGAGATTATTAAAAGGTAGAGAGAAAAGAATTTCGCAAAGACACGAACAATATATCGTTATATTGCCTAAGTTTCTTACACCTGTGAATCTGCGATTGAATTTCAATTCAAAAAAAAAAAAAAAAAATCTTATTCCCTGAGCTTTTGCCGGAGGATTTTTTTTTTTTCTTTTTTGTTTTTCTTACAATTTTCTTTTACCTTTAAACTTTTTAGTTTAGTTTTGGTATTTTTATAAAGATATATTTATCTTAATAATTTTAATAAATTTATTTAAGGGTAATGTTGGAATTTTAAAAATATAATGATTTGGGGTGCACATACGATTTTAAAGGGATGTAAATATCGTCACTCTAAAATAAAATAAAATAAATTTTGGGCCTTTTATTTTATAGACCCAAAGCGGACACCACTCTTATTTTGGCTCAGAGCTGACCCGTTTAAGTAATATAATCCTAATAATCAAGAATGAAACTATTTAAGATCAAGTGGGGAAACCTATCTGCACATTCACTTTATTGGTTTAAGATAACTTAAATATACAAAATAAAATTTTGCATAGCTAGAATATAAGAGTAGGTGACCTCACTCGACCCCATCTGGCTCCGTCCCTGGTTTTGATAATTTAACCTCAATACCTCATAATCAAGGATGTAGCAAGCTAGGGTGGAGTGAATGCATCTATCCATATTATTTAGGCCAATGGTAATAAGGAGATTTCAATGTAGTTCCGTCTTTGATTTTGATGATGTATCTTCCATTATCAAGGGTAAAACTAACTATATTGGGTCAATTGGAGATACCTATCCGTCTTTGATTTTGATGATGTATCTTCCATTATCAAGGGTAAAACTAACTATATTGGGTCAATTGGAGATACCTATCCCTCCACCAACACCATTTGGGCTTTATGATAACAAAGCAAAATAAAATTGGTGACTCACTTGCCCTATTTGACTTCGCCCTTGGTTTTTGTTTTTTCAATGTGTTCCCCGCAGGGCCAGCCAAATTTTATTTATTAATTTATAAATAAAATCACTTCTTAGATTAGAATATGTTTTAGGCTCAGAAGTTTATGTTTTAAAATAAAGTGGCCCAAATATTTATCGAACAAAATAGGCTCAAAATTACTTGTTATTTGCTAGTAGATTAGATTTTAACTTTTAGAATCCATAAATTTATATCTTAAGTAAAGAGGCCCAAGTGTTTTATTATTTATTTATTTGTTATTATTTTTAATAGGTTCAATTAAAATAAAATAAAATAATTTCGTCTCAAGCCTCTAAAATGTCAGTGTCGGCTGTATCCTATGTAAAGCCTCTAAATTGTCAGTGCCGGCATTGATCCTATGTCCTTGGTTGAAGACTTGAAGCAATATAACTCCATCAGCATGGACGTAACAACCTATGATTCAACTGATTCCAATATTATTTTTGGTATTATTTTTTTCCAATTTTGCAAGTATCCCATAGGGAGAACCATATTCAGTATGCGGAGCATGACAAAAAGATTTCTATGGGTGTAGGTGAAAAAAAAAAAAAAAATGCTGCCTGTAAAACTCAAACATGATTAAGGGTACTATTCTGTAAATTTGAACTACATGTGTTTTTACAAGATCCGACTAATGAAATAATGACTTTGAAGTTCGCATGCATGCTTTCTTGACTTTAGAATTTAGATCTTGAAATACTTGGCAAGGATGCACATTCTTTATTTTTATTTGATCTTTGTTTATCATGCCAACTTTTTCCGTCATCTTCTTTTTGTCTTCATTGTGGACCTCCATAAACTTATCAAATTTTCATGCTAATCATTAAAGCTTTTGTTGAATGATTTCAAAAGGTGTCAAATTTTGTTTAGCACCATCATCATTTCTAGTGTCCACATTACCATATGGTCTGTTCTCGAACCATTTTAGTTGGCATTTTTATTAGGAAGATCAACCCAACTGACTTTAAAAGTGCCAAATTTCTCATTTCTAATTCTAAATAAACAAGGTGGGCATCACAGAAATAATGTGCTGCTTCTTTCATTTGCATAGAGTGTGTCCATTCCATATTCTAAAATAGCCGAACAGTTTCATGTCTTTCGAATTTTGGACTCATAACAGCTGGAAAGGATTGATCATATTCATCATACCTTGCATTTCTTTTGAGATTGATATCATTACTTGGTTGGCATATGTTTGACAAGTTTGTGGAATTCAACAATGAAGAAGAACTCTGGCTCGCTTTGAACAAGATATGTGCTTTGTTCTAATTTCTCTATTCTTCTTTACTTCTAAACTTGCTTTAAAAAGTGCTTATGATACAAGAGATTCCTGATTGTAATTATGCTTGTCTATCTGAATTCCTCTTTTGTAAAGTAACTTTGATCTTTTATTTCGGAGGAGAATGATGACATAAAAGCAAGAAAAAGAGAGTTCAAAAAGAAGAAACATTTACATAATTACATGGGTTAATAAGTATATGACCCCACTCTTTCTTATATAGATTCGTAATTGGTTTTCATAAAGTCAAGTTTATCTCCATTTGACACCTTATTGGTATATCATAACTCAATGGAAGTAGGTGACTCCACTTGGCCCCCCTTATCTCCGTCCCTGGTTTTGATAAATATAAATCAGTGATGGAGTTAAGTGGGGTCGAGTGGATACACGTGTATCCATTGATTTTTGTCTTTTTTTATTCAATTGAGCCCTCACTACTCCATCCTAGATTTTTGCAAACTAATCTCCATCATATCCTAGGATAAAGAGAAATGACCTATACCAATTGATTGTCCGATTCCAATCTAAAAAAAGCCCAATTTTGGCAAGAACCTTAAAAGACAACGTGTAGATCCATTTGTTTTGTCTACAAAGTTTATCCTCCATGTGCAGGATCAAATTAATAGCAAGTGAATTAAATGAATGGAATAATTGTTTTTTAATGAAAGGATCTTCCTGAGGTTGCATGTCCGATCAAGGTTTAGGAATCAACCTTGAACATCAATAATTTTGGCTTGCACAAAGAGGTACATGCTTTTTATTTATTTATTTTTTTTATTTTGTACTAATGCTTAGCTTGCTCGAAAAAGTTTTTATAAGAAGTGCTTATAATGTAAGTGATTTTCTTTACAAAGCTAAAGAAAAATTTACAAGGTCACACGACTCACCCCATTTAGGCCTAATTGGTTCCACCCTTGGTGTTGATAACATTTACTTAATAATCAAAAGATAGAACTACTTGGGATTGAGTGGATACACTTGCCTCCTGTGATTTAAATTTTTTTTTTTTTAGCATGAGGTCAATGAGTAATATGGTGACTTCACTTGACCCTACGTAGGTCCGTCCCTGGTTTCAGTGATATAACTCTAGTAATCAAGGATGGAACTATTTAGGGTCGAGTGGAGATACCTATCCCCACAATCAAAAGAGTGGATACACTTGCCTCCTGTGATTCTAATTTATTTATTTTTTAACATAAGGTCAATGAGTAATATGGTGACTTCACTTGACCCTATGTAGGTCCGTCTCTGGTTTTAGTGATATAACTCTAGTAATCAAGGATGGAACTATTTAGGGTCGAGTGGAGATACCTATCCCCACAGTCACGTATTGATTTATGAAAACTTTAACCGTACAAAATAACTAAACAAAGGTGTTTTTCCTTTTTAAAATAAAATTTTGCATGGCTAGATGCAAGTAGCTGATCTCACTTGACCCCATCAGGCTTCGCCCCAGAAACTAATTTTAACACCTTTGTTGTTGTTAGCGTAGCGCAACAAAACAAATTCAATCTTCACAACCCAGTATGAAGATGCATTGGTAATGTTATGAAGTTGGTTTTGTTTGAGTTGGGGATAGCTATAGCCTAGAAACTAATATGAACATCTTTATTGTTAGTATGATGATTGCATGTTAATTATTTTATAAATTATGTTGTGTTATTGATACTAATATGAACATCTTTATTGTTAGTATGATGATTGCATGTTAATTATTTTATGAATTATGCTGTGTTATTGATTGTTTGTAAAGTTTTAAATCCTACATTTAACTTTGTAACTTGATATTTATAGGATTAAATATGTTGTTAATGATTATTAATATGATTATATGATTATTGGTTAATATATATTAAATATATATATATATATATATATTTAATATATATATATATATATATTATGTGTTTTAACTTATCCTTTGTGAGGCTTACGCCTCGTTATGCCTTGAGGCTTACGCCTCGTCTCATTAGAATAAAATGCCTCAATTACTATAAACGTATTTTAAAACATTGGATATATCAATCCGATTCATTTTGGTTTTTGTTTTTGTTTTTTCTTTTTCAATGTGCTCAATGGGAGCATGTGACCCCATTGGATCCTATGTTACTTTGTCCTTGGTTGTTGCAATATAACTCCACCATTAAGGATGTAACAACCTTTGATCCAACTGTTTCCAATCTTTTTTGTATTATTAATCACTACTAGAAAACAGAGATTCATGGCACAAAACGGAGGTTCTTATAAAACATTATAACATTACGACACTTTTTCAAAACCATCTTGTCTTGATGGTTTTTAAAAATCGTCGTAATGTTATGACGTTCTTATTGGATCCTATGTTACTTTGGCCTTGGTTGTTGCAATATAACTTCACCATTAAGGATGTAACAACTTTTGATCCAATTGTTTCCAATCTTTTTTGTATTATTAATCACTACTAGAAAACAGAGATTCATGGCACAAAACGGAGGTTCTTAAAAAACATTATAACATTACGACACTTTTTCAAAACCATCATGTCTTGATGGTTTTTAAAAATTGTCGTAACGTTATGACGTTCTTTTAAAAACCATCACCACGTTATGACGGTTTTTAAAAACCATCATGATGTTTTGATGCTTTTTATGATAGGTGGTCTTATAATAATGCTATAAGCTCACCTACACTTTATCATGGTATAAATAAACTTTAAAACCAAACTCTAACCATTTGTTTTAACACAGCCATCACACTTCTCTTAATTCTAACTTCTTCTCACTCATTTTAACACAACACACTTCTCATCTAACTTCTTCTATTCTCGTATCCATGGACACCCAAACCTCCCCCTCCACCACTGTTTAGATTGATGATGCCGTTTAACGGTGGTGAAAACATTTTATAATGAGAGTGAAGAAGTTAAAACTAAGAGAAGTGTGGTCGCTGTGTTAAAACAAATGGTTAGGGTTCGATTTTAAAGTTTATTTATAGCATGATAAAGTGTGAGTAGACTCATATAGTATTATTATGTGACCATCAATTATAAAAAGCGGAACCTCATGATGGTTTTTAAAAACCATCATAACATTATAACGGTTTTTAAAAACCATCATGATGTGGTGATGATTTTTAGAAGAGCGTTGTAACGTTACGACGGTTGATTTTTAAAAAGCTTCAAAACTTTATAATGCATTTTAAAAACCATCATTACTTTGTGTTATAAATCTTCTTCTCTAGTAGTGCTTATTTCTAATTTTGCAGCCCGAAGGAGAACCATATTCAATATGTGGAGCTTTTCAAAAGGTTTCTATTGGTGTATGGGAAAACAAAAAATGTTGCCCATATATAAAATTAAAACATGATTGCTTGAGATTTTACTATTCTGTAAATTTGAACTACATGTTTTTACATGATCCAACTAATGATATAACAACTTTGAAGTTCGCATGCATGCTTGCTTGAGATTTGGATTCTATTGCTGGATATTATGCTGCTTACTTGAGATTTTGAGGGAGTGAAGAACTTGGCATGGATGCGGACGCATTCTTTATTTTTATCTGATCATTGTTTACCATTCCAACTTTTTCTGTCAAATTTTATTTCATGGCAATGAAACCTTCATGATTAAGCCTTTGTTGAATGATTTCTCAAAAGGTGTAAAATTTAATTTGTTTTGCACCATCATCATTTCCTGCCTCCACATTAGCCATATCAACATCTGTATCATGGTCTGTTCTTTTGAACCATTTTAGTTAGCATTTTTATTAAGATCAACCCAACCGAATTTAAAAGTGTCAAATTTCTCTGCGCCAATTCTAAATCAACATGATCAGGGAGAAGTTTACGCCAATTGTTGCAACTGTAGGCGGTAATCAACAAGGTGAGCATCACCTGTGTAGCATAGACACTCCTCCATAGGCACGTAGCCCGTGTTAGACACGGATACGTGTCTGACACTCGTCTAAAATAGCCTATTGAAACCAAACAGTTTCATGTCTTTCGAATTTTGGACTCACAATAGCTTCTCTAATAAATCAGGAACCAGAAAGAATTGATCATATTCATCATAACTTGCATTTCTTTTGAGATTGATATCATATACTTGATTAACATATGTTTGACAAGTTTGTGGAATTCAACAGTGAAGAACAACTCTGGCTCGCTTTAAACAAGATATGTGCTTTATTCTGATTTCTCTGTTCTTCTTTACTTCTGAACTTGCTTTAAAAAGTGCTTATGATGCAAGTGATTCCTGATTGTAATTATGCTTGTCTATCTGAATTCTTCTTTAGTAAGTAAGAAGTAGGTGACTCCATTCGGTCCCCCATATCTCCATCCATAGATTAGTGATGGAGTTAAGTGAGGTCGAGTGGATACACGTATATCCATTGATTTTTGTCCTTTTTTTCCAATTGACCCCTCACTCCATCCTAGATTTTGGCAAACTAATCTCCATAATCAAGGATAACTATTGAAAAAGGAAATGACCTATACCAACTGATTGTCTGATCTCTCTTTCTCTTAAAAAAAATGCAGTAATTTGGAGCCAAATTTTGACAAGAACCTTAAAAGACGATGTGTGATCCATATGTTTTATGACTTTTATCTACGAAGTTTATCCTCTATGTGCAGGATCAAATTAATAGCAAGCGAATGAAATGAAGCAGAATAATTGTTTTCTAATGAAAGGATCATCTAAGGTTGCATGTCCGATCAAGGTCCTAGAATCAACCTTGAACATCAATAATTTTGGCTTGCACAAAGAGGTACATGCTTTTTTTTTTTTTTTTTTTTTTTTTTTTTCATTTCATACTAATGCTTAGCTTGCTCGAAAAAGATTTTATAGGAAGTGCTTATAATGTAAGTGATTTTGTATGCTTAGCTTTACAAAGCTAAAGAAAAATTTACATGGTCACACAACTCACACCCCATTTGGGCCTAATTGGTTCCACCCTTGGTTTTGATAAAATTTACTTCATAATCAAAGGATGTAGCTACTTGGGAACGAGTGGATACACTTGCCTCTTGTGATTTTGAAAAAAAAATTTAGCACGAGATCAATGACTAATATGGTGACTTCACTTGGCCCTATATAGGTCCATCCCCGGTTTTATCGATATAACTCTAGTAAGCAAGGATGAAACTATTTAGGGTCGAGTGGAGATACTTATCCCCACTGTCACTCTGTTGATTTATGATACTTTAACCGTACAAAATAACTAAACAAAGGTGTTTTTCCGTTTCAAAATAAATTTTGCATGGCTAGATGCAAGTAGCTGATCTCACTCGACCCCCATCTAGCATCGTTCCTGGTTTTGATAATTTAACATCAATACCTCATATTCAAAGATGGAGCTAGATAGGGTGGAGTGAATACATCTATCCCTATTATTTAAATAGGTCAATGGTAATAAGGTGATTTCAATTGACTCCCTATAGTTCTGCCCCTGGTTTTTATGAATTATGATATATATCATCCATTATCAAGGGTGAAACTTTATTGGGTTGAGTGGAAACCTATCCTCACCGACACCTTACTGGCTTATGATAATGACAACAAAATAAAATTTTCATGCTAATCAAGCCTTTGTTGAATGATTTCCAAAGGTGTCAAATTTTGTTTAGCACCATCGTCATTTCCTACCTCCACATTAGCCATATCATGGTCTGTTTTGAACCATTTGAGTTGGCATTTTTATTAGGAAGATCAACCCAGCCAACTTTGCATTTCTTTTGAGATTGATATCATATACTTGTTTGACAAGTTTGTGGAAGTCAACAGTGAAGAACAACTTTAGCTCGCATTAAACAAGGTATGTGTTCTTTACTTTTCAAACTAAAAGTGCTTATGATCCATGTGATTCCTAATTGTAATTATGCTTCTTTTAGTTCGGTGGAGAATGATGACATAACAGAAACTAAAACACAATAAAAGCAAGAAAAAGAAAGAAACATTTACATGAGTGGTCAATCAAAGCACATCAACTCTTTCTTAATGTAATCCCATAGTCAAGTTTATGACAGCTTTTAGGATCATATCATAACTTAACAAAAGGTCAATGGAAGTAGGTGACTCCACTCGACCCCCCCTTGGCTCCGCCACTGGTTTTGATAATATAAATCAATGGTGGAGCTAAGTAGGGTCAAATGGATACACATATTTCCATTGATAATTATATCCTTGGTTTTGGCAAGCATTACTCCATCATCAAGAATGTAACTACCTAAGATCAAGAGAAAGGACCTATCCCAACTGATTCCAATTTTATTTTTTGTCTTTAAAAAAATTGTTGTAATTCGTAGCCAAATTTTGACACAAACAAGGGAACTTGTGGATGGCGAAAACCGTATTCCATATGTTCTATCAAGTTTCCTTCTTTGTATCCACAAGTCTCTTTGAAGAATTTATATGCCTTTCTCCGATTGACACCTTATTGGCATTGGCATATCATAACTTAATAAAAGGTCAATGGAAGTAGTTGACTCCATTTGACCCCCCTTCTTTCCGTCACTGGTTTTTATCTTCCATTGACACCTTATTGGCATATCATAATATAAATCAGTGATGGAGATGAGTCGGGTCAAGTGGAATACACAAATATCCATTGATATATATATATATATTTTAAATCGACCCCTCACTAGATCTTATGTAATTCCATCCATCAAGAAGGATGTAACTACCTAGGATCAAGAGAAATGACCTATATACCAACCGATTCCAATCGATTTTTCTCTCTTAAAAAAATGCAGTAATTCGTAGTCAAATTTTGACACACCTTAAAAGACAATGTGCAGATCTATATGTTGTTTGAGTAATGCTATTGGACCAAAAAAACCAATCTAAATTCCAACCCAAATGCCATGTGGCAACATCACACACAATATAGGTCCACATCACTCTTTCCAAGATCCCATGTAATGTTGTTACATAGGTTTGGGTTGGAAATTTGAGTTGGTTTTTTCGATCCAATAGCTTTATTCCTGCTGTTTTGTCTACAGAGTTTATCCTCGATATGCTGGATCAAATTAATAGTAAGCGCATAAAATGAATGGAATAATTGTTTTTTTTTAATGAAAATATTAATTCAATTAAACTTAAGAAGAAAATTTACTCGCATATATTAAACCTCCGTAGAGAAACTACAAAGAGAGAAAAACACATGCCAATGGTCTATTTTTATTTATTTATTTTTTTTATTAAGTATTATAAAAACTATTACAATAGGACTGTCAGGACCTATCGAGATCAGACAATACATATGTGCAGTCTGGATATCTACTCTCACAATCCGGGAAGAAAAATCCCCATACATGCTTGTAAAATGGTCTAATTGAAAGGTCTCTAACCTTATTTATATAAGCAAAGAAGATTTAAGCTATGTTTCAGATTGTTAATAATCAAAGAGCATCTTATTTCATAATTTGTTTGCTTAGTCATAATCCCTTCTCAGAAGTTGATTGGGAGATACTTTTGAAAGCTCATCATTGGAGAAGCCCTCACCGTTTGGAATGTCCATAATACCCTCATGTTTAATAGTAATATTTTTAAAAACTAAAAATAAAAATTCATATAAGTGGCCATTAGTGGTATGCCGAAGAAAAGTCGGCATCCTCCAATGACATGGACATATCACAAGAGGAGGTCGGCGATGGAGGAAGAATTAGGCTATGTTTATATTTTGTAGTTTACCAGTAATGCCCTCATGATTATTCCCAAAGTTTACTATCCCTATTGAAGCGGCGTCAATGGAGGAGACCAAGCTTCCTCACATCCCCGGTTCTTTTTTCTTAAAAAAATATCTGATATATATATATATATATATTTTTAATTTTTTTTTACTAATTTAAAAATAAATCTGGAAAAAAAAGTTTATAAAAAAAAGTTGAAGAATGAAAAATAAAAAGAGAAAAGTATATATTACATCTATCTAATAAAGTTTACCAAACACATTTTTATTTTTTATATTTTTTATTTTTTGCTTTTTTATTATGTTGATTATTTTTAAAGCTAATTTACTACTTACTGTCTAGGGGTTTTTCAGCATATGATCATTTGTGATGCTTTTTCCCTTTAGATCAGTCCAATTTTTATTAAAAAAAAATAAAGCTAATTTACTACTTTTTTGTTGTTGATTATTTGAGTTGAGTTATAAGTGATTCCAAACATAGTTAACTAGAGAAATATTCCGCTTAGAAAAAGTAGGTAGGTGTTTGATAAATTAGCTTTAGGAATAATTAACAAAAAAGCAAAGGAAATTGTGTTTGGTAATCTTTACTAATTGAAAAATAAATCTGGAAAAATATTGTTTATAAAAAACAGATAAAAAATGAAAAATAAAAATAGAAAAGTATATTAATCTATCTATAATGTCTATTTTAGTCCTTTTACACTATCTAAAAAAGTTGACCAAACATATTTATCTTTTTTTTTTTTTTCATTTTTTAAAGCTAATTTATTTCTTATTTTAAGCTGATTATTTTATTTAACAAAACCAAACCAAATCGTTTAAATTGAATGATTTTGACAGGTTGATCGGTTTCACGATTTGAGTGTCCACACCTAATTGGAGGAGGCTCTCGCCTGTTCCATCATCATAAATAGAGGAGGCACCTCCTCCACTGCCGGAGGAGAAACCGTTGTCCTCGTCAGCGGGAAGTCGTCTCTCCTCAGCCTCCATCCTAGGTACTGTTTGATTTTCAATTTTGTTTAAGTTAATTTTTTTTTCTTCAATATTTCAGTTTTTAAGATATTATTATTAAACATGAGGGCACTATTCCAATAATAAGTTTCCAAAAGCAACCCTAAAAAATTAATTATTGGAGAAGTAAATTATGAAATAAGTTGATTTTGGAAAGTTTATCGAACATCTTTTTGCTCCTAATTGATGAAATGAGTGATTTTTCATAAACTTACAGGATAAGCTATATTATCTACTATTTCTGAACTTATGAAAACATTTGCATAAAATCCACAAGTTAGGTTTTCCATGAATCTATCCGATGAACATCAAGCTATTTTAATGATTGGCTTGATCTTGTTAAAGAGATTGATAAATATCTTGACTATCTTGATTTTGACTATTTCTATACTACTTAATAAAAGTATGCAAAAGAACATATTATTTATTTCAAAAATAATGTCAAGCTTTCAGTCTATTATCCCTAACAAGACAAGTATGCAAAAGAACATAATATTTATTTCATGCTAGTTTTACATGATACAACAGCTTTTCTTCATTTACTTAAAAGAGTTACATTGCTTTTCTATTCGCTAACAGATGCTAATAGCAATCTTTATTTTGGTTCCCAAGATGGCTGATTCCATCAGTAATTATTAGAAATTAGGGCATTTGTATCTTCGAATGACAGCCCGAATTCAACACAAATGAGTTGGGATGTAATTACCTCATTGAGAACTATCTTCTAAGCAATGCCGTGGGTATGAAGCTTTTGAACTTTCTTTGGAGAAACAATCCAAGAGCTGAACCCACCAGCGGCCAAGTTGTTGTGATGGCAATGAGAGCTAGTAACCAGATTGAAATCTTGTTTTGTCGTGATAGCTGATCAACACGTCTTCTTATAGGAACGATTAAAACATCGACATTTGGTAATGATGGCTGTGTGACCTCATTTCTGTGAGGTGTTTTCTCTATCAAGCGATCACTTCTTTCGGTTTCTAAATTGGTATCATTGTCTTTGCTAGGGTGTGCAACAGGCTTATTTGATTTGTCTTCAACTACATTATCAGCTGCTACCATTCCTATAGCTGTCACCATTCCATCTTCCGCAAAGTTTACATAAGGCCCTTGATCAATTGAAGATTCTGTGGGAACTGGCAATGTAGACCCTTGACCCTGCAACACAAATTTGTTTCTTAATGAAAATATGAAAATCCTCCCATTATGTAACTAAGCTGTGCACCGTAACCTTCATAAATATAAACTAATGTTTCTTAGAGTACATGTGTGTTTTTCAGCAGGAGGACTATTTGTACCTCCTTTCCTTTGTTTACAAATGGGGAAGAGAGTAGGGCCGTAAAAAATCCATCAACAGCTCTCACCCACCTGCAATGAATAAAATAATGTAATAGACATAAGACCACAAATCTGTTAGTGTGTAAGTGAACAATTTCTCTGTAAGACATAACCCAGACAACTAATAAGATAAATACAAACACTTAACGTATTTGCGTGAAATTTCTTACTAGAGAAATTCCAACTATTATTTGTGTATCATCTTCTTTGAGACTCGGAAAGAGAATTGCTTCAATTAGACATGGAGATAAATTAACTAACAGGTACTTTCCACTCATCCCCTGCTAAGATGAATGATTGCTGAGGCTGATAGGCTCTCAAGTAGACAAGCTCAGCTTTGAAATCAATTAAAAAGGACACAAGAGAGAGAGAGAGAGAGATACATTCTAACATCTAACAGACTATAAAAATACTAACAAAAAGTAGTTTTCAATAGAGATACCGGAAAAGGAAGAGAATAAATTACCACAAGCTTGTTGCACTTATCCCTTCATAAAATGCTAGGTGTCCTCCATGCCGTGTTGTAGCAAGGATAATGTTTTCATTTGCCCTACGTATGAATGAGGCAGACAGGTTATTTTTCTCATAGAATAACATGGTTGTCTCTTTTTTTCTCCCTTATATAAATCACATAGAGAACGGAAATTTAATAATTTTCGAAGGATATAGGTGCCATAACAAATTTTGTTTATAAATGAAATCACTATAGTCAATGACATTCCACCATGGCTTTATGTGAATGCAAATGATAACTGCTTGGAAGTAATAGTTGTTTTCATTTGTGATTTGAACCATAATAAATAAATAAATAAAAAGACAGTTCTATTTCTTATAAATTACATAACTTTTTTTTATACGATTCTTATAAATACATAATTACTCTCTTTTCAAAATCATCAAGTAGTAACCAGAAATTTTATACATTTTATCCTACTATATTTGGTGAATATTATGAAAAAGCTTTTCATAGGTGATATTGCTTGATGGTCAATAACAACACACAATGACTTCAATATAATAGAAAACTTTGAAGACAAGGCAATTGCTCATTCATACCAGGACCCACCTGCATTCATCCCATGGAATAGCTTCCCATGTACAAACTGGATCATCCAAGGCACTAATGCAGAGGAGAGGCACTGATACGTTTCGCACAAAACTGGCACAACTTGAATGTCTGTAATAGCTATCTACAGTCTGGGAAACAAGATAACATTCTTAGTAAATCAAGGCATAAAGATGAAGATCTTTGAATTTTCTTACCTCAAATTTCCCAAGGACACGAGTAGCATGGTTGTCAAAGTCCCTCACAGAACGTGACTGTCAAGGCACAAGGAAAAATAAATAGGATGGTGGAATTTTTTTTTATTTTTATGAAAAAGAAAAAACCATAAATCATAAAGCTCTATAACATTATCATTAATTTATATCTTCTTCATTTCCTTTTCCTTTTTTTTTTTCCTGGTTGATGTGGATAGAACTAGGCAATAGTTTGATAGTTTAATTGGCATTTTACTATTTCATGATGCTGATGTGTTCACTACCCTAAATGGCAGTTCACTCTTGTAAATTATTTTCATTTATGTGCTAGTAATTTGTTTATACCATGCTGATCTTATTCACATTACAATTTCAGAATGGGCAAGGTGGAAAATAGAGGTAAAAAGGGAATGTACCGTTTTAATGCCTTCCCAATCTGCTAGACGAGATATGATAGATTGATGCCTATAAAAACACGGATTATATTATACTAAACAATTAACAGATCTGGAAACATGATGCTGCTAAACAAAATCCGATGTGTACAGCATTTGAGAGGATTTTTCTATAAGAGCATTTCATTAAAGATCACTACCATCATGGAATGGCTAGTGTCAACTTTACATAAGAAAGTGATGCAGACATACAATTGTGCGTAACCTTGTAGACCAACTGTTAGCACTCTGTCATAAAATTTCTGAACGGGCCTACGGTTAATGAACCTGTCACATATCTGCACAGATGTTAAAACATATGTGATTTAAAAAGTATCCTAGATAAGGTTGCAAGTTAAACAGTTAGCAACCACAGTAGGAAATACAAATTTTCAACTTTAATTTGCTAGTTTTAGAAAGAAACTTGCAACTAAAAAGTAAAAATGACTGATGAGCATTAGAACTAGTAAAATCTAAATAACCAAGGACAAGAAATATAGTTTCTAATATAAAGTTTCCAGGAATTGTTTCTTTCATTTATGAGTACTAAGTAGAACAAACCAAGAAATAAGAGCAACAAAATCATAAGTTCATACTCTGTTACTCTTCATTTCTTATAACAATAATAATAATAAATGAATAAATTTCAAGTTAATAGTCTACTATATTGAGCTAAATTCTCTTTATGCATATGTTGTATCATCAAATAATATGCATGCTTCTCCCTTAAAGGAAAGGACAGGAAAAAGTCATTTGGAAGCAAATAAATTTTGCCACCTCATCACTATTTCCATCCATGTAATAACAATGGATTTAGAAAAAAACAAATAAATAAATCAGAGAGAGAGATAGAAAGAAATGATTATTTCAAAAGAGAAGCGGCATTATCTGTTCATTAAAGTACTATTTCTACTCCTCTCAATGTGAGCTACCTAAGTAATACTTCCAGGTCAACAGTATAAAGTTCTTTCAAAGTTTTTGTCCTGAAAAGTAGTTCCTTGGTTATATTGATGGATCAACATAACTACATTAGTTTCTTTTGTTTCCTACAAGAAAAAAAAAATACATAACAATATCTGTCTTGCCTAGCAAGTTTGCTTGCCACCAAGACCTTAAGACCAATTGAAAGTTATGATATAGCATAATTTGAAGAAGAAGAATTAGGAAATATGTCTAGCCCTCTGACTCTTGCCCAGTAACGGTAGTCTGATGGATCCTTTGACATAATTCCCAAGCCCTTAACCTATCTTCTCCATGTCTTCATTTTCTTCTTTTAGTACCTAATACCTATAACATTCTCTAAGCCATAACTGTCAAATCTGCATAACTCATAGTCCTCATTTCTAGAGTGCTTTAGAACTGAAATTAAGATCTGACAATATCTCTCCGGTAAAAAGGGAGACAGCAGTTGCTAGTTAATTTTACTTTAATATATTGTTCTCTTAAATATCAGAAGCCACTCTGTCATCTGCTTCAACATTTACTTACAATTCTTATCTTCATCATTCCGGTTAGGTGAGGAAACCAGCATTTATATAAAATAAATAAATAAATAAATAAATAAATAATCAACCTTTAAAAGTACAGAGAAAAGATAAATAGCCAATCTTGTAGCATGAAGTAATTTAGAATGATAATAGATGCTATAAGATTTCATTCCTTAGAATATCTAAATCATTATATATAAGTCACTTGCCATTCAATGAAAACATAGATAAAATGCTAACCAAAAGGTCCCAAGGACAGCAGACAGCTGCGGCTCCAACAATAGGAGTATTAACACCGTCCTCTCCAAGATATTTTACCTGTAAGAAGTCATCCATATTATGAAAGAGCGTGATGAATCAGTTTACAATATACCAAGCATATCTAGAAAACAAAATTGTTACACCAAAAGAACCAGCAAAAGGGAATGGGTTAATTCTTTCACAAAAAAAAAAAAAAAATAGTAATTGGTTAAAAGTAAATTTGGAAAACTAGCTGTGCAATTGGTTAAAAGTAATTTGCAATTGCAATAAGCATCTCTCCAAAAAAAAAAAAAAAAAAAACATGTACATTTGGAAAACTAGCTGTGACACTTGAAAGGATGATGATGACAACTGACTATTTTATAAATCTATAAATATATATATATATATATATATATATATATATATATATAATTAAAAAAAAAAAAAAAAAAGACAATGAAATAGTAGATGACCATAAGTTTAAGATTGCTGATATTATTTCTATTGAAAAGTTAAGCAAACTGAAAATAATATTAGTTCTTTTCAACTTCAAGAATCAAGTACAACTGTCATAATTTGACTTGTACAAGCCAATCATATTTCTCCATCTATATGATGATTGGCCTTACTTCAATGAATGTGAAAAATTCAGAAAAATCACCTTACAGCAGTTTAGAAATGAAAAAAAAAAATTAAGCAAATCACCTCATAGTTCAAATATACTGAATAGGCTGATAAAGAGATAAAGGAAGAGTATAGGGAAATTAATATACCAGAATATTTGAACCAATACTAGTTCCAACAGAAAACAAAGGAGCTTCTGGATATTGAGAGTGAATCTGGTCAATGACTGTCCGCAGATCCTCCGTCCAACCAGCATTATAGAAGCAATCAGACTGACCATGCATTTCTCCAAATGAGAAAAATCCTTGTTAGTCAATAAAACATCAGCAAAATAAGTCTGCAAATCTCTCCACAGAGAGAAACTCCATGTAACATGTTGACAAGCATTTTGGTTTGTAGCAAAATGTATATGAAGGACACAAAGATAAATTTGTTTTAAAAAGAAACAATATTAAATGTGTTTAAACACCTTAAAGTTTAGATCGTGAATTGTACATTTCTGAAAAAAATTATCTTTAAAATAAATGACAACATACTTGACGGGTTTATTCAATAAGTTATTCTGTAAAATTTATAGTTCTTAATAGAGGGACAATCCATGAAGCATACAGACATAAATCAAAAAGTTCAAAAAATACCATCCAATAGTCATCAATCCTATTTAAGGAAATCTTATATGGAAGCAATTACTTGTATTCTTAAATCTCTTCCTTGATTCATAATGGCATAAATCAATGAGTTCAAAAGCACTATTCAGCCGTGGTTAATCAGGTTTAAGGAATCTAATATACAAAGTACTAAATTTGTATCCTCAAATCCATAATTCAAATGAAAACACCAAGAAAGAAACTCAATAATGTGGAAAATCAGAATATTGTATTGAAAAGTTAATTTTGCTGATACAAACCTAGAGAATATATACAGCAGAGAGAGTGTAGTAATTACAACCTACCAACAACTTACTTACCAACTACTTAAATGAATAAATAAAAAACTACAGCTGTCTGTAAACACCTAATAATGATAGGAAAGTAACTAGTTACTTTCCATACTTCCTAACAACTACTTTTTAACACTTATCTCTAAATAAGACCACTTTTGATAACATACATCATAAACATTCAACACTCCCCCTCAAGCTGGGGAATAGGCATCTTCCATGCCCAGCTTGGATGTAATCTCTTGAAAAACAACACCTGGTAGACCCTTGGTCAGAATATACGCTAGTTGACCCTTGGTCGAGACATAGGGTATACAAATCAGCCCACTCTCTAGCTTCTCCTTAATAAAATGTCTATCTACCTCAATATGTTTGGTTCTGTCGTGTTGCACCAGATTGTGTGCAATACTAATTGCAGACTTGTTATCACAGTAAAGTTTCATAGGTCCTTCCCACCTAATTTTTAAACCATCCAGGATGATTTTTAACCACAGCAACTCACATACACCCTGTGCCATTGCCCTGAATTCGGCCTCGGCGCTTGATCTTGCAACCACATTCTGTTTCTTACTCCTCCATGTCACGAGATTACCACCTAAAAAGGTGCAGTACCCTGAAGTAGACCTTCTATCCATTATCGAACCAGCATAATCCGCATCAGTATATGCTTCCAAACATAATCCTGTATTCCGTCTAAACAAAATTCCCTTCCCAGAATTAGCTTTCAAATAGTGTAGTATGCGATAGGCAGCCTGCAAGTGCACCTCCTTAGGATCATGCATAAACTGACTTACTACACTCACAGCATATGCGATGTCAGGTCGTGTATGTGAGGTAAATAAGCCTACCAACCAACCTTTGGTACATCTCCCTATTTACTGCAACATCATCATTAGCTTCACCTAGCTTATGATTTGGATCTATAGGAGTGGATACTGGTTTACAATCAAGCTTCCCAGTTTCCTTCAACAGATCAACCACATACTTATTTTGTGAAAGGAAGATTCCATGCCGTGAGTGAGCCACCTCAATCCCTAGGAAGTACTTCAACCTTCCTAGCTCTTTGATCTCGAATTTTTTTTTCATACACTGTTTTACTGCCTCTCTTTCTTTCTCATCACTCCCTGTTACGATTATATCGTCAACATAGACTAAGAGTGCAGTAACTCCCCCTGAATCAGAATACTTGATGAACAATGTGTGATCTCCTTGACTCTGCCTATATCCTGCTGCTATCAGTACTTTTGCGAACCTCCCAAACCAAGTCCTAGGAGATTGTTTAAGGCCATACAAGGCCTTTTTAAGTTTACACACCTTTCCTTCTTCTAATCCACTTCCATAACCAGGCGGGACCTGCATGTAGATTTCCTCCTCCAAGTCCCCATGAAGAAATGCATTCTTCACATCAAATTGTTGAAGAGGCCAACCATAACTTGCGGCCAAAGACAACAGTACTCTCACTATGTTCATTTTAGCAACCGGAGCGAACGTCTCCTGATAATCTACCCCTTGTGTTTGTGTATAGCCTTTAGCCACCAACCGAGCCTTGTACCTTTCAAGTGAACCATCTTCCCTGTATTTCAAGGCAAAGACCCACTTACACCCAACTACCTTCTTCCCTTGTGGCAGCCCAACCAGTTCCCAAGTTCTGTTCTTTTCCAATGCTTCCATTTCGGTCTCCATGGCTTGTCTCCAGTTATCATTAGACAGTGCCTCAAATAGTGTGGTAGGGGTTGAAATAGTGTTCAAGTTAACCAGAAAAGTCCTGTGAGATGGTGAGAAATTTCCATATGAAACAAATCTTGAGAGTGGGTACAGTGGTTGTTTGGTGCATTTTCTGGTCCCTTTTCTCAGTGCCACAGGTAAGTCATTGGTAAGAGAGTCAGAGATTACCTCAGTATCAGCATTCGAGTTAGATTCTTGGACTTGCACTTGTTCTGTAGTTGGGCCTTTCCTTCTTGAGTACACCTGTAAATCCCTTGTCATAGGTTCAGCCATGGGTTCAGTGTTTGGGTTTAGTGTGGGTATAACTGGGTCGGACTCAAGCCCAATGGGATTCTCTGTGGGTGAAGGAACAGGTACTGAATTGGAGTTAGAGTTGGACTCAGACTCTAAAGGTTTCAAAACAGCCCAAGAGTCGGTATTTGATTTAAATATTGGTTCTTTTGGGCAGCTAGGAGTAGAGTCAAACAGGAAAAAATCATCCAAATCATTCTTGTCTTCACTCAAATTCTCCCCCTGAAGATAAGACCTAGAGTAAAAGGAAGTCTTTTCATTAAATGTAACATCAGCTGACACATAAAACCGCTTGGAAGGTGGGTGATAACATTTATAACCCTTTTGAGTCGATGAATATCCTAAAAACAAACACTTAATTGCTCTTGGATCTAGTTTACTTCTATTTGGACTGTGATTGTGAACAGAAGCAGTACAGCCAAAAATCCTAGGAGTAAGATTATTAGATGTGGTAAAATCAGGAAAAAATTTTGAAAGAACAGCTATAGGAGTTTTAAAATCCAAGACTCTAGTAGGAAGCCTGTTAATAAGATGAGTGGCGGTTAATAGAGCTTCTCCCCAGTAAGACTTAGGGACATTGTTTTGAGAGAGAAGAGCCCTAGTAGTGGCCAATAAGTGCCCATTTTTCCTCTCTGCCACTCCATTTTGCTGGGGGGTATAAACACAAGATGACTCATGGATAATCCCTTCTCTTTGAAAGTAGGAAGATAAAGTTTGATTAAAATAGTCCCGGGCATTATCAGATCGAATTCGCTTGATTTTTACTCCAGACTGGTTTTGAATCATGTTGTGAAAATTGAAAAACACTCTACTTAAATCTGATTTATATTTAAGTAAAAAGATCCAAGAAACTCTAATACAATCATCGATAAAAGACACAAACCACCTTGATCCAGTAATATTAGAAATCTTAGAAGGGCCCCATATATCACTATGAATAAGAGAAAAAGGCACAAAACTTCTTTTATTACTGACCGGAAAAGATACACGTCTATATTTTGCAATTTCACATGTGTCACAATGAAAATCACTAACATCTAAACAACTAAACAAGGCTGGAAACATAACTTTCAAGATGGAAAATGAAGGGTGGCCAAATCAAAAATGATGTAGCCACACTTTATCTTTAGTGGAAGAATTTTCAGTAAGATAAGACAGGGATAAATCGTTCTTAACATTACATGGTGCATGAGGTGCCTCAAGATAGTATAGTTCATTCTTTTCCTTAGCAAGTCCAATCCTCTTCCCCGAACCCTGATCCTGAAACTCACAGTGAGAAGGATAAAATGTTACATAACAGTTCATGTCTCTAGCAAGTTTCTGTACTAATAACAGGTTTGTGGATAATTTAGGAACATGTAGCACCTGTTGTAGATTAAATGTAGGGGTAATTTTGGCATCTCCTAAACCAGCTACAGTGGTTAAGGATCCATCAGCTACTGATATTTTCCTATTGCTAGAACATGGTGTGTAAGTGGTAAATATGTGTGGGGAATATGACATATGATCTGTAGCTCCTGAATCAATGATCCAAGAATCCATATCACACTTATCTGAGACATTTAGACCAATAGAATTAGAGACCTTACCTGACTGAACCAAAGAACAGGTACTGGTATTAGACTTCTCCAGTGTTCCCAATAGACTCCTCAGTTTTTCAATTGTCTCTGTGTTGAACTCTCCCTCTTCACATGCTCTTTCTGGGACAATGGTCATGTGTGCTTTTCCCTGGCCTTTTTGTTGCCCCCCCTTATAGCCCCATTCTTTGCTCGAGGTTGGAGGCTTTCCATTCAATTTCCAGCATCTCTCTTTAGTGTGCCCTTGCTTTTTGCAGTAGTTACACCAGAGACTATCCCGGATCAAAGGCCTGCCCATATCACTTTTCCCATTCTCAGTAACTGGTGGCTTGTCCAATTTAAGATTCCTGTTACCTCCACCATGTGACACCATTGCCGATCCATCCATTGGTAGAGATTGGAGCATTACACTCCTTCTACTTTCCTCTGCTCTTACCATAGAGATAACAGCATTTAGAGAGGGCAACATATCTTTGCCCAAAATTTGAATCCTGACCTGGTCAAACTCCACATTAAGACCAGCAAGAAAGTCATACACCCGATCTTGTTCTATGACTTGTTTCAAGGTGACTGCATCGTCACTACACTTCATTGCGATGCACCTGTAATGGTCTAGCTCCTACCAAAGATTCTGCAGAGCATTGGCATATTCTGTAATAGAACTATTTCCTTGCTTAGTTGAAGTAGTTTTGGTCTTTATTTCATAGACCTGAGCAGCATCTTTCACCCTAGAATAGGTCTGCCGAATTGATTCCCAAATATCCCTTGCAGTAGACAAGAACATACACGTATCACTGATTTCTGGGGTCATGGAGTTCCATAGCCATGACATGACCATGGAATCCGCTTCATCCCAAGCTTCAAACTTAGGATCTCCCTTCGTTGGCCCAGTACCTAAGAGATGACTCAGCTTCCCTTTTCCTTTGAGAAAAGTCTGGACCACCTGAGACCATTTCAAGTAGTTTTTTCCATTCAACCTGTATACTACTTGGATATTCTGCATCTCTCCTTTGCCTGGGCTAGGTACCACTTCTTCATTCTGATCATTTGCTCCCTCACTAGATGGTGAAGCAACATCAGTTTTGGTGATCTTATCAGTTTCGTTGTTGTGTGTCATAGCTAGGTTTGTTGGAAACTAAAAAAGGGCTGGGTGTAACTAATCAATGAATCCAGGAAAAGAATCTGGCAATGAAGGCCAGTAAAAGAAAAATAGGCTATGAAGGCTCGAGAAGAATTAGCAATGAAGGCTAAACTTTAACAAGCCTAATGGCTTTGATACCATGTGGAAAATCAGAATATTGTATTGAAAAGTTAATTTTGCTGATACAGACCTAGAGAATATATACAGCAGAGAGAGTGTAGTAATTACAACCTACCAACAACTTACTTACCAACTACTTAAATGAATAAATAAAAAAACTACAGCTGTCTGTAAACACCTAATAATGACAGGAAAGTAACTAGTTACTTTCCATACTTCCTAACAACTACTTTTTAACACTCATCTCTAAATAAGACCACTTTTGATAACATACATCATAAACATTCAACAAATAAGCATCAGCAGATTTGTCACTACAAAAGATTTGGAACTGTTCTGCATATTCAAAATTCCAAAATTATACTCTCTAAACAAACTGCCTGCAAAGTGGAAGCAAAACACTCGAGGCCATATTCAGATTCCATCAACTTTAAATTTCTCTCCTCCCCCTTGCCATAGCCAAATCTCATGAAGTCATGAGGCAACATTCCCTTTTTTCAGTTATTTTATATCTCCACAGCAACATGTCTCTTTCTCTTTTCTTCTCTCTCTCTTTTATGTAAGAGGTCTACTGGCACCATAGCCAAATCTCATGAGGCAATCTTTCCATTTTTTTTTCAGTTATTTTATCTCCCCACCTCCATCCCTCCCTCAACTTTCCTCTATTTTCAATTATTTTATCTCTCCTCAGCAACCTATCTCTTTACCTTTTCTGAAAGAGTCCTACTGGCACTGTAGCCAAATCTCTGAAGGCAACTTTCCTTTTTTCAGTTATTTTATTTTATCTCCATCCCTCCCGTGATAACATGACACAGTCCAGCAATTCCAACCAGAATAGAATAGAGTTAATGACCTTAACGTATTTACATTAAAATTATGTGTTTTAATCACTCTTCCTCCTTTATTTCTCTCAACTAACATGCACGTATAAACCATAACCAAAAATAAAAAGGAAAGAAAGGAAAAGAATCTGCTCAAAGAAGATCAAAAGCAAAAATGCATTTTTTTACTACAAATTGCCAAAAACAAAATGTGATGATATGGAGAAGAAAAAAGGCTGATTCACCATCCTATATCATAAAGAGTGATGTAAACAAAAGAAATCAAATGCATACAAGAGTACATCTCACAAGAACTCACAGTTATTGAAATGCCTCCAAGTCCACGGTGATTGCATACAACGACCCTCCAGCCCTGTCTTACAATCTTGAAGGCAAGATGCTTTATATACTGTTGCATAACAAAGTTAATACTATGTTGAAGAACCAATAGAGGCAGGATTTAGTTTCAAACAAAAAATAGAGGCAGGATTTAATAAATTGAACAGCAGGTCAGCATAATAAGAAAATACATTGAATGGGTTTATCGACAAAACTGTATTTTAAGGCATGCAAAACAGTAAGAATTAAGAAAGAAAAGAAAAGAAAAGAACTTACAGCTGCTGAGGAATCACTGGTTAAGCCAGGAATCACAACCACAATTGGAGTTTTATCACAGTTTAGAGTGGTATCATTCACATGGGTGACACCTTCCACAACTGAAAATTTCAAATTCAAAAATTGTGAGTGTGCCAACTATTTGTACATGACATTATAGCTTGAATCAGCAGATTTGTTTTTTGTAGAAAAACTCCCATTCCGTACTGCTTGCAAGTTCAAATTATTATATGAATAGATCGACCATTATATTTACTACCCTCAATTGCTTGCCCTTAAAAACAAATTATACAATCAGAAATTAAATTTTAATTAAAAATGTATAAACAAATGTAATTAAAACGCCATAGCCTCCTCTTTATTATCTAAACTATAGGTATATAATAACATGATGTATAAACACAAAAATTAATGACACTATCAATATAACAAATGACAGAAATAATAACTTAAGGAGGCCATGAAATCAAACTAAGGTGAAAATACATCATTTTAATTATGAGGGTATGAATACTAACCATCAGAATCTGTTAGCCAATCCAAAGCAATCGTTCCACCATCAAGAGTACGGAATAGGTGACTGAGCATAAGCAATACATCAGTACCTAGGAAAATATTTAGCAAAAATAAAAATCTCATACATATCACTGAAGTCTGAACTTATTCAAGTTGATATCAGTTACATGTAGGGGCAGCCATGGGCTGAAAGGTCCACAGAGGCCCAGCCTCAAGAAATAGGGCTAGGAGAATAAGCTTGTAACACCAAGATGACACAAATTAAAGACATGATAAAAAAAAATTTCAAACAACTAACATTAAATCTAAACAGGGAGAATTGAAGAAACCCTTGAGGTTTAACCAGACCAAATTCGAAAAACAACCATGTGATTTTGAAATTAAGTAAAAATCCTTTGGCAGGCATTTTTGGGCTAATGGTAGAGAATTATACAGAGTTGTTTTTCAAATTTGATTAGACTTTGCAGGTTTTTCAAATTCTCCCAAGAAAATTGAACTTGGACAGAAACTAGAACAAAGAACCTAGTAATTTTTGAAAAAGCATAAATCACTTACAAACACACATTCAAATAACACATAATTTTAAGGGTCACTTAATGTCATATGAGCCTTCAAAATACCAAAATCACAATGAGAATTACTAGAAGCAAAATTTAATAAGCATTTTTGTTAACAGATTAAAAAAAAAATTGATTGTCTACTAACCGTTTATAAGTAATATCCGGAGCCCTCCCAAAAAAGCTAAGAAATGCTGTCTGCAGATGAGGACTTGAAATCCATGGAGTTGACAAGTACCTGCACAGATAAAAACATAATAATAATAATAACACTAAAAAAAATGAAAAAGAAAAGGACTAAATTAAATTGAAATTTGAAGTAAGAGTTTTGACCTTCCGTGGAGGAGCCGACACCTGGCAGCGACGGAATGGTAGAGGTTGGAGGAGGAGTGGTAGGTCAACGACACGGCATCGCCTCTGAATCCGGTGAAGAACAAATCGCTAAAGAAATGAATCTCCAGCAAGTTGTAGAGGAACACGAGAAAAGTCAAAAGAGCGAGCAAGAGATAGTGCGACGGAGGAACCGAAGAGAGCGCTTCGAAGAGGAGCGAGTACGGAGAGGCGGAAGGGGCATCCATTGGTATCACGACGTCAAATCGGTGCGTGGAGGAAGTTTTTGGAGAAGACGATGACGCGACAAAGGATTTTGTTTAGTTTGGTTGAGTTTTTGTCATGTGAGTGTTTAATTTCCGTGATGAGAAAATTTTGTGTGGAACGGCCTTATCGGACGTGGTGAGACCATCCAATAAAATTAGTGGAAATTGCCAAAACTAACCACTATAGTTATAGGAAATTCTTTTTTAACCACATGCATAATTTTATTTGTTAATAACCATCTTTTTGAGCAATTACTGGAATGCCCCCATATAAAAGCATCCCAATCAGCTCTCTCTCTCTCTCTTTTTCTTTTTTTTGTTCTTTCTCTCTCCTCTGCTCTCTCTCCCGATCTACCTCTCTCTCTCTCCCCGATCTGCCTCCTCTCCCTGATCTCTCTCTCGCCGAGCGCCGACGAAGGTTTCGTCGAGCGCCGGCAGCCCTTCGCGATAGTGCAGCAGTCCTTCCCGATCGTGCAGCAGCCCTTCGCAATCGTGCAGCAGCCCTTCACGCCGTCCTTCACGCCGTCCTCCATGCCGTCCTTCACGCCGTCCTCCGTGCCGTCCTTCACGTGCACCGGCGATGTGGCCTGAAAAAAACAAAAAGAAACTAAAAACCTAAACCTAATTTGAATTTGGGGAAGAAGAAGAGGAAGAAGAAAGAGGGGAAAAAAAAATAAAAACTTATCATAATTTCAATTTAGTCCAGATTTCAAGTTTGAATATTTCTATTTTAGGCATGATTTCAAGTTTTAATATTTCCATTTAGGCATGATTTCAAGTTTGTGTATTTCAATTTAGTCGTGATTTCAAGTTTGTTTCGAGGTTTTAAAAACACTATTTCCATGGGTACTCTAGTAATTTATGGTACTAAACTGAATTTTTTTTAAAAAAGTGGTTATTAACAATTAAAAATTCAAAAGTGGTTAAAAACAAAAGTATGATAAGTGTTATGGCCACTTATGAATTTCTCTCATAAAATTATGTCATATATTACATTATTCATGTTTCCTGATATAAAAAGTGCTGATACACGTCTAATTTATTGGACAATCTCACCATATGGTAGTGATTGAGGTGATACCGTCCCACATAAGTTTTTCCCCGAAGAGCGGAGCGTAAAAGGGGAGGAAATCTTTGTAGGTACATCTCATAGCATAAAAATGTAAAACTTGGCATAAGAGGTGAGCCGGCCACTCAAATTTCACCGCATCATTAATTTTACAAACTCATAACCAACACTGCCACATCACAATGCATGTAAAAAAAAAAAAAAAAAAAACTTTCCATCATCATTTTAGCCTCTCTTTTTCTTGTTGTCTCTCATTATCATCTTTGTCTCATCATCTCCATCTCAAATTTTTAAAACCCATTAATTAAATATTTCATATACTGTATTTGGATATTAATTATTATTATTTTTTTACTTTTATAAATCTAAAACATAAAAATGTTAGGACTTGTATTCCTAAACGGACTAAATGTGAACCAAATAAGACTAAACTGATGTGTTACTTCTTAGAGGCGAGGGATAACGTTTGGAAGTTGAAGGTGGTGTTTAAGGGAGGTTGAAGATCGAAGATCAAAGAAGAACTGAAGAAACGGATTCCGGAAGGAAGCGCGGCACGGACCACGGTTCGGACAAAGCGCATGGACCGCGAAATACGGAGTGGTCGATTCCAGAGGATCAAATGCGGTGCAGACCACGAAGGAGGCTAGAGACACATATCGCGGTATCCAGAGCGGTTGGTTCTAGAAGTATTTCGCGGTGTAGGAAGTAGAGTGCACACTGCGACCCATACTGTGGAGACGATGTATTTTGTTGAGATCGGGAATGTTGCGTGAAAAAGGAAAGGTTCTCTTTCTAGAAGTTCTTATACTTGAAGGAAAAGAATTTTCTCTTTACAAGAAGACTTGTCATAAAAGGAAATATTATTTATGTAGAACAAGTAAGTCTTATACGTTTAGAAGTAGGATTTTCTTTTATCTTAAACTCCATGTAACTAGTATAAATAGAACCTTATAATTAGGTTGAAGGTATGGAGCAAAAGAACAATATGTAACATCAGAGATAGTGTGGTGAGATCAGGGGAGACCTATGGGAATATCCGGGGAGGGATCCAAGGGAATATCAGTGGATCAAGTATGAGATCCGTGGGTGATATTCAGGGGAGACCTAGGGGATATTAGGGGGTTCTTGGTGAGGATCTTGTGAGCGTGGTTTGGGGTTAGGTGTGAGAGAGAATCCTGAAGTATATAGTTGTAACAATTTATCATATAGTGGAACTTTTTCTGTCGTCTTGACAGCCCGTAGCTTTTTTACCCGATTTGGGTTTTCCAGGTATATCTTGTGTTGTGATTGGTTTATTTTCTCTCATCTATTTTTTTGTTATATTGACGTTATTAATTGCTATGAGTTATGGGCGAGTATTAGGGACGACGTTTCTACGTTCATCGATTCAAATCCCTAACAAAAACAATATATTTTGATTTAGTGATTTTAAAAAAAAAAAAAAAAAATTGAACGAAAGCGTTACAGTGATTTAAACATATACCTAAAAAAAATAAATGGATACCACCATTGTTTTTTTTTTTTTTTTTTTTTTTTTTTTTTTTTTTTTTTTTTTTTTGTTATTTGTGTTTTTGAGTTTTTTTTTTTTTTTGTTTTTGTTTTGTTTTGTTTTGTTTTTTATCCTCCTCCACTAGATAAAGAAAAAAATTGAATTTAGTGATTTAAACTAAGAATAAAAAAACAAAAACAAAAACAAATGGATGCCATGGTGGCCTCCATCAGAGATCGGAGGAACTCAAGGCTTCCTTCGACGATTGGAGGAAGCCACGACTTCCTCCATCGCATTCGGATCTAGAGGAAGCCGAGTTCCTCCAGATCAGAAGACAACATTTCCTTGAAGATGACCTCCTCAATTTTTATTTTTTTTTATATTTTAAATATGAAAATAAATAGATTGAGAAGAATTTCTTGGTAGAATTTAGGAGGAAAGGAAAGGAACAAAGAGCGGCCATAAATAGAGCAGAAGAAAAGAGTAGATGTGGTGGACATGGAAGATTTTCTCATGAAAAGGATATTGTCACGTTCATCTAGGGTCCACATTAATACTTTGTAGGGTAAATACACAATCATACATGCTCTCAAGTTTGGAATAAGTGTACCTAAAGAATAAGATTAAGATCCCCTATCCATCTCATTTGTGCAACTTTTAAACATCTGTTGACATGTGTCAATCAAACAACTGAATGGTTAGAATTAATTTATTTTATTTTTTTCTTTTCTCCCAACATTTAGAAATTAGAATCCATAATCAATCCACTTTCAAAATCCCTCCAAGTCATCATCTTCATGCTGCTCCTCTACATATACGCCAAGTGATTCCTCCAACAAACTCAACATAGAAGAAGAAGAAGAGACCCCTCCATATCCAACGGTTTCTTTCATCTTCTCTCCAGTTGCTTTGTAAAAAAAAAAAAAAAAAAAAAAAAAATCTATCAAGTTAGCTTCTCCCATAAATTCCGACAACTGAAAATTTTCTTTCATCTTCCTTGTAGTTGGTTATCCCATAAATTCCAACGACAGAATTGTTGGTTGATTTTGTTTGAAGCCTAACTATTCAATCTTTGAAGCAACCGAATTTTGGTTGATGATTTTGAAATGGTCTATCACATTGTCACATTTCCAAAAAGAAGGGTGCAATTTTAGAGATCTATCCTATGTATTTATTAGTGATGACACCAAGGTTAAATGGGATCCATCTGTTAAAAGACTATTTTTGAAATCTAGGAAATCTTTGGTCATAATTATGCAATGTCGTATGTTCATGAGATGTACATACATCATAGCATAATCAAGAATATAATTGTAGTGAAGAAGTTATTTGCGATTTGTTATGGTGATCCAAACAAAGTAAAGAAATCTAGAATATATTTTAAGGTATGTTGGAAGGGTTATGGTCCAGAGTATGACACTTAAGAGCCTATCAACGGCCTTAGTGATTGTTAGGAGAAAGCGAAAGAATTGGTGACAAAAGGATATAGGTCAAACATATTTATCTTTCCTTGCGATATTGATGTTATCTATGGACCCCTGTGTCAAAGGATTAATGTTTTCAATAGTTTCAAACACATGGAAGCTCCTTTTGAAGATGTAAAAAACCATTACTTAGCTGTTTACATGAAGATCATTAATTGCTTAAAGTCGAAGTACGTTCTAATGGAGAACGTTGTAGGTATTTTAATGTTTGCAAGTGAGTTTTTAGGTCGTTATGATATTGGATGTTTGGTTTCCATAAACTATCGATTGGAGATAATGGCAGCATGTTCATACGAATTACCATAATTTCGGACATGAATCTTATAGTGGAGTGCCCAACCTTTGAAGAAATTGCCACAATATCCATTGCCAACGCATGAGGACAAAGAAAAGGGTGGTGGTCCAAATGAGTTTGAGAAAATCACTGTTGTATATGCTAAAAATCTACCTTGGGATCTAGAAAAGGTTTTTTCTCTTGGTGATGTGATATTTGATCTTAATGGTGGGAAAAAATCCATTAAACCGAACTGGTCCAACCCCTTTTTTTTACGGTTTTCTTTATTCACCAGTTCAGTTCGGTTTACTTTTCTAAAAAGCGGATTTTCGGTTCAGTTTTCGGTTTTATGGCTTGAACCAGGAACCGAACCAAGAGCCGATGTATAAAAAAAATACCTAATTTTTTCAGAATGCTCTCTACCTCTCCCGCTCTCGTTTGTTTGTCTCTAAATCCTTAAATCTCTCAGATCCGCCGTTTGTCTCTCTCGTCCAAGCGCCACTGTTTCTATGCTTCGTCGTTTTTGCTCAGGTTCGTCAAAAAATCTCCTCTAAATCTCCGCTATGGTTCTGTATAGATCTCTCTATTTCTTCAACATCTAAGGTCAATCCTATCTATCTCTTTGTGATTTTCACATCTTGTTATGCAACCAAACCCCAACTTTGATACCTTTAATTAAAACAATAATAGATATTTTCAAGAAGAAAAAAAAAAAAAAAAAAACTTAATTACCTCAATGTTATGAATACATGTGGCTTTCCACCAGATTCTCTTCTTAACTTCTTGGGTACACCAACCCACGTGGAAGCATGGTATTCACTTGCTTCATGATTAAGTTAAACATATTGAATATTACATCAATTGCCCCTCTCTTATTTGCCTATATATATGGGTGTGTGAACCCATTTAGTTCGATTGTTAATCAGCTTAAGCAGACTCAATAATATCATATTATAATTCTCTCTCTCTCTGTCTCGTGTCTCTCTATTCCTTCTCTCATCTCCCGCTTTAGTTCTTCATTTATTTCATTTATTCATCATTTGTTTATAACATATTATCAGCACGATCGTATGTAAGTAAAAAGTATCTCCGGGTGAGTGATTTACTTACGGCTCGATATTCGTGTATGTAAGTAAAAGAGATCCCTTGATTGGTGATTTACTTACATCTCAATATTCTAGATCTATTTATAGTTCCGTATACAAGATGGCTTATGCCATCAACGGATCCTCTATATATAGTTCTGGATTTATTTATATTGTTTAAATATTTGCATTTATTTTTATGCACATAACAGGTGAGCTCAACCTCCTGGAATTGTTTAAACATCTGTATTTAATTATTTGCAATATATGAGACTGGCTTATGCTGTGTCTCGGGACTGGCTTATGTTGTGTCTCTAGAGAAATTGTTTAAATATTCAGCATTTATTTTTATGCAATATATGAGACTGGCTTATGCTGTGTCTCGGGACTGGCTTATGATGTGTCTCCAGATAAATTGTTTAAATATTCAGCATTTATTTTTATGCAATATATGAGATTGGCTTATGCTGTATCTCAGGACTAGCTTATGTTGTGTCTCTAGATAAATTGTTTAAATATTCAGTATTTGTTTTTATGCAATATATGAGATTGGCTAGACCAACTAACCAGAACTTAAAGTTTCTGGAATTATGATATTTAAGTCAGCATAGTTTTGAAAACCGACGTGAACCTGAAGTTCTGGATCCAATGTTATATTCATGAATGCCATACTTCATCATTTGGAACCTAGGGTTTCAAATCCACTCAGAATCTAAAGTTTTCTATATTTAATATATGAACTTACAGTTCATGGTCGAACCAGAAGTTCGAAAAATTAATATGATCCCTGATTTTATTTTATCTCATATATATGAAGTGATATGTTTACCATATCATTCATTTGAGAAAAATGATTTACACATCCAACAAAATGTTGTGGGTATTGTAAAAGAGATTTAAGATCCTAACGTATAATGAAATTGGAAATAATATTTTATCCATTTCATACACATCCAACAGGATGACGTGAGTATCACAAAAGGAATTTAAGATCCTAATGTATAATGAAATTAAAAATAATATTTTATTCATTTCATACATGTTTGATGCTTATGAAGAACAATATTTAGAGAATAATCTACATATCCAACAGGATGTTGTAAGTGCCAAAGTACTCTCTATTTGATCCCCTTGCTTTTGTCATGATCATCACCCACGTGGGAACTTGGTTTGATTTTGCTTAATGCTCAAGTAAATTCGGTGGAAAATTACAACACTACCCTTTCTTTATTGCCTATATATATATATATATATATATATATATACGGATGGGTTTGTTCGTAAACCTAATACAAATTGTTGTGATCTCTCTTAAATCAATAAAAGTCCCTCGTCTCACTCTCTCATTTTCTCTTTTTTATTTTGTTACTGATACTTCTACTAGCTCTCATCTCACTCATATTTCATTTAAATTATTTGTTACTTCATTTCATCTCATTTGTAACTCGTATTTGTGATTTTGACAAAATTTTGGGTCAATTTCTAATTACCAAAACTTATTGGTCCAGTTTTCAATTTTCAAAGAGTTTTGGGGGCGATTTATAATTAATAAAAAAAACTTAAGGGCCTTTTCTGTAATTTTGTAAAATCATGAGCAGTTTTGTAATTTACATATATATCAAAAGGAGGGGGAATTATTATCATTTCAGATGAGATATAAAATGACATTACAAATAATGTCCATAAAATTCTCAGAAGGGAAAATATATGTCTTGTCAATAGTGTAACGACTCATACATTTCTACGGAGTCAGAAATATTTAACGAATTTGACTTTGTTGAGAGCAAACGTTATTTATGCATCAGGTCCAACGGATCTAATAAAAAACTCTGGAAGAGCTACGATATTGTTATCAAACAATACTAAATTATGTATCAATGATACTTGATATTATTCAAGCAGACCATAAAGAAATATGTTTAGTTCAAAAGCATATAAGATTAATACCAGATCAGATCCAGCAGATCTGATTAAAGGCTCTAAAAGAGCCACAATCTTATTACCAGATGGTATTAAATTATGTATCAATGATACATTATATCATTCAAAGCAGAACATATAGAAATTTGCTTAGATCAAAGACATATAACTTTATTAATGTCATATTAAAACTATGAATAATAAAGAGTGTTGAATATCTGTGCATGATTCAGGCTAGAAACTCATTATAGAAAAGCCGTGTGACGTATCATCTGGATTATATCACTAATCAAATGGGGTATGTGGATATATTCATCCACCAAATGAATCCTTCCATTATTTTATGGTACTGATTGATGCATCTACATAATGGTCACATGTTTGTGTATTATCAAACATCTCCAATTGAGATCGACGTTCAACATCCAATTTTTCGCATGTACCCATAATTAGAATGGATCAGCGGAATCACTTATCAAACGTTTCCAGGTAATTACGAGAACTTTATTATTTCGATTCCATTACCAATTTCTATATGAGACGTTCTATTACATGTTGATACATTTATCTATGATCATTATTTATCATCATTATTTACCATTACAACTTTTAATTGGTCATTGATTTGCTCACGTTTTTAAGATATTTAATTGTGTAGTATATCTCCTTATTTCATCTCTAGCATGATATAAGAGAAGAATTCAATATTACTATGATATTAATGTTGATTCTATTAGTTCATTTAAATTTTTGAGATTTTATATTTTTACGCACAATCTGTTTATTATTATATTGATTAATTTTCAAATGGAAAATTTCTCCAGAAAGAGTAAATGAAAGGTTACTCTTATACAAAATAAAGATACCAGTTCGGTTCTCTATATATAAATGTGTCTCATTTCAATCATTGTATCACTCAAATACGAAAGATAATTGGTCATTAGATAATTATTAATTTGTTACTTGAAATATTAAAGGTAACAAGATTTTATAAGTTGTCATCTCATAAACCTCAGCCGGGTGATTATTCTTAAAGAATGATCAGATTAAATGACAACAAATAAATCATCTTATGCATATCATAAGCTTATGAACCTTTTTGAAAGGTATTGTTATCAAGATCTTAATGTAAACAAAACTCGAGTTATAAATAAATCAACTTTCTCTAAATCAACTCTATAAGAGTTTGATATATCTAAAGAGACATAAGTCCATTAAGTGACTAAATCCATTAGAATAGGAAGAAATCTCAACAAAGATACAAGTATATTGAAATTGAGAAAAAGAAAATTTCTATACAAGTCTATGAAATGACTAAATCTATTGAAATAGAAGAAATATCAACAGAGATACAAGTATATTGAAATTGAGAAAATTTCTATACAAATCTATAAAATGACTAAATCCATTGAAAATGAAAGAAATCTCAACAGAGATGTAAGAATATTGAAATTGAGAAAATTTCTATAAATCATATGAGGGAAATGTGGAATCATAAAGAAACAATAATTGATGATGTATTTTTATACACAGTAGCGCTACTGAAATTATAAATGATAATTATGATATTCATAATATCAATGATTGTATACAAAAGGCATGATTGACCTAAGTAAAAAGAAGCAATTCAAGAAGAATTGGCTTCATATGCTAAACATAAAGTATTTAGACCAACAGTACTCTAGACACCTGGAGATGTCAAACTAGTTGGATACTAATGAGTTTTTATATGGAAAACGTAATGAGAAAAACGAGATCGTGAGATATGAGACACGACTCATAGTACAAGGTTTCTCACATAAATTTGGTATTCAATAGTGACGAATACAATTACGTTTCGATTTTTTGATAAATTTGGCTGTCTTTACAAGGCTTGAAATACATCATCTAGATGTAGTAATCAATAGTGACGAATACAATTACGTTTCGATTTTTTGATAAATTTGGCTACCTTTATAAGGCTTGAAATACGTCATCTAGACATAGTAATCATTTATCTATATAATTCATTCAATGCAGATATTTATAATCCCGGAAGGATTTAAAATGCTAGAAGCATGTAAATCGAGATCTCGTAATCTGTATTTGATAAACCTACAAAATCCTTATATAGATTAAAAACAATCTGGACGGATGTGGTATAACGGTATCAGTGAATATCTGATAAATTAAGTAAGGGTATAATACTTATATTATATACCCATGTGTCTTCGTAAAGAAATCATAATCCAAATTTGTTGTATTCACAACATATGTTGATGATATGAATTTAATTGGAGCTCTCGGAGAGCTCTTGAAAACTCCTGAATATTTGATAAAATGAGTTTAAAAATGAAAGACATGGGAAATGAAATATTGTCTCGACCTGAAGGTCGAGCATAGATCAAAAAGAATGTTTGTCCATCAATCATAATATGCTGAAAAGATTATGAAAAGATTCCATATGGATATTATTCCATAAAGCAAGTATTTTCTTATACTCCCTCCAATCATTTATGATGTTATTTCATTTCATGAAATATACATCTGTATACCCCAGTTTAGCAATCTAGAAAATTGCTTTAAAAGAACTTTTATCAGGGAGAGCATATCAAATGAAGTATATTAGTTATATCGGGGCATATATGCATTGTACTCTTTTTCCTTTCAATCAGGCTTTTGTCCCATTGGGTTTTCTTGATAAGGTTTTAATGAGGCAATTCTCTAAGCATACCCAAAAATATTTTAATTCATGAAGATCATCATAAATATTACATTAATCCAGTTGATCATCGTATATATGTAGTCTTGATCAAAAAGATCATTGTAAATATTACTTTGATCTTGCTAATCATCGTATATATGTTACTTTAATCCATAAAATCATCATAAATATTACTTTGATCCAACAGATTAATGAATATATTTGCTCAGGTTTTTATCCCACTGGGTTTTCCCTAGCAAAGTATAAAAGTTAACATAGTTTTGAAGAAAACATTAATTATGGACATATGTACAATGTACTCTTTTTCCCTTCGATCAGGTTTTGTCCTACTAGGTTTTCCTGACAAGTTTTTTTAATGAGACAGTTTTAAGAATGTCCAACTCCACAAGATTCAGAAGATCATTGTATATGTTAGGGTTATAGTTTGTGTTGGCATTAATTCCATATCAAAACATGTTTCTCTTGTAATGTTTAGTGGTTCTTATATTGAAGATTTGAGAAGACAAAGAATGTCTCGACCACAAATCATGCAAGAAGCCGGCTTTAAAGAGATTGGTACATTATTGATCGTCAAAGGTAATATAAGATCTCATATCTCTTACAAGGCTAGGCACACACTCACACATGGCATTCTTGTGTGTTCCTTTATGATTAAACATCGCTTATGTATCACTTTCACACACTTGACAAAATATGCTCATGCATTCATACTATATTGGTAAAACTTTGTTTATTGCATTTTCTAGGACTATGTCTGGAAATTAGCATATGTGTGTGTCTTTGTGATTGTATGCTTCCGTATTTTTGTATTTGGACTTGAATATGATCTATTATGATTCCTTATTGAGTTCTGGTCATTTCGGTTACTCATTCATTTAATTTCGAGTCCAAACGATGTAGCTACGCTACTTTTCGTTCTCATTCGTTGAGTTGACTTCATCGTCATTTTTCGAGATGATTTCTCAACCATTTTTCAAAGTTGTGTAGTCGTCGTTGTGCGTAAAAGAGTCACAGTTCGTAATCCAAAAACGGATTCAAAATCGGAGTTTAGATACCCAAGATACGGGCTGAAGAACCGAGGGAGTGCGAGAGAGAGGCAGCAGGCCATGAGGCCACTTGGCCCAGCCATGAGGGAGGCCGTGGGCCCCACGGCCAGAGGGGCTCTCTGCCCCCGTGAGGCCCACGTGCCCCCCACGGCCTGGGGTGACATGGCCTCACCTCATTGGCCCGGAATCCTTTCTCTCTCCTCCATATATTTCCCTCCTCTCTCTCCATTTGATTTTTTAAGAAGAAAATTTTACAAAATCCGTCAGTCTTCTCCTCTACATTTTCTCATCTTCCAAACAACATATCTCCCTTATCTAGAGTCGGATTTGAGTGATTCGAATTGGAGAATGTTCGTAATTAAGTCCTCTATCATTTCTGCGTGATTTGGTAGCTGATTGATCAAGTTTTCTGGTGGTTACACACTGAAATCCGAACCAGCTGTTGAGTCAAAGGTATTGGACTAATCTTTGGGATTTCTTTCTTTTTAACCTTCAATTTGCTTGGGGTTTATTCTTCTATATCTATGTTTATGTTTGGTAAAAGCTATTGAGAAAGATAGCTTGATTATCAAGCTAATTGAAAGTCAATTTATAGACTAATGTTGACTAGTTTCTATGATTCTAGGTTTTACATATGTTTGTGAGTTGTATTGTGATTAGAATGGCATCTTAGGTTGTTTGTAACTTGATTGAATCAATTTTGTGATAAATGACCTTGAGATTTGATTTGATCCTTTGATTAATGAAATCTAGGATTATTGAATTTTGTTTGTGTTTTAGAGCTATCTAGGATTTGATTGATTTATATCTTGAATCCTTGCTCTATATTTTTGGCTAGAATATTGATTGATTTAAATCTCATATATCTAGCATTTTATTGTATATTGATAGCATCTTGAACTTGTACTTCATGAATATATTTTGATTCAAGTGTTGTATGTGTGAATGAGACTTTGAGCTTATGTGTTTGATGTTTCACATGCTTTAGGTTTTATTCTTGTATTTTGTATCTATACTTTATTACTTGTGATATCACATGTTTAGGTCTATTTGTACCATAGAATGTATTGATCACATGTTCTATGTTGATTTGATTGTTTGCATCATTTGCATTCACATGATCACACTAGGAAGTCCTTGTAAAAGGCATGAAGTCTTGGTTAGAGTCGGGGTGACTCGGATAGCCAAGCAAGAAGACTTGCCTAGAGTCGGGATGACTCGGATAGGTAAGCAAGGAGTCATGGCTAGAGTTGAGAGGACTCGGATAGTCATGCATGGGAGGCTCCCTAGAGGCATGAGTGTCTCAGATAGGGAGTTGGCTATTGTATTGGTAGGCCTAGGCGTATGGTTAGACATAGACTCCGATAGAGCGGGGTACACGGGAGGTGTATGCACTCTTGAAGAATTTCTAATCTACCATCGATGTTGGTTTTGTGTGGTGTCCAATATATGGTGGCTTCACATCATTGAGGGATTTCACACTTTCCAATAGGGTTGGGTAGGCTTAGACTTCACTAGTTTGGGTGAGCTAAAGATTGGTCACTTTGTGAATGTTCTATGTTTACTTTCCAATAATATAGTACCCAATGGTTGTAGTTCAACCCATGGATGTTTCCTCCTTGGAGGTTTTACCACGTTAAAAAATCTCTTGTGTTAATTCTTCCTATCTCTATCTCTTATATTTTATTTGAATATTTTTATTATCTTGTTTCATAGTTTTCACTTATGATGTATTGTGAAGCAAGACTTTATATAGTGTGATTAGTGAACTCATTTTATTGATCAATTTTATTTCTATGAATCTTTTGTATATTGTATTTGCGTATAGTGATATTTGATCACTCTTGTAAGTCATTGAACATATAGTGAAATACAAGTATTCTTTGTTGTTATACTTATTTGTTTGTTTACCTCATACAACTTGATGATGTATGTAGACCATGCTTATATGATTACCTATTCATATTGTCTATGTATGTTGTCTTTTCTTAGTGTATTTGTTGTATGTAAGGCAACCTTGAGGGACAAACGAAAGTTTGTTTAAGGGATTGAAAAAGGCGTAAAAACCTATTCACCCCCCTCTCTAGGTATGCCTTAAGCAATTTAACTATATTTGTATACTTTCAGTATATATTTTTCGAAGGTTTTTGTCCTATTGGGTTTTTCCTAGCAAATTAAAATACAAATTGTGAAAATCTAAAAGGGAGTGTTATGAATACATGTGGCTTTCCACCAGATTCTCTTCTTAACTTATTGGGTATACCAACCCACGTGGAAGCATGGTATTCACTTGCTTTATGATTAAGTTAAACATATTGAATATTACATCAATTGCCCCTCTCTTATTTGCCTATATATATGGGTGTGTGAACCCAATTAGTTCAGTTGTTGATCAACTTAAGCAGACTCAATAATATTAGATTATAATTCTCTCTCTCTTTGTCTTGTGTCTCTCTATTCCTTCTCTCATCGCCTCCCGCTTTAGTTCTTCATTTATTTCATTTATTCATCATTTGTTTATAACACTCAAATCCTTGATTTTCTAACTTCACTGTATTAAATAGGCACAATACAAGCAAGAGCAAGAAAACGAGGGTTTATAATGTGGAGTGGAGGCAGATTTACAAGCGTACAAGTTGCATTTTTTTTATATAAAAAAAATTTGTATTGTTTAATTCTTATTGATCAAAGACAATTGCAAACTATATATAAGTGTGAGAGACATGACATTGAGGTGAAAATTATGGCTGACATTTTACATTACGTTGAAGTATCTATTTGATAAAAGATCTAGCTTTTTCTAGCTTTTTCTAGCTTTACTATTTTTGACTTTACACACATTATGACATTTCCATAATTTTTGAATCCTAGAAACAAAGAATTACAAATAAAATTCAAACCAAAAATTTGGATTCTTGGGATTCTTGGCCCTTTTATTCCGACCTCTTGTATTTGCTTTCATACATCATGAAATGACACTTGTTTATGACCATCTGATTGCCGTTTGTTTGTGGTAGTATGAATGTCTTTGTATGTATGTAAGTTTTTTTGTAAAATTTGTT
Organism: Acer saccharum; assembly: GCA_030490815.1. Classification (NCBI taxonomy): domain Eukaryota; kingdom Viridiplantae; phylum Streptophyta; class Magnoliopsida; order Sapindales; family Sapindaceae; genus Acer; species Acer saccharum. The sequence continues at coordinate 12,434,316 of CM059874.1, forward strand.
GTGATGTTGATACTGTAGAGGTTTCTGCAAATTGCGGCACTTCGCAAGAGGCTATTTTTTTTTTTTATCTATTGTTGATACCCACTTGCGATGGTGTTAAGTTTGAAATGAAATTATGATATTTATGTTGTTGAAATACTTTTGCTACCCTAAATCAGCCTTTTCTTTAACGTTTTGTACTTTCACCTTAATCAAATGGCTTGCAGACACAATTTATATCTTTTTTATTTATTTCTATTGATATTCGTTTTTTCTGTACATGTGCCACTGTGGTAGTTGGGTTTATAATATGCTTGATTTTCTCTTGATATTAATTTGGTTCAATTTTGTGCTATACGCTAGTTGAATTTATAGTTTGATTATTAGTGGTAAGTGAGCTAGAGAAGTGAAGATATTTAGTTGATTGGAAGAAAGTGTTGGTTTATTACTTTGGAACGCAGCAAATGTGAGAGCTCATGTCCATTTTTTGGTTACTTTTATTTATATAAATATGACCTTGTTGGTGTGAATTCCTTTTTTTTTTTTAATAGTTTACTTTTACTGATGTTATTATTTTACTAGTTGCCAAAATTATTTTTAAAACCGATTGGATATATTATGTTGTAAGGTTTATGATTTGTATTGGCTTGATTCCATTGCAAAACACTCTATGTTTGTATTAGTTGTTGCTTAGGACATTATTTGAAGAAAGGAAGCTTAAAAAGTGAAGAGCAACGTCTAGTGCAAAAGTCGTCTTCAAGAGGTGAAAAACGTCAAAGGTAAATCTTGACTTCTATCCTCTTGCAAGGCGTTAGCGCACACACACACAATTCATACATGTGTGTCCTTGCATCGTGGTTCAAACATTTGGTATAACACATTCACACACTTCATAGTATGCTCATGCATTGATCTTGTATTGACAAACATTGTGAAATTGTATGCTTTGTGACTATCTCTTTGATATGGCATGCTTGTGTGAATATATGTTTATTTGTTTGTGTATTTTGTGTTTAGGACTTGAACATATTCTTATTTAATGCCTTATTGAGTTCCGGTCGTTTCGGTTACTCATTCATAAGGTTTCGAGTCCAAACAAGTTGACTATGCTACTTTTCGTTCTCATTTGTTGTGTTGACTTCATCGTCAGATTCCGAGATGATTTCTCAACCATTTTTCAAAGTTGTGTAGTCTTAGTCATGCATGAGGGAGTCACGGTTCGTAATCCGAAAACGAATTCAAAATTGGAGTTCGGATGCCCAAGATATGGGTTGAAGAACCAAAGGAGCGCGCGAGAGAAGTCGGGAGCACGTGTGGCCATAAGGCCTGCCCGTGTGGGAGGCCGTGGGCCCCACGGCCAAGGGAGCCCTCTGCTCCCGTGTGGCCCACGCTCCCCCCATGAGGAGGTGATGTGGCACGCTCTGATTCGCTCGAAAAATCTCTCTCTCTCCTCCTTTTAAACTCATCTCCTTCCCTCCACACTTTGTTGAATTTTGAAGAACACTTGAAAAATTTCTGCAGAATTCTCCAATTTTCGTTTTCTTATTTTGATCATATCTCTCTCATACGAACTCGAAATCAATCGATTTAAGAACCAAAATTGTTGGTCTCGAAGAGAGCTACAAACCCCAAGCATTTCCAGAGGCAGCTGACTTCGCCATTTTTCTCAGCCGATCTATTTTCAGTCCGTGGTCAAGGTTGTCATTTCAACTTCTTCTTTTTCAATTTCATCTTTGATCATCTCTTGATTCTTACTATTTGATTGATGAAATTTGTTGAGAAGTATGTTAGATCACATGCTAGGGTTGTTTGATCATTTGTTAATTGAGATTTAGCTTTGTGATTTGTTTTGAACATATATGTGCTAAACTTGAGTGTGAAATTGATTCTAGAAATTGAATATATGATGTATCTCATATTATTTTCTAGGTTCTATTTCTTGATCTAAGAACTAGGTTTTTAGTGTGATAAATTGAATATTCATACCTTTGTTCTTATTGATTTGCATGTTTTGATTTCTAGATAATTTTGTGATTGTGTGTTGAAATCATATTCTAGATTATCATTGAACATGTACATTTTGCTTGATTGATCATCTAGCTTAATTTGATTGTGTTTGCATCATTTGCATCACTTTAGATCATAGCCTTGCATTAGATTGAAGTCTCTAGCAAAGTGAGTGAAGCTTTGTGGATAGAGCAAGGAAGACTTGATTAGAGTCGGGAGGACTCGGATAATCAAGCAAGGGAGTCTTGTCTAGGGTCGGGAGGATCCGGATAGGCAAGCAAGAAATCTTCCTAGAGACGTGAGCGTCTTGGATAGGAAGTTGCTTTCTAGAGGTGTAGGATACATCTCGGATAGGAAGTAAGCTTGGTGATTCACTAGCCCGAGGGTAGATTAGGAGTTGATAGCTTGAGCAGATATCATGATTGATAGCTTGAGTGTGTAAGTCCTTTTTTACATAGTGGATTGCTTTGCCGGTGGTTGTGGTATCAACCCGTGGATGTTTCCTCTTTGAGGTTTTACCACGTTAAAACACTTGTGTTCATTTTTGCTTTTGCTTTTGCTTTTACTTTTCTTTATATTCTATTTCTTTCATTGATTGCATATCTTGTAAATTGATTAACTCTTGTATAAGTGAAATCAATTAAATTGTCAAATTTAATCAAGTGTGCATTTTCATTGATATATTCCGCATTATTTTTTAAATTGGGAGAATTTGGAGCCTATACCTATTCACCCCCTTTCTAGGTATATTTCACTACTACTTAAAGGGAAATTTCATTTGGTATCAGAGCGGGTGTCTAGACGTACTTAGATAGATCCTTTCTTTGTAGTGTTTTGTGTTTTTGTTTGTGATAAATCATGATTAAGGAAGTGTATTCCTATGTGGCTTCTTTTGTTGAACATATTGACTTAGATGAGAAAAAGATCAATGATCTTACTTTTGAAAATGAATATTTATCCAAAGTCAATATGTCCCTTAACAAGAAGCTAGAAGATCATGCTCTTGGCTCAAAAGAATTCGATGAACTTAAAGACAAGATTCTAAGTCTAGAATTGAATCTAAAAGATAGCAATGATAGACTTGGTATCTTGAAGCAAGAAATTGAGCAAAGAGATTGTTCTCTTGTTAATGCTAAGAAACTTGAAAATGTGCTTAAATCCAAACTTAATGAGCATTTAAATCAAAAGAAAAAGTATGAACAATGGTTTGATAAATCACGTAAAGATGTTATGTTTAGTGATGACATAGCGGAAAAATATGTCATTGAACTTATGATGCTTCGTGAGAAACTTGATGAGGCTAATAAGGTGATTAGCAAGATGTCATCTAATTCTAATAAAGTTGAAACCCTCATTAAAAGTGGAAAGCATCCATGTGATAAAAGAGGTTTGGGTTATATCAATGAGAAGGAGACTACTTCATCTAACAAATCTACTTTTGTCAAAGCAAGCATTGAATCAATTGTAGGTACACTCTCTCAAAGTAAAGCTATGAAAGCTACCGGAGATGCCTCTTCATCAACAAGGATGTTCAATGGAAGAACTCAACAACTTAAGCATCAAGAAGCAACAACCTCAAATGCAAGAGGTGGAGCATCAAGGGTTGCTCTTCAAAGAGGTAAAATTGTGAGAAGACCAAATGCTATGGAAGCAAATGCAAATGGTAAATTTCTCAAATTTATTCCTATTTGTCATCATTGTAATATGATAGGACATATTCGACCTAGATGCTTTGAGTATATTCGGAAATGCAAACTTGATAATGCTTTTCATGATATGTCTTTGAATGGACCTAGGCAATCATCCATGAATGGATATAGAAATAGACCTAGGAAGACCTTGGAAAAGCATGTTGTTGAAAAAGTTGTTGATGACTTGCTTGCTAAATCTTGTGTTGTGCCTCACTCTACTATGCATAAGAAAATTGATAATGCTTTGTTTGATATTTTTGAAGATGTGACCAATGAGGTCAAGGTGCATGTTAAAAAGCCTAATATTGAGTCAAAGCATGTTAGAAGTAAGAGTGAGAAGCATGTTGTGAAAAATGTGTGGATTAAAAAAGACACATCTAAATGTAATGTTGCACAATATGCTTTACGTGCCAACTCCTCCTATTCTTGGTACCTAGATAGCGGTTGCTCTAGGAACATGAATGGGAACAAAGAGTTCTTTAAGAATTTTGTTTTAAAGGATAGAGGTTGGGTTACTTTTGGTGATGGTACCAAAAAGCAAGTTCTTGGCAAGGGAACAATTTGTATCCCCGGATTGCCTAAACTTCGCAATACTTTGTATGTTGATGGGTTACAAGCTAACTTGATAAGCATTACTCACTTGTATGATATTTTTAAAGAAGTTAGCTTTAACAAAGATGTATGCACTATAATTGATAAAAAGGGCAATGTTGTCCTAAGTGTCAAAAGGTCTGTAGACAATTGTTATTGCCTTGAGATAGATCCTCTAACTTGCAACATGGCACATGAGTGCAACAAGCTTGATTTGTGGCATCAACGTTTGGGTCACATGAATTTTAAAGATTTGAAAAAGCTTGAAAAACATGGCATTGTTAGAGGTCTTCCTAATCTTGGTAAAAAGCTTGAGGTGGTTTGTGAACCTTGCCAATTAGGTAAGCAAACCAAAATGTCTCATAAGAAAAATTCTTATATAGCTACCAAGAGACCTTTAGAACTTGTGCATATGGACCTAATGGCGCCAATTCAAACCGAGAGCATTAATGGCAAAAAATACATTTTTGTATGCGTTGATGATTTCTCTAGGTTTACTTGGGTTTATTTTCTTAGAAACAAGACCGAGGCTTTTGATTACTTTAAAAAGTTTTGTAATCAAGTTCAAAATGAAAAAGGTCTTGATATCAAGAAAATATGTCGCATTAGGAGTGATCATGGGACGGAATTTGAAAATGCAAAATTTAGTGAGTTTTGTGATGGTTTAGGGATTTCTCATGAGTTCTCCGCACCTAGAACTCCTCAACAAAATGGTGTTGTTGAGAGGAAAAACCGTGTCTTGCAAGAGATGGCTAGGGTCATGCTCAATAGCAAGAAAGTCCCTAGAAACCTATGGGCCGAGGCGGTCAATACTGCTTGTTATGTGTCAAATCGTGTTTTTAAGAGGCCCGGCACAAAACAAACGTCCTATGAGCTTTGGAAAGGCAAGAAGCCTAATGTGAGTTACTTCCACACTTTTGGGAGTAAATGTTATATTTTGAATGATAAAGATCACTTAGGAAAGTTTGATGCAAAAAGTGATGTTGGTCTCTTTCTTGGGTATGCTATTAATAGTTGTGCATATAGAGTCTTTAATTTGACTACTAAGACTATTATGGAGTCTATCAATGTGAAGATAGATGATCTTAGCATGCTAAATTTGTGTGATGATAATGGTGTCAATGAACCTAAAGAAAACATGTTAAATGACACTAAAACACCTATTGATGTGGCTAGTAGTGTTTCTAGTCAAGATGATGAAAATGATAGTCATGTTGAAGTTGTAAGTCAAGGGTTGGAAAATGCTTTAAATGATAATCAACAAAATGACCAAGTTGTTGAACATTCTCACCCAAGACTTAGAAACTTACACTATCAAGAAGACATCATAGGTGATTTAAATGAAGGGGTTAGAACAAGAAATCAAATTGCTAACCAAATATCCTATGCTTGCTACACTTCTCAAATTGAACCCAAAAACATTAATGAAGCAATTGTTGATGAATATTGGGTTGGGGCTATGTAAGATGAACTTAATCAATTTGAGAGGAATGAAGTGTGGTCCTTAGTTCCTAGACCCAAAGATATAAATGTGATTGGCACTAAATGGGTGTTTAGGAATAAGACCGATGAAAGTGGCAAGATTGTGAGAAATAAAGCTAGACTAGTGGCTCAAGGTTACACTCAAGTGGAAGGTGTTGACTTTGATGAGACGTTTGCCCCGGTTGCTCGTCTCGAGTCCATTAGACTTTTGTTGTCCATTGCATGCATTAAAAAGTTCAAATTATTTCAAATGGATGTCAAAAGTGCTTTCCTCAATGGATACCTTCAAGAAGAAGTGTATGTTGAACAACCTAAGGGTTTTGTGGACCCATACTCTCCTAATCATGTGTTTAAATTGAAAAAGGCTCTCTATGGCCTTAAACAAGCTCCAAGAGCTTGGTATGATAGGTTGACTCAATATCTTATTGACAACCAATATAGGAAAGATGGCATTGATAGAACTTTGTTTATCAAACATCATGATCATGATATTTTTGTTGCACAAATATATATTGATGACATTGTTTTTAGATCTACTAATAAAACCAAGGTTGATGAATTTGTTAGTGTTATGTCAAGTGAATTTGAAATGAGTATGGTGGGTGAGTTGAATTATTTTCTAGGAATGCAAGTAAAGCAAACTAGCATGGGCATAATGTTGAATCAATCTAAATATGCTAAAAATCTAGTTAAGAGATTTGGCCTAGAAAATGGAAAAGATTTTGAAACTCCCATGAGCACCACTTTAAAACTTGACAAAGATGAAAAAGGGAAAAGTGTTGACCAAAGCCTTTATAGAAGCATGATAGGTAGTCTACTTTACCTAACGGCTAGTAGACCCGACATTTGCTTTAGTGTAGGCTTGTGGGCTAGATTCCAAGCAAATCCCAAGGAATCTCACTTAAAAGCCGTCAAGAGGATCATTAGGTACATCAAAGGAACTCATAGTCTTGGTCTATTCTATTCATTTGATACCAATGATATCCTTGTAGGCTATTGTGATGCGGATTGGGCGGGAAACATAGATGACCGAAAAAGCACATCGGGCGGTTGCTTTTATGTTGGTAATAACTTGGTTTCTTGTGAAACTAATTATAGCACGGTGTGTATAAAACTATCTAGAGGGGGGGGGGGGGGGGGGTGAATAGATTTTACGCTTTTTACCCAATTTTTCGTGTTAGTCAAAATTACGAAATTACCCCTAAATAGATAAAGCAATAAATCAAGTAAAATATGCGAAAATTAAATAACACTTGATTTTTATGTGGAAACCCTCACGGGAAAAACCACCACCTAGTAAGTAAGCCACACTCGAACCTCGAATCCACTAAATGTGTAAACGATTACAACCTAATCCCGGAAGTAATCACACACCTACCTAATCCCGGTATGAGTGAACCTAGTCCAATTTGCTTGCGATCTAAGCAGCCTAATCCCCGGAAGCTACACACAAGACTTACTTTCTCTATGAAGAGAATACAACCCTAAGTGAATATATGTGAATATCCAAAATGCAACATAGAGAAAGGGAAACCCTATATGCTTATCTAATATGATTAATATGCAATTAGAACAATCCTAGATATTAAAAACTAAATGACATGTTCAATCAAATAGTTTAGCTAATCAAGATTAAGCACAAAACCTAATTAGCTATCACAATACAACACTCAATCATGTCAACACAACAATCTCTATTTTGAATATTAGATTTTAATCTAAGAACAAGCAAATAATAAAAGAGATGCCTTGATAAATAAAACACTAATTATAAATGATAATAGTGAAGAACATACCAAGGGAAGTGTGTTGACCAAGACCCATGCAAGTAAACATCCTAACTATGCTAGAAAATGCTTAGATGATATTTTTATGCATATGTAAATGGGTTTTGAGAGTTAAAGACAAGTTCTTGGGAGTTTCTCTCTTGAAGATATTTTTTGCTCTCTCAAAAGTGTGTTGCTTGCCTCTTTAAAAAATGAAGGAGAAAATATATATATATATATATTAGGTTGAAAAACCAAGCTATACGGTTTTAGACTATTGAAATATATTAGATAATATCAAACATTAAAAACTGCACAAATTATATAAATATATATATATATTAGGTGTTGCAAAAGTAGAGGACACGAATATACATGATATATATATATATATTAACAAAACAAAAAAGAAGGCACACGTGATCTTATATATATATATTTTTTTTAACAAAACAAAAAAGAGCACACATATATATATTATATACTTTATCAGACGTGATATTATATATATATATATATATTTTTTTAACACACAAACAAACAATATATAAAGCAATCAAAACAAAGAAGAAAAAAGCAAACAGATGCCGTGTGTGAGCCCGTGCAAGTAACGCGGACAGAGAGTAATTTTGGGCGTGGGTGTGGCGTGGCCAACGGGGCTGTGTGTGGCAATTTTAGCCATGAGCTGCACGCCCCTCACATGCCATCACATGCCACCTCTCTTTGTGTTGCAATCATGACACACAAAGCCTTCAGTCCAGTTCTGAACTCAGAATTCGGAATTCAATTCCGTCTTCGGAATAGAAACCCGGACTCAATCATAAATATGGAAAATTATATAACTTTCCACTTTAAGCTCGAAATTGAATTCCAGTTTTCGATAAAAATACGGAATGTCCCAAATGTCTCGGAAATCATCTGAAACATATAGACAAGTCTCCGAATCGCTCGGAACTTATCTATGGACAAATCCACACATAAAAATATAACAAAGAAATGCAAGTGTGAAAAGTGACATGTGAAGAGAATGCACACAAATGCAAGTATGCTAAGTGAGTGTGTGCACTAAATCTTTTCATAGAAAATTAAGCACTAAACATATACCTTTGGAGTGCTTAACACTTGCAAGGGCCTTGAGCTTGAACACATTCCTAAGCTACCCTTACATGATCCCCACATATGGTTTGATCATGAAATAAGCCAATTAAAAACTACGGGAATCCTTACATCTTGGTCAAGTAAGAAACAAAATTCGGTTTCCCTTTCCTCTTCCGAAGCCGAATACATTGCTGCCGGAAGTGCTTGCACACAATTACTTTGGATGAAACAAATCTAAGGATTATGAGATAGAATAAGGAAAAATGACACTTTATTGTGATAACTTAAGTTCCATTAACATTGTAAGGATTCCCGTTGTTTTTAATTGGCTTATTTCGTGATCAAACCATAAATGGGGATCCTTTGTAAGGGTAGTTTAGATGTTGTTATTAGTGCATTAGGCCCTTTGAAGACCTCATTATTGACAAGCACCAAAGGTAATATTCTAAGTGCTTTCTTGTCTTGAAGAGATAGTTGCACACACTCACAACTCATGCATATGTTTAATCTTTGTATGTTGTGTTTCTTTTTGTTGTGCATCAATGTTTATTTTCATCTCTTCTTGCTTATTTATATGATTGCATCTTGTGTTGAAAACATCATAGCATTTAGGCTTTTAGGATGCATCTTGTTTGACTTTGTACCCCTTGCATGATTGCTTGTGGGGTGCAAAATTGGGCTGTGCGCTGGTCCACCAGCGCCGGTCGACCAGCGCTGGTCGACCAGCGCAAATCGCCCAGTGGCACGCCGCTGGTCGTGCGCTGGTGTGGACCAGCGCCGGCCACCAGCGCCGATAGCCCAGTTTGGCGCCGCTGGACTGGCGCTGGTGGCAGCGCCTGACGTCCAGCGCTCAAGCCAAAATTGGCTTGTGCGCTGGTCCTGCGCTGGTCCACCAGCGCACAGAGTGTTTTTCTGGCGATTTTTCAAAACGACCTCACTTCACTTATGGCCTCTATATATATGCTAACTTGATTTTAGGTCACTTACAAGAGTTCTTATTCATGCTTCATACTTAGGATATTTTTCAAGAGAAGAAAAATACACAAATAACTCATTTTTAATTACTCAAACACAATTTCATGATCATCAATCATCATCTAGCATCATCATAGATCATCTAGATGTCATCTTGCATGGAATCTTCATCATACTTTGCTTGGTAAGCTTTTCACTAATATCTTACATATTTTGTGTTTATTTTATCTAGCAATCTCAATTAATTACTTGATTGTTATTTTGTATGCTTTAGATACAAAATTGAGATTAGTATGATGTATGTTTGAGAAGTTGTATTGTGCTAGCATATTAGGTTTTGTGCTTGATATTGATTAGCTTAACTATTTGATATGTCATTTAGTTTTGATATCTAGGATTGTTCTTAATTGCATATTAATCATCTTAGATAAGCATATAGGGTTTCCCTTGCTCTATGTTGCGTTTTGGATATTTACATATATTCACTTAGGGTTGTATTCTCTTCTAGAGAAGGTAAGTCTTGTGTGTAGCAATCGGGATTAGGTTGCTTAGATCACAAGCAAATTGGACTAGGTTCACTCATACCGGGATTAGGTAGGTGTGTGACTACTTCCGGGATTAGGTTGTAATCATTTGCACATTTAGTGGATTCGAGGTTCGAGTGTGGCTTACTTACATAGCTCGTGGTTTTTCCCGTGAGGGTTTCCACGTAAAAATCAAGTGTTGATTTAATTTCCGTACCATATTACACTTGTTTGTTTATATTATCTTGAGGGTAAATTCGTAATTTTGACTAACACGAAAAATTGGGTAAAAAGCGTAAAATCTATTCACCCCCCCTCTAGATAGCTTTATACACACCGTGCTATAATTAGTTTCAATTGGTATCAGAGCGGGTTCCTAGACATACATAGGTGATCCTTGCTTATTTTGGTGTGTTTTGCATTTTGTGTGATTTTTGATCATTCATACATTTGCATTCATTTCATTCATTCATAAACACTATGAGTGGAAACGGTGGAAATGGTGGTGGCCACGAAGGAGCTTCTAGCACAAGGCCTCCACTTCTTACCGGTTTGAACTATTCCCAATGGAAAGGGAAGATGGAATCCTACATATGCCAAATTCATGACCGTGCATGGATGGCGGTGGAAGACGGATATGATCTCCCTATGATGACTCCCGCGGGTGGAGGACAAGATGTTTTGAAGCCTAAGGCGCAATGGAACGCGCAAGAGTTTGAGGCTTCAAAGTGGAATAGGAAGGCGATGCATGCCATTATGTGTGCCATGGATGAGAATCAGTACAAGCTTATTCAGAATACTCAGATTGCCAAAGTGGCATGGGACATCCTTCAAGTTGCACATGAGGGAACCGAGGTGGTGAAGGAGTCCAAGCTTCAAGTCCTCCAAACTCAATTTGAGTTACTTAGGATGGGAGAGGATGAATGCTTCAACGACTTCGAAATCAAATTGATGGACATAGTAAATCAAAGCCATCAACTCGGAGACCCGTATTCGGATAGGAGAGTCAATCAAAAAATTATGAGATCTCTCCCTGATAGGTTTGAATCAAAGGTGACGGCCATAGAAGAAAACAGTGGCTACATGGATATGAAGCCAAGTGAGGTAATTGGGCGTCTCCTTGCATATGAGTCTAGGAAGGCTCCTAGCAACATTACTCCTCCTAAGAAGTCTAAAGGAATAGCTTTGAAAGCATCTAAGGATGCAAATGAGGCAAAGCATGAATCGGATGAAGACCTTGCCTTATTTGTGAAAAGGTTCAACAAGGTTATGGGGTTCAAGAAGAAGAAGGGATTTGGGTCAAGAGGACAAGATTTGAAGATGAATGTACACAAACGAAGTTAAATTGCTTAAAGCATACCTAGAGGGGGGGGTGAATAGGTTTTTACACCTTTTTTCAAACCCTTGAACAAACATCCGTTTGTCCCTCAAGGTAGCCTTACACACAACACTATAATCCAAGATAGACATACATAGACAATATGATGACACAATCATAATTGAAATGTCTAAGTATATCAACAAGTCATGTGAGGTAAAATATCAAATAATCATAACAACAAAATAAACTTGTATTTCATAAGATGTTCAATGTGTTACAAGAGTGAGCAAAATGTCACTAAACAAATATTACAATATACAAAAGAATCAAAGATACAAATTGATCTATAGAATGAATACACTAATCACACTATACAAAGACTTGATTCAAAATACATCACAAGTCAATATTATGAATCAAGACAATAAAATATACAATTAAAATATAAGAGAAGAGATAGAAAGAATTAACACAAGGGATTTTTTAACGTGGTAAAACCTCCAAGGAGGAAACATCCACGGGTTGAATTACAACCATTGGGTACTATATTATTGGAAAGTAAACATAGAACATTCACAAAGTGACCAATCTTTAGCTCACCCAACCTAGTGAAGTCTAAGCCTACCCAACCCTATTGGAAAGTATGAAATCCCTCAATGATGCGGAACCACCATATATTGGACAACACATTCAACCAACATCGATGGTAGATTAGAAATTCCTCAAGAGTGCATACACATCCCGTGTACCCCGCTCTATCGGAGTCTATGTCTAACCATACGCCTAGGCCTACCAATATGTTAGCCAACTCCCTATCCAAGGCACTCTTGCCTCTAGGGAGCCTCCCATGCATGACTATCCGAGTCCTTCCGACTCTAGCCATGACTTCTTGCTTACCTATCCGAGTCATCCCGACTCTAGGCAAGACTTCTTGCTTGGCTATCCGAGTCATCCCGACTCTAACCAAGACTTCATGCCTTTTACAAGGACTTCCTAGTGTGATCATGTGAATGCAAATGATGCAAACATTCATTTCAACATAGAACATGTGATCAATACATTCTATGGCACAAATAGACCTAAACATGTGAATACACAATTAATCAAGTCTAAATGCAAAAATCCATGAATAGAAACCTAAGCATGTGAAACACCTAACACATATACTCAAAGTCTCATTCACACATATAACACTTGAATCACAAAATGTTCATTAAGTCCTAATTCAAGATGCTATCAATATACAATCAAAGTCTAGATATATGAGATTAAAATCAATCAATATACTAGACAAAAATATAGAGCAAGTTTTTGAGATTTACATCAATCAAAACCTATATTCTCTAAATCACAAACAAATACACAAATCCTTGATTTCTTCAATCAAAGGACCAAATCAAATCTCAAAGTCATTTTAACACAAAATTAATTCAATTAAGTATCAAACAACCTAAGATGCCATTCTAATCACAATACAACTCACAAACAAATGTAAAACCTAGAATCATAAAATCTAGTCAACATAAGTCCACAAATTAAGTTTCAATTGGAATGATAATCAAGCTACCTTTTCAAATAGCTTTCATAAAACAATAACATATATATAGAAGAAGAAACCCCAAGCAAATGGAAGGTGAAATAACAAGAAATCCCAAAGTTGAGACTCAAACCTTGAATTCTGCAGCTGGTACGAATTTCAGTGTCCAACCACTTGAAATCACGATCAATCAGCCACCAAATCACTTGGAGATGTTAGAGGACTCAAATACGAACACTCTCCAACTTGAATCACTCAAATCCGACTCCGGATGAGGAAGATATGGTGTTTTGAAGTTTGGAAAAATTGGAGAGAAGTGTAGACGGGAATTTTGAAATTTTTTGCTTAGAAATTCAAAATGAGAGAGAGAGGGAAGAAATAAGAGGAGAGAGAGAGGTCTTTTTGACCAATCATGTGGTGCCACATCACCCCCAGGCCGTGGGGGGTGCGTGGCCCACACGGGAGCAGAAGGGGCTCCAGGCCGTGGGGCCCACGACCTCAACCACGGCCCGCCCATGTGGCCCACGGCCTGGGCTGTCCTCTCCCGCGCACTCTCAGTTCGTCGGCCCGTATCTCGAGCGTCCAAACTCCAAATTCGAATCCGTTTTCGGATTACGAACCGTGACTCTCTCACACACAAAAACGACTATACAACTTTGAAAAACGGTTGAGAAATCATCTCGAAAATCATCGATGAAGTCAACACAACGTAAGAGAACGTAAAGTGGCATAGTCAACACGTTTGGACTCGAAACCTTATGAATGAGTAACCGAAACGACCGGAACTCAATAAGGCATTGAATAAGAACATGTTCAAGTCCTAAACACAAAATACGGAAACATATAAACACAAATACACACACATATGCTAGTTTCCGGACATAGTCCTAGAAAATGCAAAACACAAAGTTTATTAACTAAAAGTGAATGCATGAGCATATTTTGCCAAGTGTGTGAAAGTGAAATGTAAATGAAATAAAATCATGAAGGGACACACAAAAAATGATATGTGTGGGTGTGTGCCTAGCCTTGTAAGAGATAAGAGGTCATGTATACCTTTGTAGACCGATAATGTCCGAAACTCTTAAAAGCCGACAACTTGAACGAATAATGGTTGAGACGTCCTTCATCTTCGAAATCCTTCATTTACTAACCACTAAACATTACAAGTAAAACACGTTTTGATATGGAATTAATGCCAACACTAATTATCAACCTTACAGAAGAAAAAGAGTTCCTTCAAGAAGTTTGAGCCTAGACAAGAGAGGACCGAAAGGAAAGGGGTCCGATGCTTTGAATGTGGTGGGATTGGTCACTTTGCCCCCGAATGTGCTAATCACAATGAGAGGAAGAAGGGTAAAGTGATGGCCGCCACTTGGAGTGGGAGTAGTGATGGCCGCCAATGAGGAAGATGAGTCTTCAAGTGAAGAAGAGCTCATGGCTAACTTCCTAGCTTTTGCCTCATCTCACAAGAGCAAAAGTGCTAGTGAAAAGGAGGAATTGAGTCAAGAGGAAATTGACTCTAGTGAAGAAGAAAGTGACTCCTCTTCTAGTTCCAAAAAGAAATTTGTGGAGCAAAAGGTGCTTGCTAAATACCATGCCGAGTTCAATGATTTAGCAATTAAAAGCACAAGAAAGATTGAGAGGTTGAGAGAAGAGAACCTTGAACTTTCGGCTCACAATGACCACTTAAGTGAACAAGTGGAATGATTGAAGAGGAGAGAGGATAAGTTAATTGAGGAGTTAGACTTATCCAAGAGAAGTGAAGAAGGCTTGAAGAGGGAACTTGTTGAAGTTAAAGGGTCCTTGGCTAGGATAGATTCTAGCACCAAGAAGCTTGATCATTTACTTGGTGTTGGAAAGAGTCCAAGTGACAAGAGAGGTCTTGGGTATGAAGATGGCAAGAAAGTCTCAACCTCTAACAAGACAGTGTTTGTCAAGAGCTTGAAGAACAAAGAAAATTCATTTGTGCAACCTCCTAGGAAGAAGTTAGAAATAGGACAAAGTTCTAATGCACAAGTGAAAATGGGGCCAAGAAGGAAATCTCAAGCTCAACCTCCTAAGGTTCCTCAAGCCAACACTCCTCCCAAATTGGCTCACAAAGGAAAGAGACCAATCATGCAACCTCAAGCTTGGAAGCAACCAAGACCGGTTCAACAACGAAGATGGATTGAACCCACATATCCACAAAGACATGGACGTACTCAAAGGCGAGGTATGATTCCTTTTTTCATTCCTATTTGTCACTTTTGTGGTTGTGATGGTCATATTAGACCAAATTGCTTTCAATATATTAAAATGTGTAGAAAACAAAGCATGATTGAAAAGAGAAAGAATAGAGCCAAGATGCATGTTTCTAGGAATGAAAATATTGATTTGCATGATCCTAGAAATAGTAGAGCACATGTACCAAAGGCCACTAAGAAAGCTAAAATTGTTGCTAAGTGGATTAGAAAGAATGAAAATGTTTGCCATGTTGCACAAATAGCCTTGAAGGCAAATTCTTCTAATTTTTGGTACTTGGATAGTGGGTGCTCTAGGCACATGACGGGAAACAAGAGTTTCTTCGAGACTCTTGTTATGGAGGAAGGTGGAAATGTCACTTTTGGTGATGGATCCAAAAGAAATGTTGTAGGGAAAGGAACCATTTCCGTTCCCGGATTACCCTCCTTATCCAATGCTTTATTTATTGATGGCTTGAAAGCCAATTTAATTAGCATTTCACATCTTAGTGATGAAGGATATTCCGTCTTGTTCTCTAAAGATTATTGCTCTATCCTTAAACCCGATGGACAAACCTTGTTGAAGGGCATGAGATCTAGCGACAATTGTTATTGTCTTGAAGCTAGAATTGTATCTAATCATGTGTCCATGGATGAGCAAATTGAGTTGTGGCATGAAAGACTTGGCCACATGAACTTTAGGGATCTACGGACCCTTGGAAAGTTCAATTGTGTGCGTGGCCTCCCTAAGCTTGGGAAGAAAGCCAATGGTATTTGTGGACCTTGCCAACAAGGAAAGCAAACTAAAAGCATGCACAAAAAGGGTAAGTATCTCACCACCAAGGAGCCACTTGAGCTTCTCCACATGGACCTCATGGGTCCCATGCAAACCGAAAGTTTGGGTGGAAAGAGATACATTTTTGTTTGTGTTGATGATTTCTCTAGGTTCACATGGACATATTTTCTTAGAGAAAAATCCGAAACTTTTGATAAGTTTAAAATGCTTTGTAATAAAATTCAAAATGAAATGAACTCTAATATTAAAAGCATTAAACGGATTAGAAGTGACCATGGGAGAGAATTTGAGAATGCCACCTTTGAAACCTTTTGTAATGGTTTAGGCATCTCCTATGAATTTTCTGCTCCTAGGACACCTCAACAAAATGGAGTTGTTGAGAGGAAGAATAGGGTCCTCCAAGAGATGGCCCGAGTGATGTTGCTTAGCAACAATGTCCCTAGGAACTTATGGGCCGAAGCCATCAACACGGCTTGTTATATAGGAAATAGAGTGTTCCTAAGGCAGCAACAATGTCCCTAGGAACTTATGGGCCGAAGCCATCAACACGGCTTGTTATATAGGAAATAGAGTGTTCCTAAGGCCCGGTACTAGAAATACCTCCTATGAGTTATGGAAAGGCAAGAGGCCAAATGTTAGCTACTTCCACACTTTTGGAAGCAAATGCTACATTTTGAATGACCGTGATCAACTTGGCAAATTTGATGCTAAGAGTGATAAGGGTATTTTTATTGGCTATGCCTTAAATAGTAGAGCCTATAGAGTTTTCAATTTAAAGACTCTAAGTGTTATGGAATCATCCAATGTCGTATTTGATGATACTAGGCTCAAGTCTAATGATCATGAGGAGGAGGTTATTTTTAGTGATGATTCTCCTTTGGAGGAGGTTGTGGTGTCGCCTAATGTTGGGACATCTAATGTTAACAATGATGGCACACAACCTATTGATAGAGTTCCTCTCTTGGACTCTAAAGAACCCACTCCATGGGTTAGGAAACTCCATGATAAAGAAGATATCATTAGAGAGGTAAATGAGGGTGTTAGGACTAGACGTCAACTTGCTAATCTTATTAGCTATACATGCTACACCTCTCAAATTGAACCCAAAAAGGTTGAAGAGGCCTTAAATGATGAATTTTGGGTTCTTGCCATGCAAGAAGAGCTAAACCAATTCGAAAGGAATGAGGTTTGGACTCTAGTTCCTAGGCCTAAGACCACTAATGTCATAGGCACTAAATGGATATTTAGGAACAAATCCGATGAGAATGGCAACATAGTGCGGAACAAGGCTAGACTTGTAGCACAAGGGTACTCTCAAATTGAGGGTATCGACTTTGAGGAGACTTTTGCTCCCGTTGCCCGATTAGAGTCCATTAGGCTTCTCTTGTCCATCTCTTGTGTGCACAAGTTCAAATTGCACCAAATGGACGTCAAGAGTGCCTTCCTCAATGGCTTCTTGCAAGAGGAAGTGTTTGTTGAACAACCTAAGGGGTTTGTGGATGCATACCACCCCAATCATGTTTATCGCCTCAAGAAGGCACTTTATGGGTTGAAACAAGCACCAAGGGCTTGGTATGAGCGCCTCACTCAATTTCTTGTTGACAACAACTACTCAAGAGGTAGTGTAAACAAGACACTATTCATCAAAAGAGATAATAATGAGCTTTTCATAGCTCAAATATATGTTGATGATATAGTTTTTGGCTCCACCAACAACACCAAAGTCCAACAATTTGTTGATGTCATGTCTCTTGAATTTGAGATGAGTCTTGTTGGTGAGCTTAGTTACTTCCTAGGTTTGCAAATTAGGCAAATGCATGATGGGATTTTCATAACCCAAGCCAAATATGCTAAGAACCTAGTGAAGAAGTTTGGTTTAGAGAAAGCCAAACATTGTGATACATCCATGAGTACCACTTTGAAGCTAAGCAAGGATGCTAGTGGTAAAAGTGTGGAACAAACTCTATATCGTGGCATGATAAGTAGCTTGCTTTATTTGACCGCAAGTAGGCCCGATATATCTTTTAGTGTGGGTGTGTGTGCTAGGTACCAAGCGGATCCTAAGGAGTCCCACCTCTCTTCCGTGAAGAGGATCATTCGCTATGTGAATGGGACATCCAACTATGGGATTTGGTACTCTTTTGACACTAATGCTAGTCTTGTTGGCTTTAGTGATGCGGATTGGGCAGGAAATTGTGATGATAGGAAGAGCACATCGGGCGGTTGCTTCTTTCTAGGCAACAACTTGGTGTCTTGGTTTTGCAAGAAGCAAAACTCGATTTCCTTGTCCACGGCCGAGGCCGAGTACATAGCCGCGGGGAGTGGATGCATACAACTCCTTTGGATGAAGCAAATGCTTGTAGACTACGGATTCAATCAAGGTACTCTCACTCTCTTTTGTGATAACATGAGTGCTATTAATATTTCCAAGAATCCGGTTCAACATTCTAGAACTAAGCATATTGACATCCGCCATCACTTCATTAGAGAGCTTGTTGAAAATAAATGCATAGTACTTGAACATGTAGGTACTAATGATCAACTTGCAGACTTATTTACTAAACCCTTAGATGCTACTCGATTTAAAACTCTTAGTAGATCTATTGGGATATGTCTTGTGGAGTGATGTTCTATGATTGACCCCATATGGGGAACTCAAGCAAAGAGAGCTATTTTGCATTCTTGTAACTTGCAAAAAATTTGAAATAACTTATGCCTCTTCTATTGATTGCTTGAGTAAGCTTGGTTGTACATATGTATATATGTTTTCAATTCTATAAGTGTGAACCTTGCTTGTCTACAATCCATGTCATATTTATGTTCAAACATGCATTTTTGGACTAGGAGATTTACATAGGAAGTATGATGTGAATGACCTATAGTTATCTCCATGACATGATGTTTCTTAAATAACATGCTAATGCTAAATGAAAAAGCATGAAATTCATACAACATGCTCACATGAAAAGCATGAATTGATGATTGCATATTCTTAAAAATGCAAAACTTGTGTGAAAGCTTATGAGACTCAAAATGAATAAAGGATCTTGTATCCGTTCAAAGGAATTTACATTCCAAATGTCTCTCTTTCTTTATTAGTTGAACATGGTTACTATCATACGGATATCTTATCTGGAAAAATCAAATAGGGTGCAAAGTCGCTCATGCCATGTTTCGCTTATAAAGTTGGATATAGTTACTCTTAAATTGAAATCAATAATCTCTATATCCTTGCTTTTCTCATGACATTGGTGAAATTGGTTTGAATTCTTATTAGAAACCTTTGTCATTTGCTTTGCCAAATACCATTGTATTTTGGACTTGAATGCTATAT
Organism: Acer saccharum; assembly: GCA_030490815.1. Classification (NCBI taxonomy): domain Eukaryota; kingdom Viridiplantae; phylum Streptophyta; class Magnoliopsida; order Sapindales; family Sapindaceae; genus Acer; species Acer saccharum. The sequence continues at coordinate 12,453,639 of CM059874.1, forward strand.
GTCTTGTATGCAAAGCATGTTGGATTCACACATTTTTTCACAAATAAATCTCCTTGTTTCTCTCAAATTAATTGAAGTGCATAAAGTGACTTATATGTATATGCATATCTTGCATGCTTCTATCTCTCGTTGCTATGAGTGACCCGGTTGGGGACTACTCTTTTGCCTATATCATGACAAAAAGGGGGAGTAGGATATGGTAAGGGGAGTTGCAAAATATAGAAGCTATTTGTGCATTTTGGGAGAACACACATTGAGGGGGAGTAACCCTTTGAGGGGGAGCATTGCATTTATCATACATTGCATACATTTGCTAATGTTGTGCCTAAATTCTAAAAATGCAAATGCTTGGTACTGTTCTCACATGATTAATCTCACACTTTTCTTGAATTGGAAATGTTAGAAACTCTTTTCAGGGATTGATTATTCTACAAGAGGACTGAAGACTTCAAGTTGCATTCTCTTATCTCTTTGTAATGTAGAATATTATTGTAATCCCGTAGTTTCTATTCTTTTTGTGAGGAATCAATGTGAGTGATGGTTTTGTCACGAAATAGCCAAAGGGGGAGATTGTAAGGATTCCCGTTGTTTTTAATTGGCTTATTTCGTGATCAAACCATAAATGGGGATCCTTTGTAAGGGTAGTTTAGATGTTGTTATTAGTGCATTAGGCCCTTTGAAGACCTCATTATTGACAAGCACCAAAGGTAATATTCTAAGTGCTTTCTTGTCTTGAAGAGATAGTTGCACACACTCACAACTCATGCATATGTTTAATCTTTGTATGTTGTGTTTCTTTTTGTTGTGCATCAATGCTTATTTTCATCTCTTCTTGCTTATTTATATGATTGCATCTTGTGTTGAAAACATCATAGCATTTAGGCTTTTAGGATGCATCTTGTTTGACTTTGTACCCCTTGCATGATTGCTTGTGGGGTGCAAAATTGGGCTGTGCGCTGGTCCACCAGCGCCGGTCGACCAGCCCCGCTCACCGGCGCAAATCGCCCAGTGGCGCGCCGCTGGTCGTGCGCTGGTGTGGACCAGCGTCGGCCACCAGCGCCGATCGCCCAGTTTGGCGCCGCTGGACTGGCGCTGGTGGCAGCGCCTGACGTCCAGCGCTCAAGCCAAAATTGGCTTATGCGCTGGTCCTGCGCTGGTCCACCAGCGCAGGTCCACCAGCGCACAGAGTGTTTTTCTGGCGATTTTTCAAAACGACCTCACTTCACTTATGGCCTCTATATATATGCTAACTTGATTTTAGGTCACTTACAAGAGTTCTTATTCATGCTTCATACTTAGGATATTTTTCAAGAGAAGAAAAATACACAAAGAACTCATTTTTAATTACTCAAACACAATTTCATGATCATCAATCATCATCTAGCATCATCATAGATCATCTAGATGTCATCTTGCATGGAATTTTCATCATACTTTGCTTGGTAAGCTTTTCACTAATATCTTACATATTTTGTGTTTATTTTATCTAGCAATCTCAATTAATTACTTGATTGTTATTTTGTATGCTTTAGATACAAAATTGAGATTAGTATGATGTATGTTTGAGAAGTTGTATTGTGCTAGCATATTAGGTTTTGTGCTTGATATTGATTAGCTTAACTATTTGACATGTCATTTAGTTTTGATATCTAGGATTGTTCTTAATTGCATATTAATCATCTTAGATAAGCATATAGGGTTTCCCTTGCTCTATGTTGCATTTTGGATATTTACATATATTCACTTAGGGTTGTATTCTCTTCTAGAGAAGGTAAGTCTTGTGTGTAGCAATCGGGATTAGGTTGCTTAGATCACAAGCAAATTGGACTAGGTTCACTCATACCGGGATTAGGTAGGTGTGTGATTACTTCCGGGATTAGGTTGTAATCATTTGCACATTTAGTGGATTCGAGGTTCGAGTGTGGCTTACTTACATAGCCCGTGGTTTTTCCCGTTAGGGTTTCCACGTAAAAATCAAGTGTTGATTTAATTTCCACACCATATTACACTTGCTTGTTTATATTATCTTGAGGGTAAATTCGTAATTTTGACTAACACGAAAAATTGGGTAAAAAGCGTAAAATCTATTCACCCCCCCTCTAGATAGCTTTATACACACCGTGCTATAATTAGTTTCAAACATCTCTAAAAATCCGGTTCAACACTCCCGTACTAAACACATAGACATTAGGCATCATTTCATTAGAGATCTAGTTGAACATTCTATTGTTACTCTAGAGCATTTGCCTACTAAAAATCAACTTGCAGACTTGTTCACTAAGCCCTTGGACAAAGAGAGGTTTAAAACTCTTAGAATGTCCATTGGCATGATTTGTGTTGATTGATGTCTTTGTGTGATTGTGAGTGGTTTGATGAGCAAAACTTTAATTAAATATCATTGTCTTTAAGAGCTACTCACTTGAGAAGTAATGATCTTTAACAAGTATCTTTTATTGTTTTTAGATCATGCACTTGAGCTTGAAAATCTTATTTTTGAAAAGTGCACTAATGCTTCTCTTGTATGTTTTAGTTTTTGAGTTTTTGTGGTTGAATATGTGTAGATAATGGATGCATCTAGAAGTTTATTGTTAAGTACATGATAGATGACCTATGGTATCTATCCATTTTGCTTCGGCACTACATAGTAATCAACGAGCACCCTCATGGAAAGGGCTACACACCTTGGTTGTGAAGCCACCCAATGTAGGAAAGGGCTACGCCATTATGATGAGTGAAAGCTGCCATGAGGAGTATATGTTTTTGTAAGTAAAATCAAAGAAGTGTTGAAATGAATCATTTTAAAAAAAAAAAAATCTTTGATTCAAGCCTAAAACAAAACAAAAAGGCTTATGGTATATAGTTGAGAATTGTGAAAATGCTCGGGTTGACAAATAGAAACGGGAAAACGAGCCACATGCACACACACGCTCATATGTTGATATCTATTCATTTTAAAAGCAAAAACCGGATGAATATCGGTTTGACCTATTTTTGGAAAGGCTTTAGATGGATAGGTGTGGATAGAGTTTGCATGTTGATATCACAATTACTCCAACTATATATTTGAGAAGCATTCACACACACACATTTTGCTTATGTGCTTGATTCATTAGCAATGTGAGAATATTTTTGAGAGATTAATGAAAATCTATGATTCTCTCTTGGACTTTGACAAGTTATGAAATATTTTCTCTTATTGCTTGATTGTGTGATTGTGTGATGTCCCTTGTGAACAAATCTACTTGGTGATAATATGTGGAGCATATGTTAAGGGGGAGCTTTAGTTTATTCAACTTTCGCTTTCTATACGATTTGTTTGCTTAATATCTCGTTCTTTATTTCTTGTGTCCCTTGTCTATTCCTTGACAAAAAGGGGGAGAAAATGTATACCTCACCATGTTTGATATTGGGGAGATTTTGTATACTTCACACCTTGTGTGGAAAAATGTTCCAATTGTGTGAATCATATTCCTCTTTGTGCTTAATTGTGACTTTGTCTTAAGGGAGAGAATTCTTGTCTTAAGGGGGAGAAAGAATTCTTTCTTGATAATGTTAAGGATAGTTGGTTCTTGGAAATTGGAACTAAGGGAATGCTTTAATATGAACATAATTTGATCACTTGAGATAATGCATTTTTTGTATAAGATAAGGGATGTCTTCTATATTTGTTTTTGGTTAATAACTCACCATTCTTCTTTAGAGAAGATCTCTTGTTTGGTTGTTATTTTCTCTCATAGGTACTTTAAAGACCAAAAGAGGAATTCTTGAAGATTTGAAGACTTTTTAGTCTAGGAATTTCTTTGTAATGTGAGATTGAGAGTATGCTATCATCTTGAGTTTATTTGAGTGAAACATTGTATGGTGAGGTTGAGGTTTTGCCAATGGAATAGCCAAAGGGGGAGATTGTAAGGTTTATGATTTGTATTGGCTTGATTCCATTGCAAAACACTCTATGTTTGTATTAGTTTGCTTAGGACATTATTTGAAGAAAGGAAGCTTAAAAAGTGAAGAGCAACGTCTAGTGCAAAAGTCGTCTTCAAGAGGTGAAAAACGTCAAAGGTAAATCTTGACTTCTATCCTCTTGCAAGGCGTTAGCGCACACACACACAATTCATACATGTGTGTCCCTGCATCGTGGTTCAAACATTTGGTATAACACATTCACACACTTCATAGTATGCTCATGCATTGATCTTGTATTGACAAACATTGTGAAATTGCATGCTTTGTGACTATCTCTTTGATATGGCATGCTTGTGTGAATATGTGTTTATTTGTTTGTGTATTTTGTGTTTAGGACTTGAACATGTTCTTATTTAATGCCTTATTGAGTTCCGGTCATTTCGGTTACTCATTCATAAGGTTTCGAGTCCAAACAAGTTGACTATGCTACTTTTCGTTCTCATTTGTTGTGTTGACTTCATCGTCGGATTCCGAGATGATTTCTCAACCAATTTTCAAAGTTGTTAGTCGTAGTCGTGCGTGAGGGAGTCACGGTTTGTAATCCGAAAATGGATTCGAAATCGGAGTTCGGATTCCCAAGATATGGGCTGAAGAACCAAAGGAGCGCGCGAGAGAAGTCGGGAGCACGTGTGGCCACAAGGCCTGCCCGTGTGGGAGGCCGTGGGCCCCACGGCCAAGGGAGCCCTCTGCTCCCGTGTGGCCCACGTGCCCCCCACGGGGAGGTGATGTGGCACGCTCTGATTCGCTCGAAAAATCTCTCTCTCTCCTCCTTTTAAACTCATCTCCTTCCCTCCACACTTTGTTGAATTTTGAAGAACACTTGAAAAATTTCTACAGAATTCTCCAATTTTCGTTTTCTTATTTTGATCATATCTCTCTCATACGAACTCGAAATCAATCGATTCAAGAACCAAAATTGTTAGTCTCGAAGAGAGCTACAAACACCAAGCATTTTCAGAGGCAGCTGACTTCACCATTTTTCTCAGCCGATCCATTTTCAGTCCGTGGTCAAGGTTGTCATTTCAACTTCTTCTTTTTCAATTTCATCTTTGATCATCTCTTGATTCTTACTATTTGATTGATGAAATTTGTTGAGAAGTATGTTAGATCACATGCTAGGGTTGTTTGATCATTTGTTAATTGAGATTTAGCTTTGTGATTTGTTTTGAACATATATGTGCTAAACTTGATTGTGGGGAAATTGATTCTAGAAATTGAATATATGATGTATCTCATATTATTTTCTAGGTTCTATTTCTTGATCTAAGAACTAGGTTTTTAGTGTGATAAATTGAATATTCATACCTTTGTTCTTATTGATTTGCATGTCTTGATTTCTAGATAATTTTGTGATTGTGTGTTGAAATCATATTCTAGACTATCATTGAACATGTACATTTTGCTTGATTGATCATCTAGCTTAATTTGATTGTGTTTGCATCATTTGCATCACTTTAGATCATAGCCTTGCATTAGATTGAAGTCTCTAGCAAAGTGAGTGAAGCTTTGTGGATAGAGCAAGGAAGACTTGATTAGAGTCGGGAGGACTCGGATAATCAAGCAAGGGAGTCTTATCTAGGGTCGGGAGGATCCGGATAGGCAAGCAAGAAATCTTCCTAGAGACGTGAGCGTCTTGAATAAGAAGTTGCTTTCTAGAGGTGTAGGATACATCTCGGATAGGAAGTAGGCTTGGTGATTCACTAGCCCGAGAGTAGATTAGGAGTTGATAGCTTGAGCGGATATCATGATTGATAGCTTGAGTGTGTAAGTCCTTTTTCACATAGTGGATTGTTTTACCGGTGGTTGTGGTATCAACCCGTGGATGTTTCCTCTTTGAGGTTTTACCACGTTAAAACACTTGTGTTCATTTTTGCTTTTACTTTTCTTTATATTCCATTTCTTTCATTGATTGCATATCTTGTAAATTGATTAACTCTTGTATAAGTGAAATCAATTAAATTGTCAAATTTAATCAAGTGTGCATTTTCATTTATATATTCCGCATTATTTTTTAAATTGGGAGAATTTGGAGCCTATACCTATTCACCACCTCTCTAGGTATATTTCACTACTACTTAAAGGGAAATTTCATATGTTCTTAGTCTAATTAGTTGTTATTTTTATGTCATGACAAAATGAATGATAATAATGTTTTACCGGCCACTATTGTTGATTCATTGAGTGTTAGGAGTGAGAGAACACAACATAGTGACTCTATAGAAAAACCCCTTATACAGGGGAAACTTAAATCTGTGGGTGGAAAGGGTAGACAATCATCTGATGCATGGAATCATTTTACACGGTACCAAGAAAATGGGAGAATGAGAACACAATACAAATATTGTCCAAAAAACTATACTTGCGACTCAAAAACTAATTGGACAACCAATATGAATAAGCACATAGAGAATCAGTGCAAAAATTACCCTGCTAAATTAGATGCAGCTGACCCAAAACAAACATGTTTAGTAAAACAAGCATCTATTACTTCATATATAACATCATCTAAGGAGGGTTGTGGTAGTAGTTTAGGTTTTGGTATTTTTCAATAAGGAGGATATTAGGAAAGCATTAGCAGAGATGTTGATTGTTGACGAGTTACCATTTAGATTTGTAGAGAAACGAGGTTTTCACAATTTTTCGTGTGGGCATGCCTAGGTTTAATGTCTCATCTAGAAGAACAATAGTTAGGAATATTTTGCAAATGTATGTTGATATAAAAACATCTTTGATGAAACAATTTAGAGAGAGTAGGGTGAGGGTTTGTCTTACCACTAATACTTGGACATCAATCCAAAATATCAATTATATGGTTGTGACGGCCCATTTCGTTGATGAAAAATGGCAATTGCAAAAGAAGATTTTGAGTTTTACTTAAATTTTCGATCATAGAGGGGAGACCATTGGGAAGTGTATTGAGAAAGTGTTACTTGATTAGGGTATTGCTAGGGTTTTCACAATCACTATGAATAATGTAGCTTCTAACAATACGGTTATTCTTTATGTGAAAAAAAAGTTGAATAGTTGGCAAGCAGATGGTGCGATTTTGGATGGCAATTATATGCATTTACGGTGTTGTGCACACATTATGAATCCAATAGTAAACGATAAATTAAGAAAGACGCATGATTCGGTGGTTGCCATACGCAATGCCATGAAATTTGTAAAATTGTCTCCTAGTAGATTCAAGAGGTTTAAAAAATGTGTTGAGCATGAAAAAATTCAAAATAAGAGGCTTGTAGTGTTAGATATGCCTACTAGGTGGAGTTCAGTTGGCAAGTTCACTCAATTTTGTTAAAGCATTTGATCGGTTGGATGATGAAGATAGACATTATTAGAACTACTTTAAGGAGGATGAAAATGAGCAAAAGTGGATTGGGCCACCTCATTTTGACCATTGGGAGAATGTTAAGGTATTTGTCCAATTCTTGAAAACCTTATATGATGTTACTTTGCAATTTAGTGCTTCATTGAGTGTCACTTCAAACTTATATTTTCATAAATGGAGCACAATTAACAACCAATTGACATCAATTAGTGGTGACGCGAATCACCTTGTGTGTCAAATGGCCTCTACTATGAAGATTAAATTTGAAAAATATTGGGGAATTTGGATAAAATGAACAAGTTGTTGATAGTAGCAGTGGTGCTGCACCATATGTACAAATTGAAATATGTGTCTTATTGTTTTTTGGTTTTCTATGGTTCTACAAATCGTGAATCAATGACCTCAAACATAAAAAATACATTGGTTGAATTATATGAATGTTATAGTGCATAATACATGGTGGTGGTGGTGGTGGTGGTGGAGATGAGGGTTGTGGTGTTGAAATCCCCTGATAGTAGTGTGTTTGACCTTTCGATAGCTTTTTCGGAGACAGTTGAGAATCAAGATAATGTTATACGTAGAAATGAGGTGGAGAGCTATTTGTTGAAGCCGGTTGAACATAAGCGTTCTAATTTTGATGTATTGACTTGGTAGAGTGTTTCTAATGGACACTATCCCATTTTGACATTGATTGCCAAAGATGTGTTTGTAATGCTGATTTCCACTATTGCGTCTGAGTCTGCATTTAGTAATGGAGGACAAGTTCTAGATTCATTTTAGAGTTCATTGACTCCTAAAATGGTGCAGTGTTAATATAACTGTAAGTGCCTCACTTTTGATTGGCTTATTTCATGACACACCACATTGGGATTGGTATGTAATGGGTAGCTTAGGACTTCGTGGTTGGCAAGCTTTCGGACTTCCCAAGGTGACTTCAAGAGCTTCTAAAGGTATATCACTTGACCTTGATTCTTGAAGAGATTAGGTGCACACACACACATTTGCATGCATCTTTATATATTGTGTATTAGTTACTTTGCATGTGTGCTTCCTTAGTTTGTGCATCTATGTCTTTTAGCACACACACACTTGCATGCATTGTTATATATCTTGTATGTGTTACCTTGCATTTGCGTTTCATTGATTGTGTGCTTACATGCTTCATCACACTTATGCATTCTCATATTGTATATCTTGTGTGTGTCACATGTTTGGTGATTATTCATGATGTTATCCTTTCCCATGCATGTTAAATTGATTGCACATTTTATATTTTTTTTTAATGCCATGTCATCTCTTAGGCATTAGGTGCATAGCCTTTTCCAAGGGGCATTCGGCGCCCTTGGTTCGGCGCCCTAGGGCGCAGAATAGGCTGCCGTTTTTTTTCGGCGCCCTTGGATTCGGCGTTTAGGGACCGCCGAAACAAGGCGCCGAAAAGGGACCAGAACGTTGCACTTTTTGTACCAAGGGCGCAGAAATAGGGCGCATATTTCCCTTTTCTGAAGCGACCTTTGGAATTCGGCGCCCCTATTCGGCGGGCAAGGGCGCAGAAATAGGGCGCATTTTTGTGCGTTTTTTGGAAACTTTTCCAAAACGATGTCATTTCATTTTTGGACTCTATACATGCATTCTCTTCTTCCTTGCTCGTTTTAAGGAGCCAAAAATCAGATCCAAGAGAGAGAAAGTAAACCCTAGAGAGAGAAAGCTTCAAGCTTGCTCCTTTAACTCTCCAAACCCAAACCCAAACCCATGTGCATCCAACATGTTTCATGCATCATCCTTCCATGGGTCTTCATCATTCTTGACTTGGTAAGTAGAACAAACACCACATCTTCATTTATTGTTCTATCTTAGTCAAGACATGTCTTTAATTGCTTAGTTTAGCAAATCTTCACTCTTATTGCATATTTAGTGAAGTTATGACATGATTGGGTTTGTATTTTGGTAGCTTAATTGATTAGGTCATTCTTGCCTAAAAAGCTATGTCATAAACATTCTTGTATGATTTATTGATGACTAAGTTTATTGAATGTTTATGTGTTGTTTGATAGCTAGGATTGTTTTGTGATTGATAACATCTAGCTAAGTCTATATGATTTGCATTTAGACAATTTTTGTGCAGGACTCATTAATTGCATTTGTTAATTGCATTTAGTATCATTGCCATGATTTTGACAACTTAAGTTGATTGGCATTTTGTTTGGTTATTTGCATTAGTTGATTGCATACTATTAGGCCTTGCCATTATTAATTGACTTGTGATTTTCTTTTGGAATTGATTGAAGAAGAAAGGAGAATATATGAATTATTGAATGAGATTTGTGGATTTTGTTTTTGTGATTGATTTGTGATTTTCTTTGGATTTAATATTTTTAAAATTTTTGATTTTTTTTTTTTTTTAATTTGATCTCCACCGTCCATCACCATGATGGACGGTGGAAACCAGTCTTTTTTAAAATATATTTATTTAAAAAAAAATTAAAATTTTTAATTATATATATATATTGAAGGAATGGTTTATGGAATTTTGATGAAGAGGATGATGGATCTTCACCATTTTTATTTCCACCATTTTTCTGGAATTTATTATTTTCTTAAATTTTTAATTATATATATATATATAATTCTCTTTTTTGATGATTTTTTTTTTAAATTAATTTGATCTCTAACGTCCATCATGGTGATGGATGGTGGAGATCAATCTTTCTTTTTATATAAAAAAAATCTATTTATTGAAAACAAATTAAAAGGGTGTGTTTGTGTTATTATTATATTTTTCCAGTTTTAATGCAATTATGCATATAATCAAGGGAACTTTGTGTAATTTGCCATGACAGAAAAATGGACAGCATTACAATTCCATTAGCTTTTGCAAATTTATGGAAGTTCAGGGGGTTTAATGTCAAGAAAAAAAGTTTAGGGGGCACTATGCTACTGCGCTATAAGTTCAGGGGGTATTGGTGCTATTAACCCTTCTTATTATTTCAAGTTATGTATAGATTGATTTGGAACTTCGAAGTGGGTTTGGAGCAATCAAGGATTCAAGGGCTTCTATGCAATCAAGGATTCAATGGTGTTATGCATTATTGTTTGAAGAATTTCTAGTTGTTTATATTTGTGTTATGAACTTATTGTGTTATTCTAGAATTGATAATGGATTGTTTATAAACTCTTTGTGGACTGTTTAGTGTTATGTGAATTGTTATGAACTTATTTTGTGGTTTTTGTGGATTATTTAGTGTCTATGGAATGTCATCAGTGGATTGTTTTTAATTTAGTATGTTATGAAATTTACTATTTACTATTTAAGATTGTTGCAAAGGTTGTAGTTTTGACAACTGAGAACATTGTTTTGGTGATTTTTAATGAGTTTTGACAATTAAAAACATCATTTTAGTATGTTTTATGTTGTAATTTAATCATATTCAGCCCAATAGGCCCAAAATATGAAAAAACTTGTGTTTTTTTCGATTTTTCAAACCATAGCAGATTTTATAAATTAAAGCCCAGTAGGTCCAAAATTGAAATAACCGAACAGGTCCAGTTCAATTGGTTTTTGATTGGTTGACGGTTGTAAAGTTTATTAGATGGGTTTACTTTTTCAAAAACCGAATATTGTCGGTTTTTTATTGGTTCACTCAAAAAGTGAACTGATCCATTAAACACTCACACCTATTTGATCTACCTCAGGTCAATAATGATGTGAAAGAAAATGAAAGAACTTATGATACTACAGCACGCACCGAGTTTAAGAAATTTATTAGATTAAAACGGAACAATGTAGTTAGTGTTTTTACTACTCAAATTACATCACGTCTTGGGTTGTTATAAAATCATCGACTTTTAAAATTAAACGTTGATGATTTTCAGAGGGTCTGTCACATTGTCACATTCCCAAAAGAAGGGTGCAAATTTTAGAGATTTATCTTATGCATTGGTTAGTGATAACAACAAGTTTAAATGAGATCCATCTTTGAAAAGTCTATTTTTGAAAACTGGGTAGTCATTAATTATGGTGATCTAAACAAAGCTAAGAAGTTTGGAATATATTTTAAGGTACGTTAGACGGGTTATGGTCCAAAGTATGATACTTGGGAGCATATCAATGGTTTTAGCGATTGTGAGGAGAATGTGAAAGAATTCGTGACAAAAGGATATATTGCTCTTTCCTAGAGATGTTGATGTTATTTATGGAATCCCTTATCAAGGGATTAGTGGTATCAATCGTCTCAGAAACTCTGAAGCTACTTTGGAAGATGTAAAAAACCGCCAGTTAGTGGTTTATGTGAAAATCATTGATCAATTGAAGCAAAAGAACGTTCTAGTAGAGAACGTTGTAGACATTTTAAGTTTGCATGTGACCCCTTGCTAGATCCTATGAGTGTCTACCTCTGTTTGAGTACTAGGTGTGTTGAACCTTATCAGAGGTTCACCCACTTGGAGTCTTCTATGAAGTGGTCAGTCACTATCATCTAATGAATAGATCGACTCCTCTACAGGTTTCCTTCGGCCCAAAATTCGTATGACAATGTTCGTGCCTACTGCGATCAGTGGGTCCTTTTCTTCTATGTCTGTAATCCTTTTAATCTCTCTTTCTAGCTCGCGCATTATGGTTTCATTCAAGCTACATGTTCAAAGCATCAAGGGTGCATCCGATGTAGAGGCAACAATCGTCGAGCGTAGCCTCTGGGCTGGGCGTACGATATGATGGCTTAAATCATATGGTGAGGTCATCTTAGCGGTTGCTAAGAAGGTAATCCTTTGTCTGGATATGTCTTCGATGACCCTTTGCAAGGCTGCCTGGATCTATTGCATGGCTTCTGGGGTAACACTGGCCAGTTGGTTGTGAGGGTCTACCACAGACTGGCTCCCATTAGCTGGGTTACCTGTTGATTGGTCTCCTTCGGAGTTCACATCTCGCAAAGGTAGGTTCTAGTTCTGGTCGTGGTCCGATCCATCACTGTATATACTGTTTACTATGTGATACTGTCACAGACTTTACGTGAGATCCTCTCTCTTTCTAGCGCCAATTGTTGACATCGATTTCTCGTAGGTAGAAAAGTCAACCGGTTAACAAGCCAATATGAATGACCTGTCAAATAAACAAAGAGAAAGAAAGCAGTAAAGAAGCGATAACACAGAGGTTTATGTGGTAAAACCCCAAATGCGGGGAAACATCCACGATTGCCGGTGACTACGGGTAAAAGATTTCACTATGAAATATAGATTAACACACTCTGCTCTCTATCTCTCTTGTAAGCGTAAATGCCAATGATCTGTTACAATGAATACAAGTTTATATTTATATGATTTGACCTAGGGTTGCCCTAGTTCTTGTTGTATAAGAAACATATTCATTAATTAGAATCTCGCTGAGATTCTGGTAATGCTAACCAATTAGGACTCTTTCCTGATTGACATTGATCTCTTACCTATTTGATGTTTATCATAAAATAAATGTGATTGATTAGAACTCTAGTATCTTTGAGGAAGATACGTTTGTTTCCTTGTTAGGGTGTAATCCTTAGTTTCCATATTTGAATAGATCTCCTACTCTCTCACCGTATCTTAGAAAAATTGGAAGCCTTTTTATTCGGGCAAGAAGATCTCATCGATCAGAGATCTTCAGCAAGTAGAATCCTTGCCTATTTGGACTTCTTGCCTGATCTGGCTCACTTGGTGTGGAAGCATTTGACTTCTTCATTAATGGATCTTTGTGACATGGTTAGCTTTGATGACGTGTTCCCTGGTTGTATTTGACTAATTGACTTTTATTGACGTGGCATGGTTGTTCTTTCGATATTTTAGCTCTTTTCAGATGATGTGCCACTCGGCCATAATTCACACACAACAATATTGATTTAAAATATTTTATAATTTATTTTTAAAAGAAATGACATAGTTGGTAATGTGTGGAATGTGGTTACAAAAAAAATGTTGTCTTTAAAAAAATATATATATATATGTATGTATACAGTCTTTCTATTATCAGTTCGTCATGACAATAAATATATCAGAACGAAGAATGTGGACCATAGATTATGGAGAAGTTTTGACAAGTGCATACACTTTAAGTCAAAGTATGTAAATCTAGTGGTCCACATTCTTCGTCCTGATATATTTATTGTCATGACGAACTGACAATAGAAAATCTGTGTATATATATATATATATATTTGAAGCTCATTATCAGAACAAGAGTTCTTACTCATGGACATGAACACATGCAGTATATGTTGGACCGGCTACAATCTAAAAAGAAAAGAATAATCTTAGTCATTATTATATGAAATAATCAATAAATACCTCACTTGGATTCCTTTAATCTGCATTTCATAACATGTCCAGTGACATCGTGGAAGCAGTAAAGAACTAGTGATTGATAACCAAATTGAACTTCAAGCTTAAACAATGATAATATACTTACTTTTTTTTTCTTTTTTTTTTGTTTGTTTTTTTTCCCCTTTTTCATCCTCTTTTATTAGTCATTAAAAAAATACACTACTGGGATGAAAATGGTATGAGGTAAAAATATCGATCCCCTAATGGGAAATCCCCATACTCGCACCATTTATTTTCAGGTGGGTATTCACCAAGATGATACTTCTCATATAGAGGTGTCAAAAGGGCCGGGCCAGCTCGGCCTGAAATTTTTGAACCCACCGGATTTCGGACTCGGGCTTAGGTTGGGCTTATTTAATGTGCAGGCTGAGCTGGGCCGGGCTGGACTTAGAATTTCAGATTGGATGATAAGCCCAGCCCAAGATCAATGCCTTAAGGGTTTAGGCCGGACCGGATTTGGGCCCAAACGGGCCCCAATCAAATGGTCCTTTTATAAAAATAAGTTTTTTAGGTGAGAATACACTTTGTCATTTGATCCAATAGCGTTCCGTTAGATAGGAACAGATTTGATAAATACTGATAACTCTCGGATGGAGTATTAGAACGGAAAAATCCATTAGATAATGAACTATTGGTTCTAAGCCATCTCTGGCGATGAATCAACAATTCGAAGTGCTTTTCTTGCGTATTCTTGATAAACCAGCGTTTAGATATAGATGTAGGAGGATCTGTTTCGGAAGTAAGAAGCCCCTTTGACATCTCTTCATCTGCAAAGAATTCTCGATGTGAAAACACAAGGATTTGAACCTTGACCTGTTTCTTCATTTAAGTAACACTTGCCACTTTACTGAAGTCATTTACTGATATTTGGATTCAACTTTATTTATATATTATGTATTCACAAATCATTATATACCACGCTCAAATCAGACCAGTTACCTTCAAAATTTTATTGTGTTTTATTTTCTATCCTTTTTAACTTCAATTTTTGCTGTAATTATTTTATAAAACAAAAAAAATATATATAAATTAATTATTCACTATTCGGGCCGGATTTTTCGGGTTCGGATCGGGCTAAGCCATCACAGTAATTTATAAAAGCCCAGCCCTTATTCGGGCTTTAAGATATTAAGCCCAGACCATATTCGGAATATCTACAGTACCGGGCCGGACCTGGACTGAGCTTGGGCCGGACCGGATTTATCCGGCCCTTTTGACACCTCTATTCTCATATAAATTGGGATTGGGAATGGTAATGAAAAACGCGTCCCCGACCTAAACCATTAACATCCCTAAACCCACCCTAATCTTATAATTAACCCAACACAACCTAATCCATTCAACCTAATCGGATTAGGTTGTGTTAGTCGGGTTGGTATTTGTTCCTACCTGAAAGTTCGATGTCCTTCGACTTGACCCGACTTATAATTATCAGCACTTAAACACAAGGGCCTGTCTTGCAGCTGTTTTTCAGCTAGTTTTCGTTTTTGTTTTCCAAAAACGATTTCAAATTTGTGTTCGTTAACCGTTTTTCATTTTGTTTTAAAAAATAAACAACAAAATGGAAAACAAAACCAGTCTTAAAAGTGAAAATTTTGAAAAACATAAAATACATGTTTTCTTTGTTTTTGTTTTTGTTTTTCAAAAAAAAAATTAACAATAATTTTTTTCTTCCTTTTTTTCTCTTGAACATTTCGTCTTCTTCTTCATCAATCTTCTCTTCCCATCTTCATCTTCTTATTCATCTTCTTTCTTCGATCTGGTATTCTTTTTCTTCAGCCGATCTTCTTCTTCTTCACTACCGCCGATCTGCTCTACTTTGCAATCAATCTGGTCTTCTTCTTCTTCGCGCCGCCGAGTTGGTCTTCTTCGCCGCCGATCTAGTCTTCTTCTTCTTCAGCTGGTCTTCTTCTTTTTCGTGTCGCCGAATGCTCTTTTTCGTTGTTGGTCTGGTCTTCTTCTTCTCCGTCATTCTTCGCCGCTGATCTGGTCTTCTTCTTCTCAGCCGATCTAGATCACAGATTGTCACAAATTGGCTTCTTCCTTTCTTTGTCTTCTCTTTTTTATTTTTTTTTACTGTTATTAATATTTTACTTATTTATAATTTGAAGTAATTTGTGATGTGTAAACTCTTGATTAATTGATTATTAATTGTGATATGCTTTTTTTATTTTTTTATTTTGTAAGTAATTTGTTTTGTGTTATTTTTGTTTAATTTATAAATTACAATACAAGAAATTTATTGGTTAATTATTTAATCAATTTGTTTATAATTGTTATAATATTAAATAAAATGTAAAAATTGATATTTTAATTTTTGATAGTTTTCGGTACATGCAACCGGACGCATTTTCGAATTTCGAAATTGAAATAAAAAAATAAAAAAATAAACAGTAGACGAGAAAAATCCCTAAATCCCTAAAAATCCCTAAAAATCTCCGAACCAAGACACGCAGATTCAAAAAAAAAAAGAAAAAAAAGAGGAATCGCAGTCGCACTCTCCTATAGAAAACTCCTCAAACAAAAATGTCGGTGGATTTGGATTTGAATTCGGATTAGCGCTCTCTCACCTCTCATGTTTTCGTTTCTTAGGGTTTCGATTGTGGATGTTTCTTTTGTTCGCTGAAGGTTTGTCACATGCTATATATGCTGCTGAGGTACTGTTCTTACTGTTTGATTGCTTTTTCATCAATATCTAACAATTTCTGATGATTATTGCTGTTGGAGACAATTAAGTTTCTTAAAATGCCTGGGTATTTTTTGCAATCATGTTTTTGAGCAAATATCTCTCTTGGTGGTTTATCAAAATCTGTTGTCTCTGGTGATTTTTTAGTCTGTTTTGTTGGGTGGTGGAAGTAGGGTCACAGAAATGAAGATGAATTTGTGTGAATTGTAGTGAGAATAGAATATACTAAGTAGAGATCATTAATATTCTGTATTTGCACTTTCAAGATTGAATTGTATACACAGGTTACAGCATTTACCGAGAACACTATAGTTATGGAGTAAAGTTTTGACTTTGAAGTATCTAATTAGATTAAAAAGACCGAAAAGAACCCAAAACGCTAGTTAAATGGAACATTGATTTATAACCTTTCAGTTTAGTATTTTTGAGTATTTTAAACTCTTCTCGTTATCCTGCCAGTTTATTTAAGTGGAGCTTATGCTTATCGTCTTTGCTGTTAGCAGAAATCACCAAATAGACAGAATTTCTATGTTTTGTATGGTCAAAATTTCTAAGCTGCTAATGATATTGTTATATTGTATTTGTGGTTAATCTGGACATGACAAAGACTATGCTGGTATATTTTACTGCGTTTTTGGTTTATTTTGTCTGTTTGCTTATTGAGAAAATGACGGATGGAAAATAAAAGAAATGAGAATGTCTTTGTTGTTCTTCTCGAGATAGCTAAGCTTACATTGTCTTGGTTTTGCCTAGAATAGGAGAAATTGAAAGAAAATTTTGAAAATGTTGAGTGAATTTTGGGGTTTTTTTTTTTTTTTTTTTTTTTTTTATTTTTTTCAAGATAATTGAAATTATCTCTAATGTTTTTGATTTTTTTTACTGCATTTCTCAGTGGTCAAGCGGCACTTTTGATTTATTTATTTACTACTATTAATTTTTGTTTTCTGTGGTTGAACTAGTAGATTTACTTGAGCAATTTTTAAATGGTCGTGAGGTTGGGCCATTACCATCCCCACCTCATGACCTCCACATCAATGGCAGCGGTCTCCACTAAGCTCTTCCCGCAACGACTGTATAACCAGACCCGGACTTTCTTCGTGAACGCCAAAGTGAAATGGGTACGTGACCCGTTCCTCGACACGGCGGTCTCCCGAGAAAAAGACCTGAAACAGGTCCTTTCACTCAAAAACCAGATTGTCTCTTCACCGACCAAGTCCCTCCCTCTATCCTCTGTCTCTCCTCTCAAGACCCACCTCGACCTCCCCACTACCACCACCACCCAAAAGTTCTTCCAAAAATACCCCTCCGTTTTCCACCAATTCCAGCCGTCTCCTTCCCTCCCTCTCCGCGTGAAGCTCACCCCCCACGCGCTGACTCTCCACGGAGAGGAATCTGCCATTCACAGCTCGTCTACGCTCCGCAACTGTGTTGTTAAACGGCTGGCTAGGTTGCTGATGCTGACGAATGCCAGGAGGTTGCCGTTGCATGTCATCGATAGGTTCAAATTCGATCTGGGTCTTCCTCATAATTACATCACTGCCCTTCTCTCTGATTATCCCGAGTTTTTTCAGGTTTGTGAATGATTATATTGATGTTTCGCTTGTTGGGTGTTTTATTAAATTAAAGATTGTGAATTTTTTCATGTGGGGTTATCATTTTCATTATTGCTTTGTTGGTGATTATTTTCAGGTTTGTGAAATCAAAGATTGTAATACTGATAAAGAGACCTTGGCATTGGAGCTAGTTTCTTGGAGGAAGGAGCTTGCAGTATCGGAAATGGAAAGGAAATCATGCCATGGTGATTTATTGAATTTAAAGAAAGGAATGTGCTTAAGGTTTTCAATGAACTTCCCGAGAGGGTTTGATTTGGAGAAGAGGATTATGGACTGGGTCGAAAAATGGCAAGAGTTGCCGTACATTTCGCCGTATGAGGATGCATTTCATTTGGCGCCGAGCAGTGACCTGGCAGAGAAATGGGCTGTGGCTGTGCTTCATGAGTTGCTATGGCTTTTGGTGTCGAAGAAGACGGAGAGAGATAATGTGTTTTGTTTAGGGGATTATCTGGGGTTTGGTGATAGGTTTAAGAAGGCTTTGAGGCATCATCCGGGGATATTTTATATTTCTAGTAAGATTAGGACTCAAACTGTGGTACTTAGGGAGGCTTATAGGAAGGATTTCTTGGTGGAGAAGCATCCGTTGATGGGGATGAGACATAGGTACCTTCATCTGATGTATAAAGCACAACAACATAGGAGGAAACTAATTGGTGTAGTAGCTTCTAGACCGAAAAGAAAAAGAAAGATTAATTTGTCTACCAAGACAGTAAGAAAAGAGGATGATAAATGTATTTTAGGAGAAGAGGTTTCAAACCGGTTGTCTGATTCAGTATTTGAGGGTGATAGTAGTCATGAAGAAGTAAAGATTGAAATATGATAAGCTGATCATTAAACTTAAGAATCTGGACTGGAGGTGAGAACACTGAGATTGTGTTCGAGAAAGCTCACTCTATAGTTACCATGACCAAATGCATCTTATCAAGTCAAACAAGGAAAGCAGAACGTGGTAATCTAATGAAAGGTTACTAATAGCGCCATATTGATTGAAAATAGAACTTCCTATATCAGTCAGGTGTTGTCACTTGACAAAGTTCAGATGGAATTGGACAGAGAACAATAATATTATGCTGCACATTCTTGGGAAACAAGAAAAATGAATGAGGTATATACTGTAGAAGACATTTCCAATTGATTGAACAATGTGAAAGGTAGTTGTTGATTGATTGCAGCAGCTTCGATCTTGCAAGGATATGATATGGATTTCTGCTGACACGATTTATGACCTTTGGATTGTGAGTTTCTTGCTGTTGTTTTATGCAAATAGATTTTTTCTCTGAGTAATTGAGTATAAATCAAAATATCATTCTTCAATGCCTTTTGTTGTATTTGTCGGATACTATTACTTTTAGTTTTGTGATTTGATCAAAAGATTGTGTCTGTGGCATTTTTAAATGGCCCTTGATTTAAAAGTATTATTTTGCATCATCCCTTGATTGATGCTTTGGTGTATCGTATATATATGAGTAAGATCATTAGTAATAGATCCTTTGCTCTTCATGTGCTCATATCCCGGAAGAAACATGTCTGAGCATAAAATATTAAAAATAATCACAGTCGCCTTAATTTTGATAGTCAATATGAATTTTCCATCCAGGGAGTTATAGTTGTCTCTCTCTTCCACTCCATCAGTTTGTAAATTGTAACATGAATTGAATAAATTATCTTTGTTTAGTCTTTCCATGTACCATCAGGTTGCTATTGGATGTGTAATTTTGTTGCTTGTGTCTTCATAAATTCATCCGCACAAAGTTGTTACATGTGTGGCATGTTGGAACCAGGAATCCATAAATGTGACATTATGTGATTAACACGTTGCTTGTGCCTTGAGACTTGGTTTAATCATATGACGAAAAACATTTACGCTCTAACTTATGTATGCCCATTTTTATTGTTGTTTTAGGCCTCTCCTCTTACTTGTAAACTTAGTGCTTTGCATAATTTTTTTCAGTTTCAGCAATGAAGTTGTTACTAATTGTTTCATGATGTCTCTTTTGTGTCATCCTTGCCTTCCTTTTATGTTCCTAAACCAACATTCATCATTGCTTTCTTAGTGCATACCCAGATGATAAAAAATTTCATGGCAACTGTCTACCACTGTTGGATTGAGATTTGAGAGACACAATAGAATCTTCAAGCATGCCCAGATCAGTGAGAAGCAGATCAAGGTGGATGTGAAGCGGAGATTCTCGGGGACTTTTGTGGATAAATTGAATAACAGTAGCAAGGAATGTGTAAACCAATGGGAGATATCTGTAAATCATGAAATGCAGGATACGAGGGCAGGCTCAATCCGGAGTATTGCCTGTCTGTTCAACCGGAACTAGGTCAGTGTTTAGTTTGCTGTGATTAGATTTAGCTCTAGTTACAGAATTTAGTTTATGGTGCCTGATGAATTTAGTGTTTAGTTTGCTGTGATTAGGTCAGTGGCCTTATTTTGTGGTGCTTCAATTGTATACCAAATAAGAGAGAGACCTTGAATTAAATGTCAGGCATATGGTGATTTGACCAACCATTTTCAGATTATTGATTGCTTTGATAACCTGCCCCACAACCACAAATATCAAGCAACATGAAATTCTGAACACATACATCATGTTGTTTAAATTCAATTGTGTGTTTGTGTGGATGGATTTCTATTTAGTTTAATAATTTGTGGGGTACAAAATTTCTGGTTCCTATTATATATTCATGCATGATTAATGGTTTCAATTATTGAGTCTCTTTCTCATTATTTTAAAATGGATAATGTTTCCAGTATGATATTATTGAAAAACCACAAAATTCCTCTTCTATATTATCAAACGTAAGATTTTTTTTTTTTTGGGTATCGAGGATCCCGGATTTCGTCCAGACACCCCCATCCGTTTGCCCTCCCCAACTGTATGAATCCAAAAAACAGAGTTTTACTGTTTATAATACTAAACACTTGTCAGACAAGAATCCAAAAATCCTCATTTTTTAAAAAAAAAAACACAACGTTACAAAACATTATGAACCATGTGCTCGATATTAATTAAGTTCATTGAGAGAAAAAAAAAAAGTCTTATATAGTTGATATTGAGAGATGTGTGAACAGCCGACATTTACATAGTTAATATTACGCACGTCGCACGTTGCCTCTTTTTTAGGGCTTATGGGCGAAACGTGCTATTTTCTTTTATTATTTTATTTTGGAAGTATTTTCCTTCATTCATTTATATAAAATCACATGGAAAAAAAAAAAAAAAAAGTTACCTTTTAACTGTTGATGATCGCCGATGGTCAACCGTTAATCAACGGTTTTGAGGGAAAAATTAGCTAAAAGCATTTTCAAATGCTAAGTGTAAATTTAGTTCCGGGTGATTTAGTGCAATTAGCCGATTACCTCTAGTTGAAGTTTGAATAACAAACATAGGGATTTGGAGTCCTGATATATATATTTTATAAGTATGTGTGTGGAGAGTTTTCTCTCAAATATTGTGAGAGCAAATATCTCTCAATTGTGAGAGCAGATATGTGTGAGGAGTTTCCTCTTTGATATTGTGTAAGTAGATAGTGTGTACATATAGTATTTGATTTCGGTAGACCCACGACCCATTAATTGTGTGTGGAATCTATAAATAATAAAAAATAAAAAATGGATCAACAGTATATTTATTCTGAGCTTGATAGATATAGTGTTGAATGAGTTAGTTGACATAACAAGTGGTATAATGAAAGTTGTTGGACAAAATGCACATCAGCACATGGACACGGTACTGTTGTGATCTGAACACATCCATATCCTACGAAGATCTTACTCATCACTTATATTCAACTTCTTCACTCTTCCCTTATCAAAATATTAACATCTATTCATATATATATGATATATCTTCCAAAATCCAAATATTTGATAAGTAATTTCATACCTCAAGGACCGTCTGTACAGTTTGTGCCCTTATCACCGTCCAGGCGTCCAGATCAGTCAACATCCAATGGACCGACATGACACATCACCCAATCAAAAAGAATTCACCGCCCAGCGTGGCATAATAATAACAAGCTTTTATTTATTTGAATAATATTTTAGGTTTATATAACTCATGTCTTTATATGGCATATCATTATCGAGAGTTGGTGTAGAGGTACGGCAGTGGGGGCCTGGGGGGACAATGAATAAATAGATCACATATCTTATCAAAATATGGGACCCACCACGTGCTGGATAGCTTGGACAGCTCAGCAGCATCTCCACATGTACTCTGTCCGTCTTGTGAAGAGGGTGGATAGAGTATCTCTCACGGGTTTCACATGTTTAGCTTTTTATGTACACACTTGACGACTTACATCAAAATATCAAATCATTAATTAATTAACAAAACAATAATTGAATTTGGGGATGGTTTTTGGGTCTCAATTCTGCACCTCTTACCTCTCTTTCTTCAATTGGATATTTGGATCCGGTCACATTGTCGACTAAAGAAACAATGCCTCAATGGCTGACCATTTTTTATTTATTTACTTTCATCATTTTAAACTGCATAGTACTGTCGTATTTGATAACAAGCATTATAATATTTATTTGAGATGGCTTAGAAAGAGAAAAAATTGATTTGAAATGATTTTGTTATAACAATCTAGAGTAAAGGTCTGTCAAAACCTAACAAAATTAGACTCTACAAGAACAGTTTGAAATGCAACCCCCATTTAAAGGGAGGGTGGGGGTTTAAACCTTGATTGTGAAGCTTCATTTTGAAGTATAATTACTATATGGTTACTAGTCTTATGACTTATGAGTTATGAGAGAGAGTGTGATTGAGTTATATATTACAATCGGATTGAAATTTAATTAAACTCCAATTGGGTAATTAATAGAGATTGATAGTGAACCTCCCTTCCACATTGGTGATAAGAAGTTCAAGCCCCTCTATACACATATTAAAAGCATAACACATGGATGATTGAGATATGTTGAAGTCACAAATTTAAGTTGTTTTAGCATAACCCATATATATATATATATATATATGGGTTGCCTTTGGGTGCAACGTTACATAATGTAATATAGAAAATTTTGACTGTGATCATGTCTTCTTTAGTATAACAACATCAACTAATATGTGATTGCATGATCTAACATGCGATCACAATAATTTAATTTTGAGATCACGTGCAATTCATATGCGATAACATTATGTTGCACCGTAGAATGACCATATATATATATAAATTCATAATTTATTCTAATTATTTGTTTGAAATCTTATAGCTATAACTACATGTATTTCACACTACATAAAAAAAAAAAAAGGTCATCAGCGAGGGCTAAATTCCGCCAGAAATAAACTTTCATCAATGGGTCGTCGAAAATACCACTTTTTTTTACGGTAATTGCCGTCATAAAAAATGAAAATGATCGTCAGTTATAGTATTAAAAATCGGAAACGAGCCATCGAAAATAGTAATAAATAATGGTAAAAAATAGTTGTATTTTTTACGCTCCACCACCTCTTAGACCCTTCTTAGCGAACCCCAAGATCAACCAGGTACAAATAGTAATAAATAATGGTAAAAAATAGTTGTATTTTTTACGCTCCACCACCTTTTAGACCCTTCTTAGCGAACCCCAAGATCAACCAGGTACACCCCACATCAACCAGATCTTTTGTTAAATCCCAAATAATTCATGCAACTTCCATGATTCAAACCCTGGACCTTGAAGATGGTAAATGTTGCTTTTACCATTTTGCTATAACTTTTAGATATGATATATTTTGCATACTATTTATATATAAACTATTGATATATTTTACACATTATCCAATTGAATCTATATATTGCATATCATATAATATGTTTTGATATTGTTTTTCAAATTAATATTTTATTAAAATATTCTCTTATCTGATAGAAAAGCATGACTTGTTTTTACAATTTTGCTACAGCTACATATTTTAATAGGTAATGCATATTATATCCATATTGATTTTTTTTTTTTTATAATCAATATTTTAGTGAAAAATTAATAATTTTTATTAATTAATAATTTAAACTTATTCCAAAAAAAAATTCTAATTATTTTGTAAAATATACAAATAGATATAATTTCTAAAAAAGTTTTTAGAGCATTTAATATAGTCGTGTTTAGTAAACATAATTAAAAATAACTAAATATTATTGTAATTACTAATAATTTTGCTATATTTCATACTCGATTATTTAGTCTGATGTATCTTTAGAGTAAACTTCTTATTAGTGATCGTCACAAATTATAAGATTTTTTTTCTAATTAATTGATATTTTAAAATTGAACCAAAATACTTGGTGAAAAAATTAATATAGTGATTTTGATAAAAAATACAGTGACAAAATAATAATAATAAAAAAATAGTACCTATTGTGATGCATTTAAAATATCGACCTATAAGTGATCATTTTTATATATTTTTTTTGTAGTTTATAAATTATCACATACATAAATATATTCCATTATAATTTATTAATTAATATTATAATATTTAACTAATTATATTTTTCATGACAATACCGTAACAAATAATATAAAAAATAGTACCAAATTATTCGACTATTTCTGATGGCCATTGGGCCATCGAAATTGTGATATTACTTCTTTCATCATTTTCGACGGTGCAAATAGTGCCGTCGAAAATGTGGGTCATTTTCGACGGTACAAATAATGCCGTCGAAAATGACACACATTTTGGTCATTCTCGACGGTTTATTCGACTATTTTTGACTTTTTTTTTTCATCATTTTCGATGGTGTTGAAATGCCCATCGAAAAAGGCTTAATCACCGACGATAATTACAGCTGTCGAAAATAGTTAGTCGTTAATAGACACTTTTTTTGTAGTGTCAAGATTTATATTCTAATCATTTTTTAATATTCTCATTATTTCTAGTGATGAATTAATATATATGTCAAATTAGAACTTTTTTGTGCTAATTTTATGAGACTAACACTAACTTAATAATTTGAATTTTAATACTATCAAAAGTAGTAAAACTAACAAAAATGTCATTGCTTAACTTATCAAAAAACTTCGGAAGAAGCAAGAGAAAGAACTCGATCTTTTACAATCTCTTTGTTTATAAAATTGCCGGATGTTATGGTTTCTACTTGTTGTATACATTCTTAAGTCACCTTTAACTCCGGAAAGTCACTACTCTCGGAAATACAATAAACTCCGGGTTAAACCTCGGAGTCCTATTTTGGCACATGACTTACTCCCTGAGTCACATCCTCCGTATTATAACCACTGGTGCACTCTAGGAGTCCCCATATGTCAGAACCGACCACGTCTGATCCTGCAGTGGCAGTTGTCCAACCCAGCCCATGAGTTCATGACACATGCCCAAGGGCACCCAGACAAAGACTATATAAAGCCCCATTTCTACCTTGAAAGGACTTTTCTTACTTTTGAATCTTTTACCTCATTTCTAAAAGTTACTATGTAATTGTAACCCGTTGGGAGCGGGTATTTACTTCCACAATATTTAATACGAAATACGTTCACCTCAGTATAACACTCCAGAATTAAACCAATACTTTATTCCAAAGGCTCATTTTTATCCCCAACAGTTGGCGCTAGAAGGAGGGGGCTAAAACCAGCGCCTTCGCAGAAACAATGAATCCCTTACTAGATGACCAGTATCCGAACATAAATCTCGAGTTGAGACCTCCCGGGACTCAAGCCTACGCGCAAGTCCTGCCACAACAACCCCCTCGGCACGCACCGGCCTATCCGAGGCCGATGGGGGAGCAGCTCTCGCAGCCTCCTAATTATAATTATTACCCATACCCGGCGTAATTCCCGCCGCAAGGTCCGTTCTTTGGATATCAAGGGGTACCACAACAATACCCTCAGATGCCACTGAACCCGTATTACCCTCCTGTTCCGTAACAAACTTATCACCATCAAGGTTACCATTCGATGCATGAGCCCCAGCAAACACAACAACTTCTCCCACAAGCAAACGATCCGGTTATATGCGGAATCAACAGTAGGCTCGATACCTTAGCCCAGAACTTAATGAGCGGAGACACTGGCTCGGAGGTCTCCTCCTCGCTTATCAAGTTGGGCCCCTTAGGGATTATCCTCATCCTCTTCTTCTCTTTCTTCTTCTTTTCAGCTCCAGTCTTCCCCTTATCAGCCATTCTCTCCTTTGCTGTTTCGGTGAGTTTCCCTACATTCGAAGGAAGTACAATTCAAAATTGAATGGAGTTTAAGGCACAAACTACTCTCGAAAAATAAATAACTTACTTTTTTTGGACATTGTCTTCGCTACCTTTCGTCTCCTAGCCTCCGTGAGGGTAGGAATGAAACCAAGCTTGTGCAACGTTCGGTCGTCCAAGAGATAATCTACATGCCTCCTTCCCGGAGACCAACCAAGCATCCGATACGTGCGTTCTCTCGATCTTTGATAGCTCTTCTACCAGGACATGTTCCCATGCAGCTGTCCAAAAAAGACACTTAAGAAAATATACACGAAATAAACAATAACAACAATATAACAAAAAACTTCGATAAAATGAGAGGAGGCCCCAAACACCTGGGAGGTTAAACACCGAGAGAACTCTTTGACGATGACCACCGAGTTGCAGGTCCTTACCCTATTCACCCCTGGTAATGAACCAAGTCTTCTTCCACTCTTTATTGGAGGACGGGAGCCCGGTGATCAGAGGTTCGCCATCCCGCTTGTCACAACAAGCTAGGGCCCACTAACCATCACCTCCTGACCTGTGGGAGTAAAGGCGGTAGCAGTGTCCAATCTTCGTAAATGTTAGGGCCGGAAGTCCCATACTCCACCACAAGGTGAACATTTCGATTATGATTCTCCAAGCATTCAGATTAAGCTACGCTGGAGCCACACCAATTTCCCTCAGAACCCTCCGAATATACGGATGCAGCGGCAACCTAACCCCGATTTCCAGAAACGTAGGGTGAAAAGCCACGGAGGCACCTTCGGGATTGCTTGCTTGCTCGCTCCCCTGGGATGGGCATCCTTAAACCTATCGTGTTAGGTATTGAGTATTCCACCGCAATTAGGTCAAGCTTATTTTGATCCATCTTATTTTCACTCTCCAGATTTATCGCAAACCTCATGTGATCTATTTCATCTCGAATGAATTCCTCGACGTTATAGCCTTCCCACAATTCGCTAGGGCCAGGCTCAGCCATGTCCCTCTGAACATCTCCGCGCACTTGTTCCACCTCTGGAAGCTCAACATTCGGTCTTTCTTGCTCCCTGAAAGCACTCCCGGTGCTACTTCCTATTGATAACCTAACCGAAGTAGACTCCGAAGAACTAGACTCAGAACTCGATGACACTACCGAACTCGGTGCGCCTCTTCTCCTAACCATCGAGGGACAACGAAAAGTATGAAATTGAACAAGAACAGAGAAGAAGGGTCTCAGAGACTAACCTGTCTCAGAGACTAACCGCTCTAATCAATCGAAAAAACACAAATGAGAAGCACAAAAAGGTCCCACCACTATTTATAGAAACCAACTTCGCAGGATACGAAGCAACACCATCACGGTTCCCCGAGGCGACACCTGTCAGATCGCCTAATCCAGGTAACCCACGTGGCACCCACATATGGGCCTAGGATGCGGGCAGACCCGAACTACATGGGCCCAAACAACAGCACCCGGGACTAGCACCGAGAGCTCTTCATTCAAGCCCACAACCGATTGTCACCCAGCGGCCTTCGGTAGATAGGCTTGAGGGGGAATTGTTGTATACATTCTTAAGTCACCTTTAACTCCGAAAAGTCACTACTCTCGGAAATACAATAAACTCTGGGTTAAACCTCGGAGTCCTATTTCGGCACACGACTTACTCCCTGAGTCATATCCTTCGTATTATAACCACCGGTGCACTCTCAGAGTCCCTATATGTCAGAACCGACCACGTCTGATCCTGCAATGGCAGCTATCCAACCCAGCCCATGAGTTCAGGACACGTGCCCAGGGGCACCCATGCAAAGACTATATAAAGCCCCATTTCTATCTTGAAAGGGACACTTTTCTTACTTTTGAATCTTTTACCTCATTTCTAAAAGTTACTATGTAATTGTAACCCGTTGGGAGCGGGTATTTACTTCCACAATATTTAATACGAAATACGTTTACCTCAGTATCACACTCCAGAATTAAACCAATACTTTATTCCGAAGGCTCATTTTTATCCCCAACTCTACTATTTGTCCCTAGTTTAGTAGTGCAGTGTATACCTCTCATTCCATATTCGTGATGGAGGATTCAAGTTAACGACATGTAAAGATAGATTAATTCACAATGTCATTGTCTCATGAAGTAAGTATCTAGTAACGTCTTGTTTTTAAGGGATTTAGCTTACGTCGATTAAAGTCGAAACTAATACGCATGTTGTATAAATAAACAAATGCTAGTTTTAACTCCACAACAGTTGTTTTATGAATAAAACTGTAAGGCAAAATGTGTCAAAATGGATAATACTTTGTGGGTGTGCCGGTCTACACGGGCGAAATTCTGGTGTCAATATCTCAATCTATTCATAGAACAAATGTGGGCGGCCTCACCGTATTGATATTTCATAGGAATAGCCGAATAGTTATTTGTATCACGTTGATGGTGCTTGTGAATCTTAAAAACAATTTAATTAATTTTTTTCCCTTTTACGTACACTTTTAATATTTAAAAATTAATAAACAAAGTCCTTTAATCACAATTTAATATTAAAAATGTTATTACTCGTAGTTGGTACCCATTATGAGTCTCGAAAGTTGAATCTGTCTAAGATTTAAAATAAATTAAATGAAAATAATTATTGTGATCTAAAGTGTACACACACGTAAGTAACACATGTCATAGAAAAACAAACAGATCAATAGATTACTTTGTCAATTTGCAAAAATCTATTGAAAAATAATAATACAAGTAATTGAAAAGTACTTATGCTTGACTTTGATTTTACAATTAATATTTGATCTAGCTTGGTAAGAATTCAGTGCAAGAAATCAAATGCAAAATCCTAACTTGTACCATAATTTTTATTTTAAAGTTTGTTCACCGTAACCATCTTTTCGACTTTAAGAGGATAATCATTCTGTAATAAGAATTCAGTGCAAGAAATCAAATGCAAAATCCTAACTTGTACCATAATTTTTATTTTAATGTTTGTTCACCGTAACCATCTTATCGACTTTAAGAGGATAATCATTCTGTAAAAATAAAAAAAATAAAAAATAAAAAAAATAAAAAAAAAAAGAAGAAAGATAATCATTAAGTGCTTCGTGTTGTTTTTTTTTTTTGGTTGAACTTTGAAGTATTATATAAAGGAAAAGCACCTTTTATTTATCCCTTTAGCGGTTGACCAACCAAAGCTTTGAAAAGACAATTGTGCCTCTGCCATGTCTTCCGAGAAATTTAGTATTTAGATGAAGGAAAACTTGAACCCATAAATATAGATGTGAACCCACAAACGTAGATGTAAAGGGTACGTATATCATCGGACCAATCTCATCTCGTCTGTACTTAGTGTGGATGATATATCATAATCACTTAAAATCATTTTCGTTATATTATAATAATGGGAAACTGTATCAATTATTCATTTTAAACACAATTTCTATTTGTTTTTTAACTTACTTTATTAGACTTGATAATTAAGATCAGCAGTCCTATTTCTAAGATTAGACACTTTTAACTACTATGATTATATATATATATATTATATTATCAGTTCGTCCTGACAATAAATATATCAGGACGAAAAATATGAACCACTAGATTTATATATTTTGACTCAAAGTGTATGCAATTGTCAAAACTTCTCAATAATCTATAGTCCACAATATTTTTCGTCCTGATATATTTATTGTCAAGACGAACTGACAATAGAAAAACTATATATATATATACAGTCTTTCTATTATCAGTTCGAACTGACAAAAGTTATATCAGTTCCTTTTATATGGGTCACTAAATTTAAATACTTTGACTGACAAGTGCATACAGCCAAGTCAAAGTATTTAAATCCAATGGCCCACATGTAAGGAACTGATATAACTATTATCAGTTCGAACTGATAATAGAATTTCTGTATATATATATATATATATATATATATATATGGGCTGCCCTTGAGTGCAACGTTACATGATGTAATATAGAGAATTTTGATTGTGATCATGTCTTCTTTAGTACAACCACATCAACTAATATGTGATTGCATGTTTTAATATGCGATCACAATAATTTAATTGTATGATCATGTGCAATTCATATACGATAACATTATACATATTTATGATCACATAATGTTGTATCATGTAAGGTTATGATTATAGGGGTGTTTGTAAGGGTAAAATTGTCTTTCGTTTTTAATTTTAACAGTCAACGTGATTTTGGATGGAAAAGCTGACACGGAAGGGGAAGATTAACCATTTTTAAAGCTAGAGAGGGCAACTTTACTAATATGACAAACTACATGGGGAAAAATAATATCCCTAAACTAAAATATGCAATCGCAATCTTTTAAAGTAAATTTATTCAATAATCTAGAAATTGTTTAAAACTTGTCTAACATCATCAATCTCTATAGATTTATTTTATGTGACTTCTGACAATTGTAATGAAATTATAGTATTGACTATTGAGCACGTCATGAACAATTAAAATTACATAATGTTTTAGAGATCTCATCGATTTGAATTCTATTTGTAAGTATATCTTATGATGTAACCGTTTCATACTTTCATTCAACTAATTATATAGTGTGCACATAAGCTTCACTTGTTAAATTGATGTGTATTTGCCAGTTAAGGAAATTACAATAAGAATTTAGGAGGGTATTTTAGACCTGAAATACAGAAGAAGAAATAAAAGAAGAGAACAAGAGAGATAACAGGAGGAGACAAATTGTCATATATGTATGCTTGTTAAATCATTGGCTATTTATAAGCCAAGTTACAAGGCAACCCACTAACATAAGTGGTGCAAAAACAAAGACAAATAACAAAGGCCACTAAAACCTTACAACTTATTACAATGGTGCCACCCACTGCTACTAATACATAAATTAAAGGAAACAATGGGAAGTGGTTTGCAATAATATTAAGGATAATAGGTAGTGGGTCAATAATGCACATATCATAAATAATTTAATTGTTACATCCTCAAATATTATCGATTAAAATTACATGTTCAATTAAAATAAAAATTATTGTCAAAAAAAAAAAAAAAAAAAAAAAAATTGCACATCATCTATTAATAAAGATGGTAGGGCACCTCCTTTTCATATTAGTGTTGAGGGGTTCGAGTCTCACCATACACATTTTACAAATATATGTGGGGAGTTTTCTCCCGATTTATAAGATTAGATATTTGGACCGTACATATATTGTCTGATCTTAACAAGTCCCAACAACCCTATGGAAATAGTTGTAACACTTAAAAATAAATAAATTATATTTTACACATGTTATTTTTAAGGTGTATTAATTGTGTATACCACATATAATTTCAGTTTTTTTGTTTTTTTGTTTTTAAATGAGTTAGCTCAACTGTCTATAAATTTACACAATAATTTGTGTAAGAAAAAAGAGATTTATGATCCTAGTGTATAATAATAATAATAATAATTCTCTAGTCAGGTCTGGTCATTAAATTTTTCATCAGGTTCTTAGAATTCCAGCTGGTTAGAATTAGTGCAAAACAAATTTATATTAATTCCAATAGGTTGGAATTCTAAAGGCTCGAAGAAAAATTTTCGGACCGTTCAGACTAGAGAAGGACCCTATATATATATGCATGAGCCGTTGGATTTAACTACTTCGACTTAGTCAACATTAGCTTATGTTTAATCTACGACTTATATGTATTGCACTAATATATATATATATATATATAATTTTTCTATTGTCAGTTCGTCCTGATATATTATATCAGGATGAACTGACAGTAGAAAGACAGACTGTATATATAAGTATTACAATTCTAATGGGTATTGGGACCTGCCGCAATTCTAACATTGAACGAGCCATATCAACCGCTATATGTGCGGTATGAATATATACTCCCATAATACTAGGGAGAAAACTTCCAACAAATACTTATAAAATTTACATTATGAGACTTGACCATGGAAAGAGAGGCACTACTGTATTTGTTAAGAGGTGACGTGTGATTTCTTGTTGGATGATTGATGCTTTCTTAAATTAACATTTTGCCAGGTCAGAAAAGTTGGTGCGTACCCCATTGACCGAGTAATTAAGACAAGTCTAAATCCTCTTAATTTTGTTCAATAATATTGATATTGTAACAACTAATAAGCTAGAGAGAGTATGAATTAATTAATTAATTAATCGTGTGAGGATTATTTTCTTGGCGAACAAATGAAAATCGGAGTTTATCTTAGCGTAGTAGGTTGAACTTAATTGTAATTAAATAATTAAAAAAAAAATGTGATATTGGATAAGATTGATGAAATTGTATGAAAAAATAATAAGAAGAAGAAGAAGAACAAAACCAGGATTTTCTTGTTGAAGACTTGTAGTTAGATATATAGCTTTGTCGTATTTAACACTGTCCCCACCTCAATTATTTCTTCGTCGGAAACTGCTTCTTCGATCCTCTCTAATTTTCTTTATTTTCTCGACTAGTGTTTAATACAGTCGAACAACAAATATATGTCACTTAAAAATATTTTAGTAAACTTAAAAAAAAAAAAAAAAAAAAAAAAAAAAAATTTTAGTGGCAAATATATTTTATTAAAATCATATTTTTCTAGATTTATAAAAATTTCAAGTAAAATTACAATAACATAAGTATACCGTACATCACCTTGTACTCTTGTAGCATATATTTTTTTAGGAGGGAAGATGTATGAACCCATAACCTCGTGGGGTTGGCGTAAGTAAGTAGCATACTAGCATATTAAGTTGTCAACCCTGAGAGCGACAAATTTGTAAATAAATGAAATAAGGTGTGAGAATCACATGTTCAATCAACTTTGGTCTTTTATCCTTTTTCTTTACAAAGAACAAAAGAAGTTTGAACACACAATCAATGCATAATTTTATCTTACCCATTTTGTTAGCACTAATTTGAGTATTTTCACTCTTTTTCAACTCATATTTTTCCTTTATAAACACCCCACCATTGTGGCTTTTTTCATTACAATTGAAATAAATTAAAGAGATCATAGAAAGCTCTAGAGAGTAGAGAGAGAGAGAGAGAGATGGGAAGTCTAGGAGAGATAGAAGAAGTGGGGGTGCTATTGTCATCTTCATCACTAACAACACCATTTTCTGCAAATCCAATGCCTTTGCTATCACTGAACCATGTTTCTTTTGTCTGCAAGTCTGTGAGCAGATCTGTGAGGTTTTATGAAGATGTTTTGGGATTTGTGCTCATCAAAAGACCTTCTTCTTTCAACTTTGAAGGAGCCTGGTATGTCCTTCATTCAACTTCATTTGTTTCTGCTCATCCCTCTAATTAATTCAATTCAATTCAATATGAATATTGGTTTACCTGCCTCAAGTTTTTCTTCATTCAAAATGAAATAATGTTAGATTGTCCAAATTTTGAGGTGTGAGTATTTTGATTCTTCTTTCTTTGATTCTTAATATAAAAAGAAAAATCACAGACTTTATGCTACAAATTCTTTTCAAAAAAAGAGAAAAAAAATATCAACATTAAGAGTTAATTCTTAGCACAAAAAATTACTAAAAGACATAAAAAATATTATAGAAATATTTACCTATATTTTTCATATATATAAAAAAAAAAATTCATTTCTAACCCTGTATTCTGCCTAAAGCACAGTTATAATCTATTGATTTAGAGTTGCATAAAAAAAGCTTACCTAAAAGTTTGAAAATAATTATTAAAATCTTCATGAAACTTTATAAAACTTATAAGAAAATACATGTATATATTTTAAACAATATATGTTAGGTGGGTCTATGTAACTAACTCAAGTGTGATGAAAACTGAACTAATAGTCTTTTTGTCCACCTGGGCTTAGCTCAGCTGGTAGATGGACGAGCAATGACTCCCAAGTCACCGGTTTGAATCCTACCAATGACATAAAACTTCAAAAAAAAAAAAAAAAAAAACATGGTCTGGATATGTGGATAAATATTGTCAAAAATAAATTAAGTTTTCTTA
The DNA here is from genome assembly GCA_030490815.1 of Acer saccharum. Classification (NCBI taxonomy): domain Eukaryota; kingdom Viridiplantae; phylum Streptophyta; class Magnoliopsida; order Sapindales; family Sapindaceae; genus Acer; species Acer saccharum. Next base: position 12,487,715 of record CM059874.1, read on the forward strand.
ATATAAATCATTTATAAAAATAGATTGTCCAAAAAAAAAAAAAAAGAAGGAAAAGGATTCGTTTGGACAATCCATGTGAAGTGTGAACTATAATGATGATGGTCAATTTGATGTAGATCACAAATCCAACTGAGAGGGGCCTATAAACTATTTACAAGTGGGCTTCAAGTCCCAACTTTGATTAGAAATGGATGAAGAGCAAAAGCATAAACAACTACTGCATTTAATTAAAAGAAATACTATAATTACCTTTTTCTTTTCTAGAAGACATTTTATTTACTTTTGGATTCATATTGTTCTGTTAAAATGTTTTAAACATCATCTCACATTTACCCATTAAACTGTAAAGTGAAGGGATACCTCTTCCTAGGTCCCGACGGACCCCTTGATCTACAATGGTGTAAATACATAGTTTTCTGATTTGGTTATTAACACAACAATATATAACAGGTTGTTCAACCATGGCATTGGCATTCACTTGCTAGAGGCAGAAGATGAAGTTCCAATAAAGAAAGGCAAAATAAATCCAAAAGACAATCACATATCATTCCAGTGCTCTGACATGGGACTTATAATGAGAAAACTGGAAGCAATGAAGATAGAATATGTGACTGCAGTGGTGGAAGAAGGTGGGATCATGGTTGATCAGCTCTTCTTTCATGATCCTGATGGCTACATGATTGAGATTTGCAATTGCCAAAATCTCCCTGTTCTTCCACTCTCCTCTTGCCCTCTCAACCTCCCCAAGACCAATTCCAACCATAAGAACACAACGCCATCCTTTTACGGTAACTTCTTCGATCTGCTTAATTAATTACTGGCTTTAGCTTAATAATATCTTTCCATGGATTGAGTGGTGATCATATTAATTAACATTCAGAAGAAAATGCAGGGCCATGCTCAGCTGAAGTTGCTGCTGCTTTGATGATGGAGAACTTGGTGGTTGACATGATGGACATTTTCATGTGAATGTGAACCATTTCATTTCCTGATTATCAGATTTTTGCCAAAGTCTTTTTGCCTTTTTTGCTTTGTGTATATTATTTATGTGTAAACAGAGAGTGGAATTAAGCTTTGTAATCTAGGAAACTTGTCTTTTTTGTTTTGAAGAGTTATGTGATCTTCTGTTTGTTATTATAAAACTTGCTCTCTTACTTATGAATTGGTTGATTTCATCATATTCTTCAATAATAACTAGAAACTTTTCTGTCTTGATAACAATCCAGAATCAGAAGTTTACATTCAACTTTCTGCATACAAAGAGAAAGAATAAACTCATTTTTCACAATGATAGTATGATAAAACTTGTACATGTTGTCAGTGTCAACCAGGCAACTATCATTTGACTTCTCCTTCAAAAGCAAAAGCAGGATCTTTTAAGCTCCTAAAGGTTACGGATGGAGCATTCGAAAATGGTGGAAACAAAAGCGAGGTTGGGTTGTGATGGAGTGTTAACTGCCGAGTTATTCATTCATTCTCCTGAGGATATGACAACAAAAACATCATCAAGAGACCATTTTCTTGGTTCTGATTTCCGTGAAGGGTTAATTATGGCTCGTTCTGAATTAGCAAGTCGATATCCTATCACGATTTCCTGTCTTTGTCGTCCTCTAATCATGATATCATAAAAACAAAGCTCTTCCTGGTCGAATAGGTAGAACTCTGCCGGTTTGATACACATCTCATTGCCCTGTAAAGAAGAAACTAGTTTTATACAATCCACAGCTTTGAATTTGAAACAACAATATTAATCATCTCAATAAGAAGAAAATCGAAAATTAGACACACCACATAGAAGTAGAAGGTGATTTTAAACTAAAAGTTGAGATATGACGGTATACCTCCTCAGCGAAAAGTTCTTCAAGAACACGATTTATCTGCTTGTCTTCAGCCACCATAGCCAGTGCCATACTCACCAGCTCATTTGATAGCACATAATCACTAATTCTTGACACAGATACCAGGTTTCTAGTCCTAGAATCTAGGATTTCGCTTATAATTATCGACTTGTTTGAAGCTTGCTGCATTTCACGAATCCATGAGCTGTGAGAGAATCCAGATAGCCTTAAGGAAGTTGGCTTTCTATCTCTGTAAGGGAGACGCTTTGACTGTAATTAATGAGAGAATAAGCAGTGCTTATCAGCAGGGGCGAAGCCATGATTTTGGCTTTGTGGGGGCCAAGACAAAAATAAATATTCAAGTTGACGGAAGTCGAATATACTAATATTTTAAAAAATCAAATGTAATAATGTATAGTCTCATATGAGAAATTGTAATAATACAACAAATAAATTAATAAATAAAATAGACATAGCTTTATGAATCAAAATAGAACCCGATGCTCTTTTAAATATCTAAATATCAGTAAACACAATGGCACTGATTTTTTATGCACAAATGGATAAATTATAGAAAAAAGAGAAAGAAATCATGGATTCTGATTAGCTATCACATATGCCAGCTAAAAGTTTGCAGTAGTAGTTACCTGTATGTCTCGAATTAGGAGAAGGGTTGCAAGAGAGCGAGAGTCAGAATGCACAATGGAGTCTTCCAGTGACTCGTCTGCAAGAATTAGTATCTGTCCGTTTAGAGTTAGTAATCAGTTGCAGTGAGTGAAAACACGAAAACTATAAAGGAGCTTATCTTTGTACAAAGAAAGAGGACAAACTTTAATAATCAACATTTATGCCAAATTGCCAATTATATAAGTAGATCTTAATCAAGCTGGCAAGTGTACGTAGAAGTGCATAACACATAATAAGCTTGAGGGACAAACAATTTATTGTGAACGAGTTTCACAAAGTTTTCAGTTTTCACTCTAAAATGTTAGCTTCAACTGTTCACACATATTTGGTTAAGATAATGTGTGACAAGCTGATGCATACTAGAAAATGTCTTCTCAGATGTTTTTATAGAGACAGTGAAAGAGAGAAAGAGATAGCAGAAAATAATACGACTTACAGAATCAAAAGTCTCGAGAGGAAGACTCTCTAAATGCCTTCTAATGACAGCATTTCCCTCACGGTGCACAAGTTTTAAGTTCACTAACCCAGAGATATCAAGTCCACCATCAGTGAGCTTCTTCTCTCTTTCTTTCTCAGGAACTTCATTAAGCATCCACAGTTCTGAACCAGGAGCCAGGAATGCTTCTAGTACCTGAGAACTCCATTGTGAAGAATTATTTGGAAATTGCAATAAATAAAGTTTAGATAAACCTTATCTTTCTCATTATCATGTAGAACTCAACTTAATTCTCTTAATGTTTCTTCTTTACCACATTAGTTAATCTACACAAAATGGTGAACTAAGAATCATATACAAGAGTGTATATTGTACAGGCAAATTACCATAATCATATCATCAATGTCACGGCGCCAGCCACAGAATAGTATCTTCTCCGGATATTTTGGAGGGTCAGGTAATTTTGGGAAAAGACGCTTAAGCACCTGTACTAAGGACTAGAATAAATGAGATATGAAAATATTGCTTAATGCCACTTTTCTAGTGCAAAGCATCAATCACATAAAGAAGGAAAACTAAAGCATTATATTTTGGATTAAAGTCATGATTCATTTTAAATTATTCAAAGGAGATTATAAAATATCAAGCCATGAAGTCTACAATCTAGAAAGATCTACTGAATATGTTTACATTACTGCTATGGGGAGAAAGAAAAGACCACCTCCGGAAGGGGACCGGGAGCATATGTGTCATCATCCTCAGCTATAACAAGAACTTCGTCTCCCTCTCTTAGAATGTAGTTGTCATCCGGATTTAAAATTATCTTCCCCTCATCTGCTGCAACCTTAATTCCACAGGGAATCGCATCAGGAAATGAAACAAGCACTTCTTCAAAACGCAGACCAGCCAACTGTGGCCACCTTTTTATGTAAAATTCAGCATTCTCAAATCCTAATATATCCTCCCATATCTGTTCAAAAGAAGAAAATAAGATAAACTTCCTATGTTGAAACTATGCGATATTCATAATTGAATAATGAAATGTGAAGAGATGCTGTAGTATCCAAAGACTTTATGAGGTTGACTAACCAAGTAGGATAAAATGTGTGTGTGTAAGAGTATGAAAATTGACTGAAAAAAAACATGTGGTCCTCCTTTAGTTTCATCAGTACAAAGGTAAAGAAAGAATTAGCAGGGAATATGATGTGACATGACATGGTGGATTAATTTTAGAATAATGTTCAACATTAGATTATCTATGAGAAATATGTGGAACCAACCAAAATAGATCATTGAATGTTTAACTGTTAAGAAATTGCATGAAATGGTCTGTACAAATGCAAATGTTAGACTGCTTATGAGTACAACATATAGGCCCCGTTTGATGCACCGGATTAGACAATCTTAAAGCATTTCCAACAGTCTCCCTTGGAGACCCCTCTTAGCTTAATTAAGGGAAAAGCTATATTTTTGCAGTCCCTTAAAGGCTCCCTTAAATGTGTTTTGGTGGAACTCACTCCCTTAATTAAGGGGTGGCTTCAAACCCCTTAAGTGGGCTCCACATATTTAAATTTATTTTATTTTTTGAAAAGCACAAGATATTTAACTTTTAAATCTCAATAGCATTTATTATCCAATAAGTAATTTGTTTTACAATAATAATTACAAAGTAAAACATCAAAATAATAATAAAAAATTATCAAAGGAACCATTTAAGGGAGTATTGTTGGAACACATACGGCCTTAATGGCCCCTTACAACAACATCCACCCTTACTTAAAGGGGTCTCCAAGGGAAACTATTGGAGATGCTCTTAGTACATCTCATGCGTTTGGTGACATGCTGCAACAAGGGATTCATAATCCCAACCAAAAATTAATCCCACTAGAAGTGGATATAATAAACCTACCTCCCCTCCCATCTTTAGTTATCCTAGATCCTAAGACTATTTATAAAGCTGACATGCATTTAATGCAATTAAATGTTAATGAGAGAGAAAAAGATTTGGTTGTGTAAAAGTAACTACATTAAATGCATGTCAACTTTATAAATAGTCCTAGGATAACTAAAGATGGGAGGGGAGGTGGGTTTATTATATCCACTTCTGGTGGGATTAATTTTTGGGCGGGATTATGAATCCCATGTTGTAGCGCAACACCAAATGCATGAGATGGACTAAAATTGTCCAATCCGGAGCTTATTCGGTGCCCCAAACGGGGCCTCGGTCTCCTCCGAATTCAAGCAAGTCCAACTATTTTTCATACTTCAGAATTGGGAAGTAGTAGTGAAATGAGATGGCCATTATAGCTTATTCTTTCCTGGTTTGTGTTTTATGAGGACCTCGACTTGTATCTAGTAGGCTTTCTTTTGAAGGACTATTTTTCGCTAAGTCTCAGCAGCCACTTCTTGAGGCTGTCTCCGTTTTGTATGAAATGGTTCCACAAATGTGCAAAAGGCCAGTAACAGCAAAATTGAGGAGTTACACTGTTCAGGTTATAGATGCTGCTAATATGAGGGGAAGTTGAAAAGAACATAGGTTTAGGCAGTGAGAAAAGCCACGTTGGCACTTGATCTCTGACCTAAAAGCTTACATTCAACTATAGCAAAGACTAGCAAAAGCTTGAGGGGGTTTCCTTTTCATATAATCACATATCACAGTTAAAATAATGAAGATGACATTTCCAAGGACCATGGAACCATGCTCAAAATACGTCAAAAATTGGCCTGAATAATTGATATAGTCCAGACACTGTGTTTGAAAAAGTAACCTGTGCAAGACCAGGTTGCAGAGCACATTGTATCATCAAGCGTCCAATCACATCATGTGCAACAACTGTTTCGATGAGCTCTCCTCCAACAAGCTTCACCAGGGGCTCATTGTCAAGGTCACTCATCTCCACCACAACATGACCCCTTAAACCCTCTTTCACTCCTGTAAGGCTGAGTACAACCCTTAAGGCACGTGCATCGCTCTGCTGACAGAAACATGAACATGAACACAATGTCCACGTTTCAAAAATGATAATACAACTCATGGAGAAGCATAAAAGAATTGCAAATATGAAATAACCTGATCTGCATTTTCATCAGATGCCAATACAATGATAGCACGTGCTTTTGATACTGATACCTGTAAATCAAAAGCTAAATTCAACCCAAATCGAGGCTATATATCAATCTAAAGAAAAAAAGAGCAGTAAACGCTACTCAATTACATTCAAGAATCGTGTACAGCTTATGAAAAGTTTTCATTTCTTCAACACATGCAGGAACAATACACATACATAAAAATTTAAAGAGATTAAGTCTACCTTCTTTAAGTCGGCCAGTATAAGAGGACTGCCACTCCTGCAAATGACAGAAGTCCCCATGAAGTCGAACTCTAACTTTGCTATATCCATCTCCATTTCTTCCTTGTCTCTTTCCGCTAGTACAACAATAACACCACCACCAACACTCTTGTTTGCTACTGCAAGCTGCTTCAGAAGTGAACCCTACAACCAGAACAATATTTCTTAAACTATACTTTTCTTGAAGCTCAAGATAAATAAAATTAAGAGCAGCCAAATGAATCCAAATGATTACCAATTTGTCGCTCCAACCAAGAATTAGTATATGGTTCTTTTCAATGACTTCACTTTTCCCTTTCCGAAGTGAATCTACCTTCTCTGAGATGGCATCTGAAACTAGTCCAAGCATCATTGCAAATATCAGCATGCCTCCTGAACTTATAGAGACAGAAACAATCCGGGGCCCAGTGCCAACCCTATCGGCGTGATTTCCAGAGTCAGCAACAAAAGACCACGAAAGCCAAAGAGCTTCAGCAAAGCTGCTGTCACTAACCGCATACAGTGCCAGGCCACCGAATATTATGAGAAATATAGTTGCAAAGAGGAGCGCAAGCAGCTTTGCATAAGGATAAACAGAGAAACAAACATCCACCGTATACGCAACTCTCTTCTTCAAGGGAACCTCCTCTTTGTTTTTCTTTGTTCTTTTTGAGAAACTCTTTATTTGGGGGAGATAATCAAGATATTTATACAAGACGAATGGCATTATGAGCGTGACTACCACAGTATACAAAGCAACAGTTCTACTGTCAGCATTACCAAAATTGGAAATTGAGATATCATCTTCAGACTGCAAAACTTTGATGCCGTCATTGCCAACAACACCTTTATTGCTACATAATCTAAGAAGGTTAATGTTCTCTTCCTGCAAGAGAAACAGGCTGTAAGTAAGTAACTATGAGCACAAGAATGCCTGAACCCATGTATCGCTGGAGATAAGAGCTTGAGGTTAAGATTGTTAATATTATCGCTGGATTTTGACAATTGGAGTGATGTAAATGACACAACATTAATATTGTTAGAGTGATTAAATGCTATTGTTGGGTCATTTCCTATCGGCTTAAGCTTTTGGGTCTAATAGTGACTAACAACTATAACTATATAAGAATACTTAATCTTTAGGTGCTTAATGTTTGAGTGCTACGATTGTTTTGGTACTTACCTACAAGCTCAAACTTTTGGGTTTAGAGGTGGCCAACATGAAATTAGAGCTAGTTTTAACAAGAATGCTTTAATAGTCCTCCGCACATGATTGTATTGTATATGACATTTGTCTGTCTATATCTGAATCTATGCTTGTATTTGTACTAGATTCACATGACAAACCCATTGGTCTTGCACACGAGGGGTATGTTAGATTGTTTAAATAGTCCCTAAAAACTTAAGCTTTCGGGTCTAACAGTTATCTAACATATATGTGTATGAATTCGTCATTGTATTACTTTGCCTTTAAATTGTCTAAAACTTATGATGGGATGGTATATATAAAGTAGGTTAAGTGGACCTCGCCCTACAGTTATTGTTATCTAATGTCATTTCTAGATGATAACTGTTAAAAGTACACAACATACCTCAAGTTTGACAACTTTCTCTCGCAGGGAAATCGCATAAGATACAAAAAATATACAGTTGAAAATTAGCTGCAAAAAAGAGATAAAAAAAAACAAAAATTATCAGCAACAAAATAAATTACATATCTTTTTATTTTCTACTTTAATTTCCTTCCAATAGTAGCATGAGTGCAATAAATTCAAAAGCCAAGTTAAATTAAAAGAATTCACAAAAATAAAACTACTAACCAAGTAAAATATCAAAGAACTCTTGCATGCCCGAGTTCTTCCACCAGACTGACTCACCGAACTCGGCTGAGTCACCACCACCTTCTTCTTCACTTCCTCCTCCTCCGGAGCTTGAATCCTCTGCTTCCCATCAACCACCTTACCCTTGAACTCGGTCTTCTGAGTCTTGTTCGCTTTGACCTTGACCCGACTCCGACCCATGTGGGGGCCCAAAAACGACGGGTACATATAATCTCTCTCACCATAGCTAAAATTACTTCCATTGCTGCTACTGCTAATATTGTTACTCTGCGTCGTCGAGGACGCATCCGAGTCGACGGACACGCGCAGATCCGACGTCCTGATTTGGGAGGGCAGAGAGGTGGAGCTCCGTCGGACCGCCGCGAAAAGTGGACCTGGGAAGTGGGTCTCTTCCGATAGCGTCTTTGATCTTTTCTGCAGTGGTGGTCTCTCAGCCTTCTTAGGACTGGGTTGACTCAGTACTGAGTTGGAGGAACCGATTTCATTGCTCTTTTGCATTTCTGAGACGACAACTAACAAATTGAATTCAAATGATTTTAGTTTTTTTTTTACTCATAAGTCATAACAGTTAAATACAATATAGAGCGAGTGTTTTGGGTTGATCTGGTCCGTAGAAGAGTGGTTCAGTGTGGTGATGTGGATGGTGGAGATGAAGTGGGGTTTGGAGGTGGTATCTTTTAGTTGTTGTGTTCAGTTTTTAGTTTGGAAGTTGAAACTTGAAACTGTTTTTTTTTTTTTTTTTCCCTTGTCAAAACACAGACGGTTCCAACTTCCAAGTACGATGTTAGTGTTATCATGTCGGAAAACGTTTTTGTTTTACAAAATCGCAAAACGAAATTTAATGAATATGTTATCCAATTTTTTTTTAATTTTTTTTTAAAAAATGTTTTACCTTAAATTTAGAATTAGTTTCTAAACTTAAATTTTTTTCTACGAGTTTATTTAATTTTTTTTGTAACTTACATAAAAAAATTTCATTACCCATTTTCTTTCTTTTATTATTAATGTTTTATTTATTTATTATTATTATTCAAAAGAATATTTTCCTCCAATGTTGGGATGTTGGAAAGTTGGAAAGATTTTGCAAAAAAGGTTAAAAGGGTACGGTGTAGTATCATATTCATGCATGCAGAGACTCAATGGGGCGGGTACGGGGTGGGCTGGGGCGAAGTTAGGATTTTGGTTTTAGGGGGGCCAAAACAAATCATATTTGCCTTCAGAGGTGTAGCTCAACTGGTAGATGGACGAGCTTGGGGTTTCGACAAATGACTCCTAAGTTAGCGGCTCAAATCCTACAAATGACAGCTTCAAAACAAAAAAAAATACCTGGTGTAAATAGATATTGTCAATATATATATATATATATATATATATATCTTGAAAATCATATTTACAACTAAATCTATTTAATTTTCACTTCGATTCCATTTTAATTACATAATCAAAGAGTTTGCGAGAATTTTCTTTTCTTATTTTTGTAAAATCTATGTCTAATCTAAACAAATCTGAGAATAGTTTTTTTTAATAATTCCCAACTTAAAAATATATGAATTTTAATAGCTTTTTTAAAACCTTAAAAAGGACCAATAATAAATATTCATGCTATTTAAATGACAAGCAGACATAAAGCAAATCTATTGATATATCATAACATATTTATAATATTATTGTACCATTAATATATTTAAATCCTAATTATTTACATACATGTAATTTAATTTTATAATATTCATGTACTGCTCAATATGGTTTAATGATAAAAGAGCTCATTCGATCTAACAATATCTTAAATTCGAGTTGTCCATCACCGTAATTGTATTTCTAGGAATGGATGATGCTCCAACAGCCAAAACCAAGTCAAAAGTATAATTTTTTTAAAAAAAATTAAAGCCCAACAACCTAAGTCAGACAACACACTGCCCAATGTTCTCTTTCTCCCCTCTCACAAGTTTTCTATTTCTTTCATCATCTCTAACCTCTCATTCTCATCTCCAACTTCTGCTCTGTTGCAAGCCTACAGCCTGCAAATATCATCAAACAATTTAAATTGCAATTTATTCTCTCAAAGAGTCGATCAAAACCTCTTCTTTGTTGCCATACCTAAGATTTGGCAACACTCATATTTCATGTTTTATTTTTAATAGTTATTATTATTTTTTTAAACTAAAAACACAAAAAATTGAAATTTCTTGGGGGGGCCATGGCCCCTGTCGGCCCCTCCCTAAATTCGCCCCTGGGGGTGGGGATACCATCCCTATTCCCCAAACCCAAATATAACTAGGATTCTCGTTTCAATCCCATTCTCCACTTGGGGCGGGCGCAAGGACGAGGAATCCACATTTGGGAAGAGGGTTCTCGGTACCCGCCCCATTTGATTAAGACAATATTAATAATTATATACTTTATATTTTAAGTCACAATCACAAGTGTCAATCGGCCTTTAAAAATTTTAAATGATTAAAGAAAAAAATTAGTTAAAAAAGTAAATAAACTTTAATTCATAGTAAGTCTATTGCAAATTAAATTACCAAACGTATGAATATTACATCATTTTTTTTCAATAAAAATGAAATTGAAATACAAAATCATCATAATTAAATCTACCAAAAGAAAATAAAGATTGAAAGTTTAACTCCTGATACTTGTCTAAGAACAAGTGCTATGACAAAAATGTGACCATGCATCTTCCATCTCCATGTATAATTCACTACTACAAAAATGCTTAAAGACATCACTAGAAATCACTAAAAGAAATTGGTTTTTGGTAACCGATTTTAAAAAAGCTTTTAGACATCGGTTTTTATAAAAACCGATGTCTTAAAAATTACAATTTCAAAAGACATCGGTTTTTAAGAAAACCAATATTAAAAAAAAAGACGTTTAGACATCGGTTTTTATAAAAACCGATGTCTTAAATTTTACGTTGAAAAGACAACGGTTTTTATAAAAACCGATATTAAAAGCAAGCGTTTAGACATCGGTTTTTATAAAAACCGATGTAGATTCAAAAACAAAATTCTGCAATGCAAATCTGACTTATGTCCACATTCAAGGGCGCATCTCTGTAAATACTCAACGTCATTTGCTCAACTTTTGAAACAAGAAAGTAGACATGCAAACAAACACTTTTAAATCAGAAAATATTCCAAAAATCGATTTGGAAAAGTGAGAAAATGAGCGATGAAAACAGCTCACTCGCGGATTCATGAATCGCTTCTGACCTTTGACTGAATAATTGATCATAACTTTCAAAATACCGCCCAGAATTTTACGTTCTTTATACCGTTGGATTCATATCGAAAAATTGAAGAACCCAACATGGACAAAAAAAATTATTTCCTTGCCAAAAGATACAGTTTTAAGGAAAGAGTTTGCACAAAAATATCTCTAGCTAATCGCTTCAATATTTCTGACCTTTGACTGAATAATTGATCATAACTTTCAAAATACCATCCGGAATTTTACGTTCTTTATACCATTGGATTCGTATCGAAAAATTGAAGAACCCAATATAGACAAAAAAATTTATTTCCTTGCCAAAAGATACAGTTGTAAGGAAAGAGTTTTCACAAAAATATCTCCAATCGATTCAATTCTGACCTTTGATTGAAAAATTGATCATAACTTTCAAAATACCACCCGGAATTTTACGTTCTTTATACTGTTGGATTCGTATCGAAAAATCAAAGAATCCACCATAGAAAAAAAAAATTATTTCCTTGCCAAAAGATACATTTTTAAGGAAAACGTTTACACAAAAGTATCTCCAATCACTTGACCTTTGAGTACTCATGAATAATTGATCATAACTTTCAAAATACCGCCCGGAATTTTACGTTCTTTATACCGTTGGATTCGTATCAAAAAATTGAAGAATCCAACATGGACAAAAAAATTTATTTCCTTGCCAAAAGATACAGTTTTAAGGAAAGAGTTTGCACAAAAATATCTCCAATTCTGACATTTGACTGAAAAATTGATCATAACTTTCAAAATACCACCCGGAATTTTACGTTCTTTATACTGTTGGATTCGTATCGAAAAATCGAAGAATCCACCATGGAAAAAAAAAATTATTTCCTTGCCAAAAGAATCCACCATGGAAAAAAAAAAATTATTTCCTTGCCAACAGATACAGTTTTAAGGAAAAAGTTTGCACAAAAATATCTCTAGCAGAACACAAAACCACACAATAAAAAATGAAATGAAAAATAAACCCACCAATAAAATTTATTTAATATATATATATGTTTGTAGTAGAAATTAGAATTTTGATTAGTTGAGTAAATTTAAATTTATCAAACAAGTTTTTTTTTTTTTTTTTTCTAACAACTCATATAGGTTATATATATATATTGTGCAATTGTTAACACATCCAATCTTGTAGTCAGGCGGTAAAGGCTTACCACTTTGACTTTGAGGTTGCAAGTTCGATTCCTCATAATGACAATTAATTGTCATTATTATCATAGGTGGGGTTGGCCGAACGGTGAGGCGGGCCGGTGGTGGTGGCGGCTGGTCAGTGGTCGGACGGTGGAGCAGGCCGGCGATGGTGGGATTTATTTTTGTAATACATCAATTTTACATCAGGTTTTTTAAATTGGTTTTAACTAAAACCGATGTCTTTTCTCCTAGGTTTTTAAATCGGTTTTAAGTAAAACCGATTTCTTTTCTCTTGTTTTACATCGGTTAAAAACCGATGTCTTTTGCGCTTTTTTTTTTAAATCACTCAAAAAGAGATCGGTTTTAAATATTTCAAAAACCAATTTCTTCCATATAAAAAAACCGATTTCTTTTGCATTTTTTGTAGTAGTGATGGTATCAAAAATAAAAAATAAAAAATTACATTTTAATTGTTTATAAGAAAAAGGTTTCTTCCCAATTATATTTTGAAAGTAAATTGAAGAAAAAAATTGTAATATAAATGTGTTTCTTGTTTCTTAATCATCCATGCAACATGTTAATTGGGGTATGAGGTGGGGACCAAAATACCATTCCTTACCCCAAAATTAATTAGGTTTTAAAATCAAATCTCATCCCCATTTCATACCCTAATTAACATGTACCAAACCCGTCCTAAATGGGGTGGGTCCCTACGGGGCCCGTACCCATGGAGATTTTTGACATCTTTATGTAGAGTTTAGGACATCCCAACATTTAAGGGAAAGTTGGAAAGATTTTGCAAAAAGGTTATAAGGTACGGATGTTCATGAAATTTCTAAGAAATCTGTAAAGGTAAACACATTGCTAGCTTCAAAAATAATCTCTTTCTCTCTCGGACCCCTCTCCTTTTATTTTTTATTTTAATTATTAATTTCTTTCTTTTGATTGGTTCTGGTTCTCCCTGGTTAATTAGCTTTTGAGTAGTGGAATGTTCATGAAATTTCTAAGAAATTTGTAAAGGTAAACACATTGCTAGCTTCAAAAATAATCTCTTTCTCTCTCGGACCCCTCTCCTTTTATTTTTTATTTTAATTATTTCTTTCTTTTGATTGGTTCTGGTTCTCCCTGGTTAATTAGCTTTTGAGTAGTGGAAAATTATGATACTAATAATACAATTTATTTGTTACAAACATTGTGTTATTTTCATTGAATCTGAATTTTTAATTACTCTATCCAAACCCAATTTTTTCTTTTAACAAAAATAATAGCAAAAAGCATAATATCTAAACGAGTACTTTTAGAAAATGATCAACATTCTCCCAAATTAACTTTAAAATTAATAGAAAAAAAGAAGAAGAAAGAAAGACCTGCATTCTTAATGTTTTTAACTATTAAGAAAGAGTTTTCTTTTTTGATATAATAAATATCATAGGGTTCGAAAATTTAATAGCTCTTTAAAGAGGGTTAAGACTATCACCAACTTAATAACTTAAATTTTAATAGCACATAAAGTGTAGATCTGACAAGTATACCCTTAAAACATACTCACAAAAATAAGTCTTGTGTTTTTTTTTTTTTTTTTCCTGAGACATATTTTCGTGTTTCCGAGATTTATATTGGTGTTTCTGAGACTTATTTTGTAAATTTTGAGAATTATTTGGGATATTTGTAATTTCCGAGACTTATTGGAAAAAATGAAAAATTTCAATTTTTTGGAGGTTTTTGAAAAATAAAAATTAAAAATTGCAAAAACGTAATAAAAGAAGGAGATGAGAGTATTTTTGTATATTGGTGCCATTTAAACTTAACTTATTAAGAAGAGATTTTCTCTTTACAATCCACTTTTATCTTTTAACACTCCTTTACTACAAACACTCTACTTTAAAAACTTAAATTTTAAAAAATTCTAAATACACTTCATTTTTTCTAAATTTATCCTTTAAATCTTTTAACACTCACACTTCATTTTAACATATTAAGATTGTACATTATTATTGTAAGGATTCCCGTTTTGTTGATTGGCTTATTTCGTGGGCAAACCACAAGTTGGGGTTTGGTTGTAAGGGTAGTCTAAGTGATTTGTTAAAGATCAAAGACCCTTTCCAAGACCTCAAGAGGACAAGCACCAAAGGTATATCTAGTGCTTACTTTGCCTTGAAGAGATATAGTTGCACACACACACAACATGCATAACTCTTATTCTTGAATGTTGTGTTTAAATTTTGTGTGCATTGTGCTTTATTGATTATTCAATATCTCTTCTTGCATTTAATTGATTGCATCTTGTTCTATGAAATGCCATGACATGATAGGCATTATGATGCATTCAATACCCACACGTGCACTTCATGTATGTTAGTCTTAAGTGTGGTGTAATTCGTTTCCGTTTGTGTGATCGGAAACGTCCGCGCTTGCACGATGGTGTGCATGTCTTAGCGTGATGGTTGACCACTTGAGAAAGTCTCATTCTTCTCTTGGATAAGTGTTAGATTTGGTTTGGTTATTTGGAGTAAGTGTCTAGTTTCAAAAGATTGGATTTTAAGGTTTTAAGTGTTTTCAAAACTGACCTTTGTATTGTCTTGTGACCATAACTTTTTATGAAAAGATTGAAATTGAGTTTTGTAAAATTCTAGACAAACTAGACTCTCATACCTTTCCAACGGTATATTATTCGTAATATTTCATGACCGTTTGGATTGGTTTTGAAATTTCCAAAGTGACCACTAAAACAGGGCATCACAGCTGTTATCCGAATCTGACCATTGGTCACTCAAATGACCATAACTTTTTCTACAGTTATCCAAATCATGTTTTGTTAATTGGAGTAGAAATTAGACTTCCATACCTTTCCAACGGTATATTATATGAAAGGTTTCGATGTCGTTTGGTCATGTTTTGAGTCGCTTGAAAATCAAGCTTTGTGTTGTGACGCTTCGCCGCGGTTTCAGTGCCGCGGTTTGTGACAGCGGCGTTCGAGCGACAGCAAGTCAGTGCCGCGGTTCTAGTGCCGCGGTTGTGCAACCGCGGCAGTCGAGCCACAGAGCAACTGCGATAGTGTGATTCAGGGGCAAAATTGTCTTTTCACTTGCCCTGTTCTTGATGTCTATAAATATCACACTTTCTCATTATCTGAACAAGTTCTTTTACTCTTAAGAACCCTAAACTTCAAAGATAGATTTTGAGAGAAAATCAAATCAAGAACTCACCTTTAACCACTCAAATCAAACCCCTTTTGCATCAAATTTCATATTGCATCTCCTATGTCTATATAGAGTGCATCCATGTATGAGTTTGCATCATCACAACTTGCTTGGTAAGATTTTGATTAATTTCATCTTATTTTAGTATTTTAAATACCAAGCCATCTCTTTTAAATTACTTGTATGTTTTAGATCATATGCTAAATATAAGAGAAGAGATTAATTGTGATGAATTGATTGAGTGTTGTTTTTGATAGATATCTAGGTTTTTATAATCTATGATTATCTATGCTATTTGACATGTCATTTAGCAATTGATATCTAGGGTTGATTTAATTTGAATATATCATCATCCTAGATAAGCATCTAAGGTTCCCTAGCCTTGTTTGTTAATTGAATATTCATACATATTCACATAGGGTTGTGTATCTCTTTTGAGAGATTGAAGTCTTGGTCTAGGGTTGCTATTACAGGCCTGCGGGTAGTAGTGGTGGGTTACAGACTGGGATTAGGCTGTAAACATCATTACAAGTAGTGACTGCGAGGATCGAGCAAATTGGAATAGGGTTGCTAATAAAGGCCCGCTGGGTAGAAGTGAGGGGTTACAGACCGGAGTGTTAGACGAGGTCTACATAGGTTGTAAACTTCATTTCAATTAGTGATTTCGAGTTTCGAGTGTGGCGCACTAAACAGCCTGTGGTTTTTTTCCCAGTGGTTGGGTTTCCACGTAAACATCAAGTGTCATTTATTATTTCCGCATCTTATTACACTTGTATGTATATTTGACTTGCTAGGGGTATTTTCGTAAAATTGACATGCACGCGAAAATTGGGTAATAATTAGCTAAAATCTATTCACCCCTCCTCTAGCTTTATATATTAAATACGCCTTGAGTATTTAATTACTTACAATTATCATTTTTATCTTAACTTTAAGTGATCATCTTTATTTTTCAGATTTCACATATTAAGATTTACACAAAATTTGCATTTCGAATGAGCTTGCATGTTATTGTGTTTAGCATTCATTTTTATTTCGTTGAAAAAGAATTATCTAAAACTTTCTTTGCAATCAAACAAAGATATGGGCAAAATGTAGAGGTGTCAAATGGGCCTGGCCCGAGCCGCCCAACCCATCTAAAAATTGTCATGACACTTATGGGCCAAGCAAAGCCCGGTTTTTAACATAGAGGGTCGGGCTTGAGGCCCCACCCGCATACATATTTATAAACCCTACCTGGCCCAAGGCCTAAGCTCATTTGAGACCCGGGCGGGTACATATTTATAAACCCTACGGGCCTTTTAGGCTGGCCTGCTAAAAAAAATTATTTTATAACAGAAATAAAATCTATATTTAAAAGGAATAATATACTTATGAAATTCAAAAGTGAATTGAATAAAATCATCCATCAAAATAAATAAATCAATATTATTTTTTAGTTAGCAAAGATAATACAAACATTCTTAAAATAAATAATCTTATTAGAAAATGGGTGTAGAGAATTTTTTTTAGGTGGCAATACTCACCCTATATGTACGGCTAGCCCACCCTCTCAACTGGGTGCGGGCCAAGCCCGAGCCCTCAATGTGGCGGGCTGGGCCGAGCCGGGTGGGCTTGTATGGAAAAGGATAAAGCCCGCAACGGGTACGGGCCGACCTGACCCTTTTGACACCTCTAGCAAAATGTTTTCACTACCTAGGAAGAGCAAACAAGGAAGACTTGTCTAGGGGTGTAAGGCTCCGGTTAGTCAAGCAAGGAAGTCTTGTCTAGGAGAGTGAGGCTTCGGTTAGACAAGCAAGGAAGTCTTGACTAGAAGTGTGAGGTAGAGCTGACCCTAAGCATAGGCCCAAGAGGTGGCTGCCTAAGGCCCCATTTTGGAAAGGCCCCCAAAATTCAGTTTACTGTATATTTATATCTGATGGCTCGAGTATAATTTTGTTATAAAAAAAAACAGCCTACATATCAAATATCACTTAAAAGGCCCACTAAAGAAATATTTATATTTGAAACTTAAAAGCAGCCTATATTTTATATGTTGTTATTTATTTATTTATTTATTTATTTAAGAAAAGCCCACTAAAGAAACAAAAATATTAAACTTACCCACCACAAATATATCAAATTGCAAATTGCATTTCATTATATCAGACATTCGACTTCTTTGTCTCTTTCTCTATCTGGCAACTCTGTAACCTCTATTCTTGCGATTTGTGAAACTGGGAAAGTGGGAAAGTAATTGTTCTTGGATTATAATTTGGATTTTAGAAGCTCTCTTCTTGAAATCAATTGTTGTTGTTTTTGAAGGTAATTTAACACCTCTTTTCCTTCTTCTTCTTCTTCTTCTTTTATTCCGAAAAACCTCTTTGCGATTTTCTATTTTAGTTTTGTTAGAATTTTGTATGTATTATATATTATGGAACCAGGAGTTCATCAGTTCATGAACCCATTAATCCAACTACCCAAGAAAAAATTGTTCTTGAATTTTTCTGTATGTATTGTTAGAATATCTTGAATTTTGTATGTATTATGTTAGAATTTCATTTTTCTATTTTAGTTTTGTTAGAACATAGAATTTAACACCTCTTTTCCTTGTTGAGTTGTTGGATGTATAATGTATTAATGTACACAAAAATTTAATAGCTCTTTAAAGAGTGAGTTTTAAGACTATCACCAACTTAATAACTTAAATTTTAATAGCACATAAAGTGTGGATCTGACAAATATACCCTTAAAACATACTCACAAAAATAAGTCTTGTGTTTTTTTTTTTTTTTCCTGAGACATATTTTCATGTTTCTGAGACTTATTTTGTAAATTTTGAGAATTATTTGGGATATTTGTAATTTTCGAGACTTATTGGGTAAAAATGAAAATTTCCAATTTTTTGGAGGTTTTTGAAAAATAAAAACTAAAAATTGCAAAAACGTAATAAAAGAAGGAGATGAGAGTATTTTTGTATATTGGTGCCATTTAAACTTAACTTATTAAGAAGAGATTTTCTCCTTACAATCCATTTTTATCTTTTAACACTCCTTTACTAAAAACACTCTACTTTAAAAACTTAAATTTAAAAAAATTCTAAATACACTTCATTTTTTCTAAATTTATCCTTTAAATCTTTTAACACTCACACTTCATTTTAACATATTAAGATTGTACATTATTATCATTTTTATCTTAACTTTAAGTGATCGTCTTTATTTTTCAGATTTCACATATTAAGATTTACACAAAAATTGCATTTCGAATGAGCTTGCATGTTATTGTGTTTAGCATTCATTTTATTTCGTTGAAAAAGAATTATCTAAAACTTTCTTTGCAATCAAACAAAGATATGGGCAAAATGTAGAGGTGTCAAACAGGCCAGGCCCGAGCAGCCCAACCCATCTAAAAATTGTCATGACACTTATGGGCCAAGCAAAGCCCGGTCTTTAACATAGAGGGTCGGGCTTGAGGCTCGACCCACATACATATTTATAAACCTTACCTGGCCCAAGGCCCAAGCTCATTTGAGACCCGGACGGGTTCATATTTATAAACCCTATGGGCCTTTCAGGCTGGCCTGCTAAAAAAAATTATTTTAGAACAGAAATAAAATCTATATTTAAAAGGAATAATATACTTATGAAATTCAAAAGTGAATTGAATAAAATCATCCATCAAAATAAATAAATCAATATTATTTTTTAGTTAGCAAAGATAATACAAACATTCTTAAAATAAATAATCTTATTAGAAAATGGGTGTAGAGAATTTTTTTAGGTGGCAATACTCACCCTATATGTACGGCTAGTCCACCTTCTCAACTGGGCGCGGGCCAAGCCCGAGCCCTCAATGTGGCGGGCTGGGCCGAGCCGGGTGGGCTTGTATGGAAAAGGGTAAAGCTTGCAACGGGTACGGGCCGACCTGACCCTTTTGACACCTCTAGCAAAATGTTTTCACTACCTAGGAAGAGCAAACAAGGAAGACTTGTCTAGAGGTGTAAAGTTCTGGTTAGTCAAGCAAGGAAGTCTTGGCTAGAAGTGTGAGGTAGAGCTGACCCTGAGCATAGGCCCAAGAGGTGGGTGCCTAAGGCCCTATTTTGGACCACAAATATTAAACTTACCCACCACAAATATATCAAATTGCAAATTGCATTTCATTATATCAGACATTCGACTTCTTTGTCTCTTTCTCTATCTGGCAGCTCTGTAACCTCTATTCTTGCGATTTGTGAAACTGGGAAAGTGGGAAAGTAATTGTTCTTGGATTATAATTTGGATTTTAAAAGCTCTCTTCTTGAAATCAATTGTTGTTGTTTTTGAAGGTAATTTAACACCTCTTTTCCTTCTTCTTCTTCTTCTTTTATTCTGAAAAACCTCTTTGCGATTTTCTATTTTAGTTTTGTTAGAATTTTGTATGTATTATATATTATGGAACCAGGAGTTCATCAGTTCATGAACCCATTAATCCAACTGCCCAAGAAAAAATTGTTCTTGAATTTTTCTGTATGTATTGTTAGAATATCTTGAATTTTGTATGTATTATGTTAGAATTTCATTTTTCTATTTTAGTTTTGTTAGAACTTAGAATTTAACACCTCTTTTCCTTGTTGAGTTGTTGGATGTATAATGTATTAATGTACAAAAAAAAAAAAAAAAATCATAAAATATTTATTGTCTCATTAAATCCTATCTTCAGTCAACTATGTCACAAGAAAGATTGAATGGCTTGGCTATGTTATCAATTGAAAAAAATATGATAGAAAAACTTGATTATGTAAGCTTGATTAGTACTTTTGCTGCTAAAAATGTGAGACGAGTAATATTTAAGTGATATATTATTTGATGTAATTATAAATTTTTTTATTTTAGTGACTTTTTATTTGCTATTTTGTTGTGTTGCAGTCTTGATTTTTAGTTATTATAATGATTTTTATAAGTATTTACTAGAGAAAAAAAATAAAGTAAACATAAACGGAAAGTCGGGACTCGGGGGCCTCATTTTTATAGTTCGCCTTGGGCCCCCAAAATCTCAGGACCGACCCTGGTGTGAGGCTTCGGTTAGTCAAGGAAGGAAACTTTCTAGAGACATGCGTTGTGTCTCGGTTAGAAAGTAGGCAAGTCTCGCATTAGTGGGAATAGATAGGAGGGATATCCAATAAAGAGTGTGTCATGTGATTTGGTCACTTTTGAGAGTGTACTCTTATTTAACTAGTGAAAGATAGTTTTCTGGTGGTTGTAGATTCAACCCGTTGATGTTTCTTCTTCTGAGCTTCTTCTGAGGTTTATCACGTAAAAAAATCATGTGTCAAATATCTCTTTCCTTATCTCTTTAATATTTGTTTATATGTGCTTGATTAGATCTTGTTTGGATCCTTATTAATTAATTATCTTTATAAGACAAGATCTTTGTGAGTATTGCTCTTTGTCTTGTATTTGACCATATGAGACTTTTATAAAAGGAATACAAGGACTTGTTGGTTTATGTTTTGTATAAATATCTTCTAGTAAATCATAGACTACATTTGACCTTTCTAATTGAATATGCATTCAAATAGTCTATATGTGTTTATATATGCTTATTGAGATGTGATTCAAGTTATCTAGAACGACAAACTTTTGTTTGTTCAAAGGGATTGAAAAAGGCTTAAAAACCTATTCACTCCCCCTCTAGGTTAGCTTTAGGTAATTTAACCATGAGTGTATTTACAGAAAGGTCAAATTGAATAATTACTAATAAACAAAATATTTAGAGTAAAGAATTGTGTCAACATAAGATAAGTATTTTAATGAAATTTAATACTATCATAATTTATTTCCAACATACTATAATATCAGAATTTATTTATATTGAATATATGTAGCAACTCGTGTGTGTGTATATATATATATATATATATATATATGAGAAAGCTTTCCATATATAATGCATATACCTGAACCCCGCCACAACCTTAAAAAGGAATATTATATGGAGATTCTCCCATCAGTTCACCTTAAAATTATAAAATTTCAGGACAAACAATTTCATCCATTGGATCAAATGGAAGGCTGATGTTTATTGTTTACATTTTTTGAAAAAAAATCAATTAAAAGTATGGTCACTTTTAAAAACTCTACATCAGTTGCAGACGTCGTGCAGTGTGAAAAAGCTTTATTTGTAAATATCAATTTGATTTTGTATTAAAAAAAAGCCATTTTTTTTCTTATATATATATATATATTTTCAATTATTATTGATTAAGGGATTCAAACAACTTATGTTTCTTTCTCTTTGATCCGAACCGTATATAAATTTCTATTTACTCAGCTTTTTCATATAAAAAAATGATTTGTGCATATTTTAATTAATAATTTGTGAAAATTCCGAAGGTCGGTTGTTTCTTTGTTGAAGTGGATTGAGCATATACAATTTGCAGTCAAGCTTTTTTATTTATTTATTTTATTTTTAAAAATATATATATATATATATATATAATAAAATTGGAACACTCAAGAGAATATTAAATCTCTTTTAGGACAGAAAACATATGTTGCACCAAAGTATATAAATACCGAGAAAAACATAAATTCTATGTGTAATAGTTCATTTGCATTTTTGTGTGTGTGTATCGAGAAAAACATAAATTCTATGTGTAATAGTTCATTTGTGTGTGTGTGAAAACATAAATTCTATGTGTAATAGTTCATTTGCATTTGTGTGTGTGTGAAAACATAAATTCTATGTGTAATAGTTCATTTGTGTGTGTGTACTAGTTCATTTGTGTGTGTGTGTGTGTGTGTGTTGTTAATCCGATTAGTTACCAATTTTTTAGATTAGTCAATATTATAAAAATTAACCCAATACAATCAAATACAATCAACGTAATTAAAGTGCGGAAAACAATAAATAACACATTGATTGATTTACGTGAGAAACTTTCAATATGGAAAAACTCATGAGCTATTCTGCTATCCACACACGGTCCTCAAAATCAATTGTTACCGATTTTTCGGATTAGTCAATATTATAAAAATTAACCCAATACAATCAAATACAATCAATGTAATTAAAGTGCGGAAAACAATAAATAACACGTTGATTGATTTACGTGAGAAACCTTCTGTTGATGGTGATTTTTCGTGGTCAATCAGTCAACGATTTATCTTAAAGAAAACCTGTAAATATTAGTGATAAAGAATACGAATGAAAAGGATGCAAGAATACGTGGTAAAACTCCTAAGATCAGAGAAACATCCACGGATCGTTGCCTTAGCAACGCAGTCGAATCCACTATGAATATTGTAATAATACACACTCAGATTTCTCTCTTTAGTTCTCACGTACCCCTCTGTTGGTGTCTTGTCGGGGTATTTATACATGTTTCTACTAGGATTTGTAGGTATCATTAGGGTTTGATGTCGTGGTGCCCAAGTTCTGTGCGGTTGCTGAATCCTAAAAGGATTCGTTTTCCTCTTTAGCCTCTGTCACGTTCTTTGATTAGGCTGAGTCCAAGTCCTAATAAGATTCTTTGATCTTTATCTGTGACGAGTTTGTTTGTTTCCTTTTTGGATTTTGGTCAGCTTCACCGTAGTTATTCTGGAGTTGCTAGTTGCGAATTCTATCTCTTTACTTGAAGAGAGGATGTTTTATATTCTGTCTCTCTTGTTAAGTACCGAGTATTCCCGAGTAGGCTTTGTTGCCCGAGTTGATTCGCTTAGTTGTGGTCGGGGTGGCTTTAGTTGATGCCGAGTAAGTCGCTTTATTGGAGATTCTGCTTTTCAAGTTAATTGCTCTTTCTTTCTGCTTAGTTGGCCTCTTACTGTGATGACATGCCCATTATGACGGTTTTTATCTATAACACCTTCAATATAGAAAAACTCATGAGCTATTCTGCTATCCACACACGGTCCTTAAAATCCACTATATGTAATGATGTTTACAACCTAAGTTGACCTCTAGTCACGTTATTCTTGGTCACTAACCCACCACTACTACCCGCGGGCCTTTTATAGTGATTTTAGACCAAAATGCTCATGCACTACACACCGGTAGTCACAAGACTTAACTCTCAATGAAGAGATCGATAACCTATGTGAATATATGGCAATATCCAAATGCTTCTCTAAGCAATCAAAATGTCAATGAGAACAATCCTAGATATCAATATGTCTATATGAATGCTCATAAAGACCTAACTAGATGCAGACATGCAAGCCTAAGACCTAGTCATCAAACAAAGCCAAATCAACACTAAGTTGTCACACAATATGGCATGGACAATAAATATGCAATTAATGAATGCAATCAATAAGTCCTACACATCAATGTCTAAATGCAAAACATAGAGACTTAGCTAAATGAAAAAATGATCTTAAATGCTAGCTATCAATGAATTTGCAATCTCAGCCAATAAACATAAACACAAACATACTCAAAACATGCTTAATCAAAGAAACATGCAATTAGTCAACAAAGTAATTGCTAATCCTAAGCAAAGATGAACAAATAGACAAGCTATAGGTTCTAGAACATGTTCAACTTACAAGGATGTGAAAGCATGAAGACCTATGAGAAGATGATGCTTGAAAGATGCTAAATGCATATGGGGTTTGTGTTTGGTTGAGTTAAAATCAAGTCTTGGAGCTTCTCTCACTAAGGAGTTAATCTCTCTCTCTAATAATATGAAAATCTAAGCTCTTGAACGGCCAAGA
The DNA here is from genome assembly GCA_030490815.1 of Acer saccharum. NCBI lineage: Eukaryota > Viridiplantae > Streptophyta > Magnoliopsida > Sapindales > Sapindaceae > Acer > Acer saccharum. The sequence goes on from CM059874.1 coordinate 12,512,104, forward strand.
GAAAGAAAAGGGATATATATATATATATATATATATATATATATGAAGCCCTAAGAGAAACGGAGTTGTTTTGGCAAATAGGCTGCAAAAACGCGTCAGATGGTTGTGCGTACCGTGGTATGGATAGGGTGTCCCAACCGCATTACACATAGCGTGTAGCCTTTAGATAGTTTTGCGGTGGGGTACCGCTCCAGAGGCAAGGTGCACCCACCGCAGCATACACGGTGGAAAACACCACTGGTTGCACCTGACATACACCGCGGTCCAGGCAAGTGCACCAGGAGCGGTACCAAGGGCAGTACCAACCACGGTAAGAGAAAAACTTCTCTTTTCAAAGCATTCAAGTCACACCTAAACTATATGAAATTTGTGCAAGTGTGAAGTGAGTAAATAACATGCATGGAAAAAGATAGAATCATGAATAATCACCAAGCATGTGACAGACACAAAATATACAAGATATGAAAAATGCATAAGTGTGATGATAAAACATATATACACACAATTAAGAGAAACACAACTGCAATCATAGAAATGCAATATGAAAGTGTGTGTGTGCAACTAAATCTCTTCAAGAGGTAAGTCAAGTGATTTACCTTTCTCTTTTGCTCTTGAAGGAACGGAGATGCTTGGAAGCTTACCAATGAGGACATAAGCTACCCATTACAAAATCATCCCCAAATGTGGTTTGTCATGAAATAAGCCAATCATAAAAAAGAGGAACTTACAAATACAATTATCCATCATTGATTACAATCATCAAAATAAAGTTATCCATCCATAATTATAACCATCGAAATCAGTCATTTAAAAGTTAAATATACTTAAAACTAACATAAACTTTTGAAGTATAGATTATTGCATTCTATGCTTTTAATTGCTTCACACCTTTATTTTATAATAAGTAAGACCACAAAAATCACAAATTTAAATCATTTGAGTTGAATCTTGATAACCTAGTGAACCTAATCTGCAATAAGAAAAAAAATAAAATGTCATTGAGCTTCCTATTCATTCATCATAAGGTTAAGTGATCGCGCTTCAAATGTTCACATTTAGCGCTCCCTTTTCCTATCTTTTGTATTTGTTTCCGAGCATTTTTGTGTATTTAATAGGGTGTTTATAAGTGTTTCAGGGAATTAGGGAAGTTCAGGGGCAATTGTGTAATTGTGGAGAAATCAGGGGCAAAAGTGTAAAATTCGGGAATATATTGAATATTTTGTGATTAAAGGAGAAATCAGGGGTGCAGAATGTAAAAAGCCAGTCAGCAATAGAACGACGCCGTTTTGGCGCCTGTTGCGTCACGCTGACGTCAGGTCGTCTTCAAGCTCTAATCGGGTCAGCCCGACCCGGTTCAGACCCGATGACCAGACGATTGACCCGGCCATTTCATGTCATTTTTTGACCGTTTTTCTAACCAAATCCTACCCAGATCGGCAGCCCTCTTCTCGGCAGTCATGATGGACCCATTTTTGGCATCCCATGCAAACATTTTCCATGCCATCCAAGTCTCCAAAACTCCATGGATGTGCAAGCTTGGTTCGGCGGCCTCTTACCCGCAATCCAGACTATCCAAACTCGCCGGAAGACCGTGGGTTCATGCGGCGGCTTATTTCCCGCAGTCCAGAAGGTACAAACTCGCGGGAAACGTCCATTTTTCCACGGTGACTTCCGACGGTGGGCAAGAACCCGCGAACTTGGCTGATTGAACCCGCCAACTTGACCGACCTTGGGTTTTTGCACGTCCAAACTCTCCCAAACCTTCCCTACTATATATATTCACCTTTCCCTAAACCTAAACACATCCCTAATATCCAAACTCAAGTAAATCTTACACCCAATAACTTAACTTACACCTAAATAACCTAGAACAACACCAAACTCACTTAGTTTGTAAGTTAAGGTGGTTTTCCAGCCACCAATCTTGATCCAAGGCATCCACATGTTGATTCCAAGCTTGGGGAAGCAAGATGAGTGAGCTAGCTTGAAGACTTCTCCAAGATTATTGGGTTGTCTCTATTGTCTCTCTTATTTCCTTAGTTTGTTGTTAATGTGTAATTAAATATTTATGTTAAGGATTTGGTGTATTTATGTATTATTATCTATGATACTAGTTGGACATATCATTTGATTTGAGCTTTAATTGATATATGCTTGTTAATTAATTAATCCAATTGTTAACATGCAAAATAGGATTTACTAGATTAATGCAAACCTTGCTTAATTTAGTTAACCTCTAATTGAAGTTCTTAATTGTTATCAACTAGTAATTAGGTGATTTGCATGATTCATTAGTTCCCTAACATATCTCATTATCACTCTTGCATGACTTTGCATTAGTGGTAATTAGTTTAGTTAGTTAGTTAATGTAAGGATTCCCATTTATTGATTGGCTTGTTTCGTGGACAAACCACATGTGGGGTTTATTGTAAGGGTAGCTTAGGTATTGGTATTCAAGCTCAAGGCCCTTTCAAGACCTCATCTTGATAAGCACCAAAGGTAAATTTCTAGTGCTTACGTGCTTTAAAGAGATCTAGTTGCACACACACACAACTCATGCATAAATGTTATTCTTATATGTTGTGTGTTTTCACATGTGTGCATTCATAATTATTGAATATCTCTTCATGCATGTTTATTTAATTGCATCTAGTTTATTGAAATGCCATGACATGTTTAGGCATTAGGATGCAAAGTCATGAATTTTATTTATGCATGTTTGAATTGAGTGCATCTTGTTCAATGATAATGCCATGACATGTTAGGCATTAGGATGCATTCAATACCCACACTTGCACTTCATGATTAGTCTTAAGTGTGGTGTAATTCGTTTACGTTTGTGTGATCGGAAACGTCCGCACTTGCACGATGGTGTGCATGTCTTAGCGCGATGGTTGACCACTTGAGAAGGTCTCATTCTTCTCTTGGATAAGTGGTAGTTTTGGTTTGGTTGATTGGAGTAAGGTGTCTAGTTTCAAAAGATTCGATTTCAATGTTTTAAGTGTTTTCAAAACTGACCTTTGCATGGTCTTGTGACCATAACTTTTTACACAAAGCTTCAAAATGAGTTTTGAAAATTTCTATACAAACTAGACACCCATACCTTTCCAACAGTATATTATTCGTAATATTTCATGACCGTTTGGATTGGTTTTAAAATCTCCAAAGTTACAACCAAAACAGGGCAACTCTGTTGTTGTCCGTTTCTGACCTTTGGTCACTCAATTGGCCATAACATTTTCTACAAACATCGAAATGTTATTCTGTAAAAACGAGTAGAAAGTAGACATCCATACCTTTCTAACGATATATTATATGAAAGGTTTCGATATCGTTTGGTCATGTTTAGAAGCACTCGAATCTTGAGTCGCTGCACTGACGCGAGTACCGCGAAAATGCCCATAATTTTTCCACTTCTTCCAAAACGACATAGTTTCACTTGGGCATTATAAATACATATCTTTCTCATCATTTTAAGGGCTGAGCCACAAAATCAAACCCTAGAGAGAGAGGCTCCATATTCTTGAGAGAGAAAGAGAGACTTGAGAGAAAAAGCTTAAAGATTACATCTTTATCTCTCTAAACCCATTCCCACATGCACAAATCATCATCTAGTCATCATCTAGGTTCATCTAGCATGTGCTAATGCATGAGTCTTCTTCAACACACATGGTATGATTTTTTGAACACTTTTATCTCACATAATTAGTGTTTTTATTTATCAATTTATCCCTTTTATCACTTGTATGTTCTTTGAGTAATTTCTACATACATGATTGAGATTATGTGTTGATTGGGTTATTTATGTTAGCTAGGTTTTCATGCCTATTTTATATCTAGCTAATTAATCTCATTATATGATTGAGATTATTTTTGATAGCTTAATTGATTAGGTCATTATTGCCTAAAAGCTATGCCATAAACATTCTTGTGTGATTTATTGATAACTAGGTTGATAGATTGTATTTTAATCAACTAGTTAATCTTTTGAATGTTTGTGGGTTATTTGTGATAGCTATTGTATTTAGGATTGGTCATCCTTAACATAGCTAAAGTTGTATGCCATGTCATATAGCTATTTTGATATCTAGGATTGATTTTATTGTCATCATATAATCCTAGATAAGCATCTAAGGTTCCCTAGCTTTATTTGCTCTTTGAATATTCATTGCATATTCACATAGGGTGTTTGATCTCTTCGGAGAAGTAAGTCTAGTGTGATAAACCGGGATTAGGTCGGACACCGGGATTAGGTGGTCACATGAGCAAATTGGACTAGGTCCACTTTTACAGGCCTGCGGGTAGTGGTAGCGGGATATTGGCCGGGATTAGGCTGTCAAACCTGGATTAGGTTGTATACGTTATCACAATTAGTGGATTCGAGGTTCGAGTGTGGCGCACTTACCAGCCCGTGGTTTTTCCCGTGAGGGTTTCCACGTAAAAATCAAGTGCCGTTTATATTTCCGCACCATATTACACTTGATTATTATATTGTCTAGTTTGGGGCATTTTCGTAAATTTGACTAAACGCGAAAATTGGGTAATAACGATTAAAATCTACTCACCCCCCCTCTAGATAGTTTTATACACACCGTGCTATATTTAGTTTCAATTGGTATCAGAGCGAGTTCCTAGATATACATAGGTGATCCTTGCTCATTTTTGGTGTGTTGTGCATTTTGTATGATTGTTGTTTTTTGACATGCATCTTGCATTCTTCTCATATACATTCATTTGACTCAAAAACTATGAGTGAATTTGAGAGAGAAGAAAATGACTCCGATGAGGAGATGTCCCTCTAAGGTGAGAGAGGAGACGAAGATGAAAGGGCGTTGCTCACATCACCAAAGAGCTTCAAGCCTAAGCCTTCCTCAATCTTGGTCTAACCAACTAAGAAGGCTAACTTCCCTCAACCTACGATCCTAAAAGGGAAGTGCTCAATCATGAAAGCTCAACCGAGCAAGCAACATTGTCTTGGTCATCAACAAAGGAGGAGAGATCCTATCCAACTACCAAGACAACCACAACGATAAGGGAAAACACATTTGCATGCTCAAGGGAATGGTATAATTCCTAATCTTATCCCCTTTTGTCATTTTATGGTTTTGATGGTCATGTTAGACCAAGTTGCTTACATTACATTTAAATATGTAATCTTATATGAATGATTGAAAAGAAAAAGGCTAGAGCTAAGATGCATGTCCTTAAAAAGGAAGAAAATCATTTGCATGATCCTTTGCCATCTGGAACTCTAGAACCTATGACCACTAGGTATGTTATTGAGACACCTAAGTGGATTAGAAAAGACGAACCCGCTTGCTACGAGACTAACAAGTCTCCAATAGGTTCAACTTGGTCCAATGGACTTAGTAGGTCTTTAGGACCTCATGCCCTTCATTGAAGCGGTATGGATTTTGATCCCATATGGGGAACTCAAGCAAAGAGAGCATTTGCATACTTGTTGCATGTAAAAATTTTGACATATCTTATGCTTCTTTATTAATTGCTTGAGTAGCTTGGTTGCACATATGCTTATATGTTTTTACTTTAATAAGTGTGAACCTTGCTTGTATTGCAATCCATGTCATATTTATGTTCAAACATGCATTTTTGGACTAGGAGATATATACATAGGAAGTACTCTTTGAATGACCTATAATAATCTCCATGACATGATGATTGTTAAATGACATGCTTAAAATGAAAATGTGAAAAGCATGATTTTTAAAATTACATGCTAAAAATGAGAAGCATGATTTGTTGATTGCATTTTCTTAAATGCAAAAATAATGTGTGAAAAGCAATTGAGACTCAAATGAAAATCATAATGTCTCTCTTTCTTTATTTGTTGAACATGTCTACTATCATACAGATATCTTATCCGGAAAAATCAAATAGGGTGTAAAGTCGCTCATGACATGTTTAGTTTATAAAGTTGGATATAGTGCTCTAAAATTAAATTCCATGAATCTTCTATATCCTTGCTTTTATTCATGACAAATGATGAAATTGGTTTGAATTCTTAAAGAAAACCTTTGTCATTTGCTTTGCCAAATACCATTGCTTTTGGATTTGAATGCAACATGTCTTGCATGCAAAGCATATTAATCACACATTTTTTATAAAAATAAATCTCCTTGTTCTCTCCAATTAATTGAGTTGCATAACGTGTATTATATAATTATGCAAATGACATGTATGCTAATATCTCTCTTTGCTACAAGTGACCCAGTTGGGGACTACTCTTTTGCCCATCTCATGACAAAAAGGGGGAGTAGTATGTAGTTAGGGGGAGAATGCTAATTACTAAATTATTATAGCATTCACATGATTGGGGAGTTCTTTACTTTGAGGGAGAGTAACCCATTGAGGGAGAGCATTTGCACTTCACATACATTGCATGATGTTGTGCTTAAATTCTTATTGTAAATGCTTGTTTTATCTCACATGATTAATCTCACATATACTTGTATTGGAAAGTATAGAAACTTTGTTTTGAAGAATTGATTGTTCTACAAGAGATTGAAGACTTGAAGATATAGCTTTTAATCATCTCTTTGTAATGTAGAAAATCCCTTTAGTTTCTATTTTATTGTGATGATTAATGTGAGTGGTGGTTTTGTCACGAAATAGCCAAAGGGGGAGATTGTAAGGATTCCCATTTATTGATTGGCTTGTTTCGTGGACAAATCACATGTGGGGTTTATTGTAAGGGTAGCTTAGGTATTGGTATTCAAGCTCAAGGCCCTTTCAAGACCTCATCTTGATAAGCACCAAAGGTAAATTTCTAGTGCTTACATGCTTTGAAGAGATCTAGTTGCACACACATACAACTCATGCATAAATGTTATTCTTATATGTTGTGTGTTTTCATATGTGTGCATTCATAATTGTTGAATATCTCTTCATGCATGTTTATTTAATTGCATCTAGTTTATTGAAATGCCATGACATGTTTAGGTATTAGGATGCAAAGTCATGAATTTTATTCATGCATGTTTGAATTGAGTGCATCTTGTTCAATGATAATGCCATGACATGTTAGGCATTAGGATGCATTCAATACCCACACTTGCACTTCATGATTAGTCTTAAGTGTGGTGTAATTCGTTTCCGTTTGTGTGATCGGAAACGTCCGCACTTGCACGATGGTGTGCATGTCTTAGCGCGATGGTTGACCACTTGAGAAGGTCTCATTCTTCTCTTGGATAAGTGGTAGTTTTGGTTTGGTTGATTGGAGTAAGGTGTCTAGTTTCAAAAGATTGGATTTCAATGTTTTAAGTGTTTTCAAAACTGACCTTTACATGGTCTTGTGACCATAACTTTTTACAAAAAGCTTCAAAATGAGTTTTGAAAATTTCTGTACAAACTAGACACCCATACCTTTCCAACGGTATATTATTCATAATATTTCATGACCGTTTGGATTGGTTTTAAAATCTCCAAAGTTACAACCAAAACAGGGCAACTCTGTTGTTGTCCGTTTCTGACCTTTGGTCACTCAAGTGACCATAACTTTTTCTACAGACATCGAAATGTTATTCTGTAAAGACAAGTAGAAAGTAGACATCCATACCTTTCCAACGATATACATATGAAAGGTTTCAATGTCATTTGGTCATGTTTTGAAGCGCTCGAATCTTTAGTCACTGCACTGACGCGAGTACCGCGAAAATGCCCATAATTTTTCCACTTCTTCCAAAATGACATAGTTTCACTTGGGCATTATAAATACATATCTTTCTCATCATTTTGAGGGCTGAGCCACAAAATCAAACCCTAGAGAGAGAGGCTCCATATTCTTGAGAGAGAAAGAGAGACTTAAGAGAAAAAGCTTAAAGATTACATCTTTATCTCTCTAAACCCATTCCCACATGCACAAATCATCATCTAGTCATCATCTAGGTTCATCTAGCATGTGCTAATGCATGAGTCTTCTTCAACACACATGGTATGATTTTTTGAACACTTTTATCTTACATAATTAGTGTTTTTACTTATCAATTTATCTCTTTTATCACTTGTATGTTCTTTGAGTAATTTCTACATACATGATTGAGATTATGTGTTGATTGGGTTATTTATGTTAGCTAGGTTTTCATACCTATTTTATATTTAGCTAATTAATCTCATTATATGATTGAGATTATTTTTGATAGCTTAATTGATTAGGTCATTATTGCCTAAAAGCTATGCCATAAACATTCTTGTGTGATTTATTGATAACTAGGTTGATAGATTGTATTTTAATCAACTAGTTAATCTTTTGAATGTTTGTGGGTTATTTGTAATAGCTATTGTATTTAGGATTGGTCATCCTTAACATAGCTAAAGTTGTATGCCATGTCATATAGTTATTTTGATATTAATCAAGTTAATTACCGATTTTTCTTGATTAGTCAATATTCAATGAAAACCCTATCTAGTCAAAAACAACAATCAAGTGTAAAGTGTGGAAATTAAATAACACTTGATTTTTACGTGGAAACCTTCAACAAAAAAAAACCACGGGCTGTTATGTGTGCTACACATGGTCCTCAAATCCATTACTTGTAATGGTGTTTACAACCTAGGTTGACCACGTCAAACCCTACACGGTTATTAACTCACCACTACTACCCAATGGGCCTTTAATAGTGAATCTAGACTAAGGTGCTTGAGCACTACACACGGTAGTCACAAGACTTAACTTTCAAAGAGAAGAGATAAACAACCTAAAGTGAATATGACCAATATTCAAAGTGCATAAATGCAAGGTCAAACATTTAAGCTTATTTAGGCATAGATGAACATGTCAAAGTCATTCCTAGATATCATGTAGCTATATGACATGCATACAACTTAACTATATGTGCAAATCAAACCCTATATACAATAGCTATCACAAACAACTCACAAAACACAATAAAAAGGCAATCTTGAAACTAGTTAAGTCATAAATGAGCTATCTTGAAAAGTAAGAACATGTGAAAAGATGAATATAATGTTCTAACTACAAGTCATGTGAGCAATAATGAAAACCCATGAGAAATCATACATAAAAGATGTTAGATGATGAATGAACCAAGAATGGAAGATGGGTTTTTGTGTTTTGGAAGATAAAAATCAAATCTTTCTTTCTTATCTTGTAAGTCACTCTTTTGTTTTCAAAAACACAAGTTATCAACTCTAAATGTCTAAGAAGAGAAAGCAACATATTTACAGAGACCTCTAAGCAAAAAGGTGTCGTTTTGGCATTTGAAAAACGAAAGGTCTCTACGACTGCTGTGCATACCGTGGCACGGATAGGGTGTCCCGGCCACGGTACGCCAAGCGTACAGGCTCTGAGGTTTGACGCGGTGGGGACCGTTCCAGAAGCATGGTGCACCCACCGCGGCATGTCTAGCATAAAAGAGCAGAGGCTACACCTGACTTGACTGCGGTTCAGGCAAGTGCACAGTGAGCGGTACACACGGTGGTAAGAGAAGAACTTCTTTTATTCAAAACACCAAGTCACACTTAGACTATATGCAAGTTGTGCAAGTGTGAGGTGAATGAATGACATGCATAAGAGTCAAACAAGAAACACACAAGGATATTCAAAACAAGTATGAGATGTGTGTGTGTGTGCAATCTAAATCTCTTCAATTAAGAATCCAGACAAGTAAACTACCTTCCTTGAAGCTCTTGATGTCCACAATGAGATCCATTAGCATTTAAGGAGAATTTCTTCAATCCTAAGCTACCCTTACATGTTTGAACCCCATTGTGATTTTGTCAATAAAATAAATTAATCAAAAAGTGAGGCACTTACAATCTCCTTACTAAGCACGGCCTTATCTATTATATCTGAAGCAAGTTGAAACAATTTAGTATGTTGTAAGAGAAATGATTTTTCTGAGAATTCTCTTATTTCCAAACCATCATCATTGATCATTCTGTTACATTTTGCAGTTCTACACCATATTTTCAAAATATAAAGTTCTAGTAAATTTGCAACTTCCATTCTATTCAAATTTGCCAAAATATGCCTACAAGTAATTCCCTCACTCTCCAACTTTCTGCAACTACATGAAGCATAATCCATATATTTTTTATACATAATTTCTCTTGTTTTGTTCCCTCCATCTATCATTTCAACTTTATAGACACACTATTTAACACCCATCTCTTGCAACTTCAGCTTTATATGAGAAGCTACTCCATAACTCATCTTGAAATTTGTAAAATATATTGCATGTATAAATTTGTGCCATTTGCTTCTCCATTTCAAATGGTAATTTCAACACAGGTTTTTCATTGATGTCAATGTGATCAGCAATCAACTCTTCATGTCTTTGGTGTACAATTTCTCTGTTAAAGCACATTACAAACTCCATTAATGATTTTTTTTTTTGAAACATACCTTTTGAAGAATGCATGGTAACCTTCAACTCGTTGGCTACTTGACATACCAGCTGAAAAAACATGGTTCACATACACAGGTACCCACTTAGATGGCATTTCATAAATTGATTGAAGCCACCCATTTTCACTCAATCCACTTTTTTCGATAATTTTCTTCCATTTCAACTCAAACTCCTCTCTACTGCTTGAATCCCATATGCATTTTTTAAATTCATTGTACTATTCTCGATAAATAATCATATTTAACTGTTCAGAGAAATTATTTAAGATATGCCAACTACAATATCAATGAAAGGTATTAGGAAAAAACTAAGAAATAGCTTTAGTCATTACTGGATCCTGATCGGTAATGATCATTTTAGGAGGGTTGCGAGGCATAATTTTGTTGAATTGTTCAAATAACCAAATAAAAGAATCAGTACTCTTATCACTCAAGAATACACATGCAAAAATTATAGTTTGTCCTTAATGATTAACCCCAATTAAAGGTGCAAAAATCATGCTGTATCGATTAGTGTTATAAGTAGTATAAAAAACAACCACATCACCAAAATAACTATAAGCTTGTTTACATTTTGCATCAGCCCAAAAGCAATGAGTGATTTGATCTTGCCAAATATGTTGCATATATCGGCCCTCATTTCCTTATCCTTTGTCTTATTTTCTTGTGTTTTAACGTCTCTTATGGGTTCTTCATTCGTAATTGAGGCATTCGTACATTTCCGGTGTCAAAAGCAAAATTCAGGATTATCATGCAAAATGGGATCAAATGGTGCAAAAAGAAGAACAAAAACCATCAAAAGCTCAAAGAGTGCGGGTCATCAACCGCACACTTCCAGTGTAGGAATTCCCGTGCAGGACCCATGCAGGACCCATGCACAACCCGCACACCGAAGGATCAAAAAAGACAATAGAAAGCCATAAAGTGCGGGTACAGTGCGGGTTCTTTACCCGCACTCGACCTGCACTCTACAATTTCCAGTGTGGGAATTCCCGCGTTGGACCCGCACTATATGGGAAACCCGGGAGCTGAAATCTTGAAGAATTGATAAAGTGCTGGAACAGTGCGGGTCCCAACCGCATTGGACCCGCACTCTACACTCTCTAGCACAGCGAATGGCGGGTTTTTGGGCAATTTTTTAGGGGTAATTTTGTCATTTCATGCCTAAATCGTTTCATAACCTCCCAAGCCTATAAATATACCATTTTCTTCACAAGAAAAAAGAACTCTTCACCCAGATAACCTAGAAACCCTTTTTTCTACACTTTATCTTCTTCACACAACAAAAGAGAGAGAGACCTTCGAAGGCATCCATGGAGGTTTTCCTCCATGATTGCCTCACCATCACCACCTTCCACTTTCAACCACCCATCTTTGGAGGAGATTCATGAGGAAAGAGCCACCCTACCTTGTTTATGAAGAGGAGGAGCTTCAATGGAGCTTGGAGATCCGGGATGTCAATTGGGTTTTTTCTTTTACTATTCTCTTGTATTTTCTTTATTTAATGTGTATCCCCATTAGGGAAATATGTAAACCTAACACTAGTTCTATTTATGTGATTAACTTGTATTTAATATCTTCAAGTATTGTCTCATTCAATTGTTTGGTATTAATTCTTGACTTGTGTTGAATAGGCTTAACAACCCTCCTAGATGCATGTTTAGGGATATCTCTTGTCTTTACACTCATGGCATGTAAGGTATAAATTGATATGTGTTCATGATTGGGATTAGGAGTAGATTAATCAAACATCCCTTGATTGTGTGTATGTTGATGGATATTTCGAAATGCATGTTTTGGATTGATTTGAGTGTTTGAGAATTAGGGTTAAGTAGGTACATCAACTTTTGACCTTGATTATGCTCTTAATTGTTTAGGTGAAATTCATGATGAGTACATACCATGCCATTGTGGATTTTGGTTTTTTAGACCTTCATGCTTTATACGACCCTTGGTCGTTGCTTGCGCGATACACCCTCGGTGAGTAGTGATCGAGGGTTGGCCTTTATGCTTAATGCAATTCTTTTATGGTCATTGCTCACGCAATACACCCTCAGTGAGTAGCAACCGAGGACTAGGCGACTCTCCCCATTTCCATATTTAGAGATCGTATCAAAGGCTAGGTTGAACCCAATCTTGTAGTGTTTTATGCGGTTAGTTTTTATGAGTGGCGCGAATGTCATGGTGGTCATGAGTACATTGTGTGTCCATCTATTTCTCTCTCCAAGCCATCTTTGTTTTCGTAACTTATGGTGTTTGCCTTTAGGAGTAGATAAACTTAGAAAGGCAAGCACCCGGTTACATTTATATCCTTAGTTTTCTTTTTGTTTTCTTATCTCATTCTCTCTCTCACACACACACACAAACGCACGCACACATACACAAACATGCTTACATTTTACACACACCACTCTCATCTTTGCCATGTTCTCATTTATATGCTTTAATAAACACTAAAACGTGAAACGATCGACGAATGACACTTCTCTGTGGACGATACCCTTTCTTACTGCTTACTAGTTTTCAAAACTTTAAAGCACTTTGCGTAGGAACATCTTTATAAATATCTTTTGAATTCGCAATTTGATAACGACACAAAAAGTGCGTTCATGATTCGGTCTTCAACATCCGCCTTTATGTCAAAGACAAAACATGGATTCTTTTCTTGTTCTGATAAGAAATGCTCAAACAACAAGTCAGAATCATGCCCCTTCATCTCTTTTCGCAAATCTCTCTCATAATTATATATATCTTTCTCAATACACCTAATATTTTGTATGCCCCCCCTGCTTCTAACTCAAGTATACTAATTTGTTGATGAATAGGTATATTTGCTATTGATAACTGTTAGGAAAAAGACTTTTTAGCTTGAGACCTTAATAAGTGTACTCTTTGAGGAGTTGTTAGTGGGTGACTATGCTCTTCTCCAAATACAGTGACAGTATAGGCATCATTTTTTGACTTCACCATAACAAGTTTAGCATTACAGCCCTCTCGAACTATCCCCCTACGCCTCTTACCTTCACAAACTGCCTTTTTAGATGTTTGTCCTTCCTTGGAATACATATATTCTTTCCTTACAATTTTGTTTGTATCCCTATTTTTCTTAGTAGAATTACTTCTAACACTAAATCCATCTTCTTTAGCATATCTATTGTAAAACTCACGAACATCAACCAGTAATGCGAACTCTTGACCTAATTTTGGCTTATAATCATCTCTCACGTTAAGTATGTACACACTAATATCAAAATCTGAGGAAGATTTCCACAATTTATCTCCAAGTCTTACTGAAGTATCCCCAATCACCATGTTTGTATCATCCATATTTATAAAAGTTGAAAATTTTAAAAATTATATAACACAATTAATCACAAGCAATTGAATCTCAAAGCGTATAAGAATGAACATTCAATAAACAACGTATAAATCATTGTAACCTTTTTTGAAATATATTTGTTAAAATATATTAAACATTCTGCAAACATAAATGTTTGTTAAAAAATGAAAAAATAAAGCAGATAATTATGCACTGTATAAATCCAGAGCAAAAGAGGAAATAGTCTAAATCCCTATTTAATTAACAATAGTAAAAGACAATGTTGGAAAAAATTAAGACAAATATTTGTTTTCGTACAATCGGACCGGTCGCCTACAAACTGGACTTACCCATTGGCTCTCGGATACACAATGTGTTTCATGTCAGTTTATTAAAGAAACACTTAGGAGCTGTCACAACTCCCTCTCCATAGCTAACCATGGTGGGGGACGACTCTATTATACTTACTTAACCCGAAGTCGTACAGAAGTATAATTCATAAGGGGAGGTTTCGTCCAAAAATAGAGATATTGGTGAAATGGACCAGTGTGCCTCTAGAAGATGCAACTTGGGAGAATCAATGGCGCTTCCGCATAACCTACCTAAATTTCATCCTTGAGGACAACGATGATTTAAAGTGGAAGGAATGATATAATCACATGAGACATGCATGGGTGCAAACGTGATACTCTCATGCAAGTTAATTACTTAGTCAATAGGTTGTTATGATTAGTTTGTTATTTGATAGTTTTTGTGTGTTACCAGTAATCTCGTTATAGTGTGCATCATGGATGTGTATTCGGTACATCATGGGTGCATATCTGGTGCCATTTTCCCTTTTATTTATGCATGTTGTTATTTCAATTCTAGTTAGGTTGTGTATGATTCTGTTGTAGTAGATGGTCTATTTATAGGCCTGAATTGAATGAATAAAGCATCAAAAATTACACTCAAAATCTAACCTCCAAATCTCTTATACTACCTCTCTAATTCTTCTCGATCAATTCTTCTCAATCACAAACATATCAACTAGTAGTGGGACCTTAATGATATGGGCAACATTATTAATTCTCATGCAAGATATGCATAGAGATCGTTAGCTAGGAAGACCAAGTCTGGTTAAATAAGTTAGTTAATGGATCATGAGCATTATGTGTTTCATAGGACATTATTTTTAATATATGTTTCCTTGCTTTTAGTTAGTGGGTGTTTAGTTACTAAATAGTGGATAATTGTTTCCTTGTTTTCAGGTTAGTTTTTTTAGATTAGTTGTTGTGGTAAGTCTATAAAAGGCTCTCTTTGAATTTAATGAAGTTATCGATGAAATTAAACAAAAACTAATATCTCCCAATATCTTCTTATCTTATCTCTGATTCTATTTCTCTCTTTCTATGATTCTTTTTTTCTTACCTCTGCCTCTTTTCTAATTCTGAACATAACAATTTGGTATCAGATCATTCAATCCATGGATGCCAAGTTCCTTAACGAAGTTTACAAAACTTTGGCTTGACATGAATCGAGTTTTGACCTTCTGACAAACAACTTCCAGCAGGTCCACAATACTCTCCAATCCATCCTCACTAAATTGCAAGCACTTCGTGTCAACCATGGCCAGCCATCCGTTGAACATGATATCAACCCTTTTGCCCACTACGAATCATTCCAAAATCGAAACACCACCCGAACTGAAACTCAATAGACTAACCATTCAACTAATTGAACCAACACCCAACTAAAGTTGTCCTTCCCAACTTTCAATGGTGAAGATCCCCATGGATTGATATACAAATCCCAACAGTGTTTCAATTTCAAGAAAATCGTTGCACATCATGAAGTTTAGCCACCTTCCTTCCATTTGGAGGGGATTGCCTTATAGTGGATGACAAAATTCAAAGGTCCCACTACCGTTGACTCGTCACAGTATGAACCGACTTCCGCTAAACCAATTCCCAAATTATATTTTCAGAACATAGCAATATTTCCTCCTTGCGGACAAGGATGATTTCAAGGGGTGGGGAATGATATGGGCAGCATTATTAATTAATCATTATTAATTCTCATGCAAGATATGCATAGAGATCGTTAGCTAGGAAGACCAAGTCTAGTTAAATAAGTTAGTTAATGGATCATGAGCATTATGTGTTTCACAGGACATTATTTTAGTGTTTCCTTGCTTTTAGTTAGTGGGGGTTTAGTTAATAGATAGTAGATATTTGTTTCCTTGTTTTTAGGTTAGTTTTTTAGATTAGTTACTGTTGTAAGCCTATAAAAGGCTCTATTTGAATTCATTGAAGTTATCGATGAAATTAAACAACAACTACTATCTCCCAATAACTTCTTATCTTATCTCTGATTCTATTTCTCTCTTTCTATGAATCTTTTTTTTCTTACCTTTGCCTCTTTTCTAATTCTGCACATAACATCTTGTTTTCTCCCAGTCAATCCCAATTGCAAAGTTTGATTTCTCCCCTCAATGAATCTTCAATGTACAACATATAAATCACAAAATTTTCTCAAATATATTTGTTAAAATATGTTAAATATTCTGCACAGATAAATTTAAAAAAAAAATGAAAAAAAAAAAAACGAAGTGAAGATTGACCGGCCAAATCCAAGGAGTAAAAGAAAAGAAATTGTCTGAAAAAAACATAGAAAAAAAAGATAGTTTTGGTTTCTGACTTTACCAACTTGGTCTTGTTTTGATCTCCCAATTGTAAAGTCTCCATTGAATCATCAATATTGTCGAATTTTTTAAATTTTTTTAAAAAAACCATCTTTGTTGAATTTCTTCGAATTTAAAGCTCTCATTTTTTTTCCTGAAACATAAAGCTTTTGTTTCATTGTGTCAAAATGGACTTCAAAAGTTAGAAGTACTTTTTTCTTTTCACTTTGTACGAGGTCAGAAAGAGAGAGTGCTTTAATTGATTTTTAGGAAAAATGTACTAACTTACCCTAATTATATATATATAATTGCACTAAAACCCATAAAAATATAATAATAACACAAACATACCGTCTGACCCGTTAACTAACAGCGGCAAACCGTTGACCACTGTTTGTTAGTAACAACAAAGGGGCAAACGTGTCTTTTTATTCAGTGTTATCAATAAATAAAAATGAAACAGTTTGTCGAATCACATCTCGCCACGTTAGCTCCAAGAAGTTTATATTAATTAAATCTAAACAACTAATTATATGTAAAATAAATATTAATTTAAAAAAGTATCATATTCATCTTCATCTTCCCCAAACATCTTCTTCACCCAGATGTCGTAACTATATCTTTTCCTTGCCCAAACATCCAAATTAAATAATTAACTCTTTTATAATGAAATTAAAAATAAAATCAACTACACCGCCGGTGAAAGGAACAAATCGATCCTCCATGAAGAGAAGATTTGCTCCTCACAGAGGAGTGGTCTACTTTTCACAAATGAGCAGACTCCATCTCATTTTTTTTCTTTTTTTTTTTCCTTCTTTTTTTAATAGTGATGTTGAATTGTTTTGAATTAGGTGTTTGGTAATTTGGGTGAGAGAAGTAAAAGAGATCGAAGAAGTTGAGTGGATGAAATGCAACCTTTTCTCTTTGTTTCTATTTGACATTCCACATATATATTTTATGTAATGTCATTTTGTTATATGCAGAAATGATATTGTAGCTTTTCAGATCATGAAGATTTGAGTTTCTTTGTTTTTAGGTGTGTTCTATTCGATTTCAGCTTTAGTTGATTTTGATATGAGATTATTTCAGATCCCATTTCAATGACTTGTATCAATATTATTTTAAGGTTTTCATTGTTAGATCTAATACTCAATTGTATGTCAAGTTTGGATTTTGGTGTGTTTGATGAAGAAGAAGCGATCATTATCTTTTTTATATTTTCTAATATTTTTATTTTTAATTAATTATCTGATTTTATATAATTAAGTATTATTTCCATAAGGGCAAAGGTGACATTACCCCTTATTTGTGGCTAACTAACGGTGGTCAACAGTTGACATCCGTTAGTCAAGGGGTAAGAAGGTATGTTTGTGTTATTATGATACTTTCACGGGTTTTAATGTAATTATGTATATAATCAAGGTATGTTTGTACAATTTGCCCTTAATTATTTATTTATTTATTTTAATGTTAGAAAAAAAAAAAAAAAAAAACATCAGCCTTTCATTTGATCCAATGGCTGAGCTATATATATAAACCTAAATCCCTCCTACCTTATCAATTAACTAACTATACCATAAGAACTTCAAAGCTTATTTATATTGTTTATGGACATTTCCAAGTTACAAATGCTTAATTAAATAAGGATTTTAAATATATACGTTGGCTAATTGATAATCTGTTTTCCATGATAAAAATCAAATCAGGAAATATAAAATAAAATACTGCTAAATAGATATCAAAATTATTTTATCCGTTGGCAACCTTGTTGGTTGATACAGGGATAAAAAACCCTAAACGTGAAGGGAAAGGTGAAAGAGACAAGCTTTTTTGCTTCTCATTATTTGTTGTTGGTTCATTCTTCTCATTTTTGTTTTGAGATGGAAATAAGGAGACTTGTCAACTAACCTGCAAAACACAATTTAGGACAATTAGCAATTTTAATTTCAACATATATATTTTTAATATATTTTTTATATATATTAAAAAAAAAAACAAGTTCTTCTATAACTTATTAAAGAAATAAAACTACACTCGTCATTTCCTTTGGTAAACCGAAAATTATTGATTTTTTATATATAAAAAAATAGGTATATTTTTGCATTTTAAAATACAATTGTTCTAGATTATAGTACAATTTGTTGTTTTTTAAACTGACGGCTATAAAATATTTAAGAAAAAAGAATGTTTGGTGATCGAAGTGCAGTGCTTGTGTGTGAATAACTGAATATACATACATACATACAAATATATAACCTCATTTGGTTACAATCAAGAAATTGAAATTAAATTAAATTAGTAAAACATTAAAAAGTCATTTATTTTGGTTTTGTTTTTAATATTTGAAAATTATTTTTTTATACTACATCAAAAATATTTTCAAATAATAGAAGCATGGAAACCATTCAAGTTTCTTGAATTGTATTTTAATTTTTAAAAGTTGTTTTAGATAAGGAATAAAGAAGACCTCTTAATTATATATATATATATATATATATATATATATATTAATTAAATTCTTAACTACTTTTACTTATTTATTATATATAAAAAAGGTTTTACTTATTTATTTATTTTTAATTATTTCTAATAGTTCTTAAACTTCAAATCTCATTTTATCTCAACAAGGAGAATGTTAGTAACTATAAAAGTCATTTATGATTGTGAAATACGTACTGAAAATTAATCTACATAAAGTAATGTTACATAGCCTAAAATTTATATTCAAATATCACGCACCTTTGACGACGCTTTTCAAGAAAATATTGAAGTGATCTCTTTCTTGCAATTGGAAGATCTAGAAAATAGGAAATCAAACCATTTAAGTAGATGCAAAAAATTAGAGGATAAATAAATATGAATTACCTGATTGTAAGTTGCAAAATGATTTTCTAGGTTGATGAAGTAGTGGTGTTTTTGTCACTTCTGATTTTGGGGAAGAGCTTTCTCGAGCAAGAAGCATGATGGCTTGGGCCTAATTAAAGTAATCAATATTAGTTACACTATTTAGTTTGCATAAAAATAATTATGTAATCAGCACAAGAGAAATTGAATTTTATATTATCAAAGATTAAAGGAAGCATTTGAAATGTAACAATAGTGAAAAATATGTTTGGTAATGTGAAGGTTATACAAAACATGTAGGTTACCGAAGAACCTCCTCGTGTATGGTAAGTTAACAAAACCCTTTTTTAAAAGAAGATCTTTTGTTCAAGGTGGATGTCTCACATTGATAACTTCTCACCTTATCATGGGGAACATTGCTATACACATTAACCGTGCCTGCATAGAAAATGGTAAGCTCTTCTCTTGAAGACTTTGCATTAGTTGATTTTGATTCTGTTTCATCGTACCTACATACAACATATAAGAACCAATTAAATGGTTGTTTGAAACTTATTTTATAGGTCTTTTTTCACTTCTAAATGGATCAAACACTACAAAAAAATAAAAAATAAAATATTTACCTCATTCCGGGAAGTAACTCTTGTTCTAGTAAAGTAGGAGGACGAGCTAAATTAGAAGAGAATTTAGGTGGGATGAAGGGGGCAGATGGAATAGTAGTAGTAATAATATGCCTCTTAAGTTGTTGTGATTCCTCCATGTTTGATTTTCCAACATTGTAGTGATGAGTTTTTGCAAGGAGATATTTTCTGAACATGCAAATGGTTTGAGCCATGTCATAGTTATTTGCTTGTCTCAACCCACCAGCTTTTTCTTGGTCATCTGAGCAACAATCTTCTGTCTTCATCATGAATCTTCTACCAGACATGTTGTCCAATAGAAGGGCCACTGATTGCCCTAATTTATACCTGTTTCATTGTGGAAATAATGAGAGGTTATATAGTATTACTCTTTTTACTTATTTAATTAGGACGTATTTTATTATTATATTTTTTTTCAGAGAATTATATATATATATGGAGTAATTTTTTTAAAAAAGAAATAGTTGATATATGGTTTGTTAAAAAGCAATTTTGGCTAAAAAAAAAAAAGTGTTTTAATTTAAAGTAATTTTCTATGAAAATAATTTACCTTCAGGGTCTTTACCAAAATAATAAAAATAAAATTGAGACCTTTAATCCCCAGAAAACTGTTTTACTAAAAAATGCATCCTAGCTAGAAAAGCTTTTTTTTGGTTAAAAGAAAATCACTTTGAAAAGCTACATTTTTATAGTTTAGTATTGCATAAATTATATAACATCCAATCCAAAGGATAGGAAGGATATATGACTGATCATATATATATGATTTCAACAACGTTATAATAATTTTAAAAAGTGATTAAATGATTATTATTTTGAAAAAAAATAAAAGTAAACAAAAACCTAACGTACACATGTATAATTGTTGGAACAGTAATTCAGTAAATATCTAATTAAAATGATAGAGAATATATATATATAGAGAGAGAGAGGGAGAGAGTTCAAGTGACGTACCTGAGCAAGTTGATGACTACTTTCTCTGAGAAAATGAAGTAGTGGGACTCAATTGAGGTGATCACATGTGAAGTATATATATATATATATATATAGAAAGAGAGAGAAGTTGGAAACAACGCCTGTGAATGTTAACGATGTGCAGATGAGCAGGCTTTCGATGCCTTCTATATGTATATTAGCTTTTTGTATATGTCTTCCTTTGGAGACATTTGTTATTTTCACAACTGAGACCATGCTTTTCCATGCTCTTCACTTGTGCCATTTGTGTAAATTAAGATACAAGATTTCTAACTTGTTATTTGAAAACATTTCTATAAAATGTACTGTCGGGATCTGGTGAGATCAACTACTAGCTACGAGCACAGCTTGATTAGCAACTCTCATTACATCTCCTGCATTTTTGTAATTTTATAGACTAATGTGGGACTCAAACCCATCATGCATGTATGTGAAAGAAAAAAATGGACTGATGAATGCGCGACGTTATAATAATGCAGTTACAATAGAAGGAAAGCCAACTACAACATTTATTATATTGTTACAATAAATGCAGTGATTGAGTTTCCTATAAAAGAAACTTTTATGTTTTTAACATGTGCCTTAACAGCACAGATTAATATTACCCTTTATTTAAATATGGAAAATGTAATTATATTATTTTAGATGAGAAAATGATGATTTTGTACCTCATCCTTAAAAGTTAATATAGGACAAGGGAAGTTTGTAGAATTTTAAGTAAAATGTTTTTTTTTTTTTTTTTTGAATTACAACTATTGTCGAGACCTGGCGAGATTAAACTCTACAAGCACGGTTCAGAATACTACTCCCACTATCGGAGAGATGATACATATGGACTACAACTCTTACAATCGGAGAGAGGGTTGCTCCTACTTTTGAAAGACAGCTCCCCACACTTTGGACCTAAACGTGAAGGAGGTTTATAATGTGATACAAATTCCAACTGTATATAAATGGGAGTTCAATTCAATCAACGGCAACCTAAAATATATAGATTTAGTTGATATACATACACAATTTAACCCTCAAATTAAATCATAGAAATATAATGCAACAACTATTCATGAAAGCAAAGTTGTCAAATTCTCTTGAAATTCTTGCTATTTGACAAGCGATGATTTGAGAATTTAATTATATAATGATTCTTGACAACTCTACAAAATATTATTGAAAAGAATCAAGAATGTACCCCCATGCCACGTGGATTCTCACGTGTTTGGGTTCCAACAAGAAACACTTGTTTAATCTGAATTAATTATTTAATTTTTTTAAAATTTTACTGTATTTTATCTAATCTTTTTTTTAGCACTTTTGATTGGGCCGGTGAGACGTCCAATTCAAAACTCTCGGAGACAAATTTTACTTAGTTACTGGATTTGTGATTAATTGTCATACAAGTATGAAGTATATAATATCACACCTATGGTTTCTTCATCAGTTTCCAACAGTAGATTGAATCTATGAAAAGGTTGAACTGGAAAAAGTATTCCTTTCAACAAATGAAAGATAAATACAATGAAGAGAAAGCATGGTAGACATTAAATTTGGTTTCAACTTTCATTCTAACTTCTCAACAGCTTCAGGACTAGTTTTCGAATTAGAAGGGTCATTGTACCTCCAAAAGAAACCCAGACTGCTACCCATGATGTTCATAATCACAGCCGATATGGCTGCTGGTAATGCAACCATTGATGATGCGAAATGGGTTGTTGCTAAAACCACACCTAATGAAGAATTTTGCATGCCAATCTGCAAGAAAGTGTCACATGATGCAAGAGTATTTAGTTAGAATAAACAGAGCAAAACATAAAGCCGCTAGCACGTAATATTTTGACATGTTCCAGGACATTCAGGATCATCGAGAAATGGAGAAAGACAAGACAACGTTCAAACTCAAAAACGGATTGAAATTTATTTAAACCAATATACTGTATTTCATGACTGTTCCCACATTCAATATAATTATACCTCAATTGATATTGCTCGCCTTTGGCGTTCTTTGAACCCACAAAGAGCTGCTGATAGATACCTGCAGATATCAATTAAATTGAATATCTTTATCACTTCAATGAACAACTAAAAGTACAAAGTAGCAAGACGAGAAAAAAATTCTTCTAGGGAAAACTTACACTAAACAATCTGAACTAATAACTAATTGAAGTAAAAGATAACAGAACTACTTTTACCCGACAAAGAAGCCAGCAGAATGCAACAGAAGCACGGCAAGTATTACGACTCCTAGTTCTCCAAACAGAAGTGATTGGATGTGCATGATAGGAGACTGATCAGAAGTCAACAATGCACCAACCTGTTGAGGATTTCAGACGAACAACATTTTCAGAGAATACACTGGATTAAACCACAGAAAAATTATATTAATATGTGAGAGATCAATTAATCTTCATGAAAATAAATCAAATGATAACTCAGGACCTGCAAGCTAGAAACTGATGCAGCTAAAACAGCAAATAGTGGTGCAAATGGTGTCATAACCTTCACTGCAGCAGGAAACTTGCTCTGCATATATGAACCTAGCAGAATTGGAGCAACGGCCACCTAGAACAGAAGGAACAACCACAATAATACCCAAAAAAATCTGAATATAGTAATAATAAGTGTTTTGGGTTATAGTAAAGTATGCACTAAAAAGTTTACCTGAAGGGTGCTGACGGAAAGTTTAACAGCATCCACCGGAACATATGTTCCTACCAGAATTTTTGTCAAAAGAGGAGTGAGAAGTACGGCTCCAAGAGTTGTGCACATTGTCATTACAATAGATAGTGGAACATCCCCTTGAGCAATTAATGTCACCTGTAACACTATTTCATTGAAATAAAAATATGAATGGATACTTATAGATGTCGTGGCATGTGTTATGAGTGCACTTTAGTTTTACGTCATTAAGATGTCGATATTAATAAAAAATAGCATCCTCCACCATCTCTTTAAATCAAAACTTCCAAAATTTTGATGATCTTAGTTCACTTGGCTTTAAAAGTATATCAAAATCTTCACCCATCATATTAGAGATACTAATTTTTTTAGAACTGACCCAATTGAACATTCATAATCGAGTAAAATGTATGTCAACAATATAAAGAGAGCCGACACATCAAATCACCACAGGTAAACATGTGAAATGCCATGGATTCAACTGAGAAGTTGTAAGAGAAACACCAGTAAGCACTGATGTGGTTAGATTTGACAGCAGATGGGAAAAAATGAAAAGCTTCATAAGAAAACTTACCATGTTTTATTGCTATGAGAAAAGATGGTAGTACAATGTGGTTACTACTGCAAGATGGCCTTAGATAAAGCAAAATAGCAGAAATGGAGACACACAGGTGATGTTTGATAGTTCAGATGAGGCTTTGAAAATTAACTTGTCACGATTTCTAGATCGCCTTAGAGTCTGTTATTTGTAGAGTCTCTTTCGTAACTTCAAGCCAAAATGGGGATGAATTCTAATCAGTATTTGAGCTGATCAACATCTACTAGTTTATTTGTATATGTGTCCGTACAAAATATGACCTCAAAAGACTCCTAATTTATAACCCTTTATTGAGCATTGCTTTTTGCTCCAATCATACAAACAGCCAAACATTACAGCAATAAATATTTCTTGATTTGTTTTCTGAAATTCCTTCAGTGAGTCCAGTAGAGTTGATTTTATGGTCCAAATTCAGAAATCTCCACAAATGACCATACAATACCCAAAGATGATGCTTACGGACTACAGCCCTGTAGGACTCTAAAGTTTTAGTAGATTTGACAGATGGATGCTTATGTCTTCAGTTGTATGGAACATGGGGTTGATCGGTTTCTCCAGGTTCAAATGCAACCTACAAGGGCATTGGCTACCATGGCATTCCAACCACAAACAAAAGAAGGATCAACAAGATCACCGTAACAATAAGTTCTAAAGATGAAACTAGGATTTTCATTACATCAGAGAGAGAAACAGGAAGTGATTACTTAAAACAGAAAATAAATGGAACAGTCGGCATGTTTTCTCTAACTAGGATACATATCAAATGTCTTCTAATATGCTTCCAAATAGATTAAAAGTAAACATTAATTGAGAAAAAGAACAACATATTTAGATAAAGTCTTACCACATTGGAGGCGGTACCACCGGGGCAACAAGCGAGCAAAATCAAACCAACTGAAAGAGATGCTGGAAGCCCCAAAGATTTGCTAATGATCAATCCAAAAGCTGGCATAATTGTATACTGAGCAACGCACCCGAACAGTATCTAACAAAAATTGTAAAATACAAAACTCTTAAATCATAACCTAGGAAAGTCATCCATTTGTAGCTAAGGCTTAGTAATTAAGATGGAGCACCAAGATTTCCACATCAAAGTTTCAATCTTGCACAGAAAAAAAAAATGACTCCTCTCAAGATACTGATCAGTTTATTAAACATGAAGCTAAAGTTGTTAGTGTATGCCGCTAGGAAAACAGAAAATGAAGAGAAGCAGCAAAAGCGCACAAAAATTTGTTTCATATGCGCAAACTTTACATGAGATAAAAGAAAAAATAATGAGTGGATTTAATCGAAAACAGTGCAACAATTAGTCTAATTGGTTTAATTTCTCAAAATCAATCCCAATACCAAAATGTTAGCAAAACCATTTCTGAAAATCCACAAAAGAATCCAACCGGCAATGAAATTACCATAGCATTTTAGCAAAATATTTGAACTGAAATTTCAATAATTAAACTTTTGCGGCTATGGCGACACCACAGTATCATAATCGATTCAAGTACAAATTTGGTCCATTAAACCTACTCAGTCTTAACAGTTTTTCAATTCAAATTCAATGATCTAAAAGACCAAAGCAAATGCATTTCTCAGTTTCCACAACAAAACTAAAAATTGCATTGCAATTCAAGAAAATACAATGTCTCACACACTCAACACCAACCTTAAACAAACACTCTGTATCAAACTTAAGCCACAATTGTAACAACAAGCATATACATTATATATGATAAATGAGCCAGAAAACTCACAGAGAGAGGCCTTTGCATGAACAAACCGAGCAAATCTTTGAGCTCCAAAGTCAGACCCATAGCCAACATAATCAACCCAAGTGCGAGGCTATAAGTAGTCGGTCCTCTGTTTACAAACCAAGCAAAAGTAGATGGTTTCAAGCACGCAACAACGCCTCCAACAGTGACATAGACAGGGTACAGACTTGCTGCAGTAGACAACATGTTTTCCCATTTGGTTTTGCTGGGGCTGCCGGCAGTTGATCAGAGCTCTCATGGACACATTTGATAGTCGGCAGATTAGGATTCCTGAATCTGGGAGGTAATACAGAAATGGTGAGAGGTGTTTTGGGTCTGAAAAGAGTGAATCTGAGGTGGGTTTGTGGTGATGAAGCTATGGCAGTGAGCCTGAAGGACAGGGACATGGTTTGATTGATTAGTGCGGAAGCAGAAGAAGAGAGAGACATGTTGTGTTTTGTTTTTTTTTGGAACTACTTTGAAACTGACTGCCAAGATTTTTTTTTTTTTTTAATGTGTTGTGGGCCTTTGGGTTTCATTTTCATAAGTTTGGTGCGCGGATACGATAAGATTAGTTTCATGGGATTGAATTAGATTGGATCAAGTAAATAAGATTGGACTAAATTAGTATATGATAAGGGAACAATTTTTTTAAAAAAAAACTGATCAAAACGTCAAGGTAGTTTTTGCAATGAGCCTATTTGGCATTTGATTAGATACATTAGAATTTTGATATGCAATGATTTTAATAAAATTATAAAAAGAATATATTTATTAAAGCAATTATTAAATATTAAATTGTCACAACTCTAACCATAATTATATGGGCTTCCAACTTTGGTGGGTAGAAATAAAAGAATTTGTTTAATGAAATTATGGAAAGGGTTTGGAAGAAACTTAGAAGTTGGAAGGATAATTATTTTTCGTTTGGAGGCAAGGAGGTTTTGATAAGGGCTGTGGCACAGGCTATACCGAATTATTGATGAGTATTTTCCAACTCCCGGTGGGCCTTTGCCAGGATTTGAGTTTGATGTTTTCTAAATTTTGGTGGGGTTCTAAGGAAGGTAAAATGAAGATAAGTTGGGTGAAATGGATTGATCTTTGCAAACCAAAAAGTCACGGTGGGTTAAATTTCAAAGATCTTATATCCTTTAATCAATCTTTGTTAGCCAAACAGGCGTGGAGAATTTTGAAGAATCCAGAGTCTTTGGTTGCAAGGTTGCTAAAGGCGAAATATTGTAAAAATGAGGAGTTCTTACAGGTGGCAGCAAAAAAGGGAATTTCGCATGTTTGGCGTAGTATTTGTGGGGGACACATTTACTAGCTCAAGATCTGAAATGGGTGGTTGGAGATGGTAAAAAGATTAGGGTTTTTAAAGATAGGTGGCTTCCCCGTCCAAGTTCATTTCGGACAATTACACCTGATCCTGGAATTGATCTTAGGGTCGCAGATTTGTTTACAAGAAATCTTCAATGGTGGGATGTAGACAAGTTGGACAGATTCTTGTTGCCAGGTGATAAGGAGTTGGTACTTTCCATTCCGGTTAGTTGGCAAGGAGGAGAGGACTATCTTGCTTGGCACTTTGATAAAAATGGAGATTACTCGGTTCAAAGTGGGTATCAGCTGGCCATTTCTCAACAGGTTAGTGAATCTCTTTCCAATTCAGACCAGTCCCAGAGGTGGTGGAAGAAGATGTGGAATCTAAATATTCCTCCAAAGGTTAAAATCTTTGTTTGGAGGGCTTTTTGGAATGCTTTACCTTCTCTTCAAAATCTATGGAAAAGGAAAGTAGTGAGTTTTCCTAGGTGTAACAGCTGTGCTTCTCCTGTTGAGTCGGTTGCTCATGCAATTTTCTGGTGTAAAGAGGGTACAGCAGCTCCCAGCAGATGAAGTTTTTTTGTTTGTCTCCTCTATTCTTTCTGATGAGGATTTGGGTAGGTTTGCATGTTGGCGTGGGCTATTTGGGGCAACAGAAATCTTTTATTTAACACAGGGCAAAGTAAACCTTCAGTGATGGTGGAATCAGGGGCTGTGTCTCTCTTGATAGAGTTTCAGAGGCCGAAGAGGGCTCTTGCTCCCCATATGCACTTGGTTCCGAGTAGGGGTGAACTGGATTGGATAGTCCCTCCTCCTGGATAATTCAAACTTAATACAGCTGCTGCTCATCGCAATCATGGGTTGTCTATTGGGGTAGGAGCCGCAATCAGAGATGATAAGGGGTTGGTTGTAGCTGCTCGTTCTAATCAGCTGCCAGGAAAATTTATTGTAGAAATGGGGGAGTTGATTGCTCTTCGTGAAGGTCTGCAGCTTGCCCATTTTACAACATGAAAGTGGATTTCACGGAGGTTATTTCGCCCAAAGTGGTTTCCATCCTTAACGATTCCAGTCCTCTAGTAGGGGAATCTAAATTCATTATGAATGACATTAAAATGCTGATTACTGTTGTAGGGATTACTAAGTGTTTAGCTGTTTCCAAGCATGGAAATACCTTAGCTCCTAACCTTGCAAATTTAGCTTTTGCTTTGTGTAGGGAATGGCTTTGGTTGGACTTTCAGTCCCAACAGGGCTGTTCTGTGTTGGTTGTATCTGTTAGTGTTGGTTGTTTCTGTCAGTTCTCTTATATATCAAAAAAAAAAAATTATATGTACTTCAAAATTATATTTATTTCTAAATTCATTTGACTTTTTTCTAATAATATTCCTTAAAAGGATTTTCAAAATTCTATTTATATTGAAAATTGCTATTTATATTTTTTGATGTAGTTTTAAAATTTTTTATGGTTAAAAATGTCTTTCAAATGTATAACAAATTATAAATTATAAAAGAATTATAAAATGACACATCTACTTTCTTTTATTAAATAGCATAGAATCTTTTATCGCTAAATTTAAAGTATATTAAGGATATTATTATCTTTCACTTGCAGCAAACAAAAAAAAAAAAAAAAAAAAAAAAAAAAAAAAAAAAAAAAAAAGATAGGGCTATAATTCCAAGAGCCAAGCCATTTTTTTATTTTTGATAGAAAACCATTTTCTTATATAGTAAATAGATATATAAAAAATAATTAGGGACAAAATGTAATGATAAATTATAATTGATGAAACAATATATAAATTATATATATAAAGTCATTCTCCTGTTAGTTTGACCTGATATAAAATACATCAGTGCATTGTATGTGGGCCATAAATTATGGATAATCACTGACAAGTGCAAGTAGATCGAGTAATATATTTATATCAGGTCGAACTGACAAGAGAAAAAATTATATATATATATATATATATATATATATATATGAGGAAATAGACCTTTTTAGTAAAAATTAAGAGGCATTATTGTTTTTGTCTAACATTATTATTTTTATTGTTTTTGTTATCAAAATGGTTGTGAAGACATAATTGCCCCTATTTTTTTTCTTTACCTCTTCTCTCTCCTTTTCTCTCTAATTTTCTACATAATCTTTTTTTTTTGTTATTTCTCTCTCCTTTTCTCTCTCAGCCTCTCACGCCTTCTTCTTCTTCTTTCTCTCTCACGCCTTCCTCTCTTCTCCTTTTCTCTCTCACGCCTTCTCTCCTTCTTCTTCTTCTCTCTCCTTCTTCTTCTTCTCTTTCTCTCCTCTCTTCTCTTTCTCTTTCTTGTTTTTTTCTAGATTTTTTTTAAACAAAAAATTTCAGATTTCATTTTTTTTTTTCAAAGAAAATTTCCAGATTTGAGGGTGGTTATTGTGTTTATGAATGGTGGGAGTTGTGTTTGGATTTTGTTAAAAAAAAAAATCAGATTTTTATTTTAAAAAAATTCAGATTTGATTTTCTAAATTTTTGTGTTTGATTTTCCAGATTTTTAAGTTTGGGTTGTGGTTGTGTTTAATTTTCAGATTTTTTTTAATTTTTTTTTTACAGATCTCGTTTTTTTCCAGGTTGTAGTTGTTTTTTTGAATGGTAGGAGTTGTGTTTGGGTTTGGGTTTTGTTAAAAAAAAAAATTCAAATTTTTTTTTAAATAAAAAATTTCAAATTTGATTTTTTTCAAACAAAATTTCTAGATTTCATTTTGTTTAAACACACCAGGCCACCAATTAAACACACCAGACCATCAATTAAACACACCACGACAACCTAATTAAACACATTAGGGTGTAAATCAATTAAACACACCGGCACTACAAGAAAAATGACTTTTAACAACATTAACAAGACAACGCACATGCTGCGCGTGTTGCTAAAAGTGGTCTATCGCAACATACAGACAATGCACGTTGCTAAATGTCATTTATCGCAACGTGTAAAAAATGTGTGTTGTAAAAATAACCTACGGCAACGTACAAACGAATGTTGCCAATAATTAAACACATATCGCAACACACAAAAATTGCACGTTGTCGTAGCTACTTCATTACACTACGCACATTTTGTGCACGTTGCTATAAATATGTTTTTAGCAACTTACAAATGTGTACGTTGTTGAAAACTAATATTTAGCAACACACACATCATGCACGTTGCCGTATGTGTCTTTTTAGCAACATACAAATATGCACGTTGTTGAAAAGCGAAATACATATCATGCACGTTGCTGTATGTTTCTTTTTAGCAACATACAAATGTGCACGTTTTTAAAAAGATAATGTTTAGCAACATGCATTATGGATGTTGTCCTAGGCCTTGAGCGTTGCGAAAAAGTCTAATATTCCGCAACACACATATCATGCACGTTGTCGTAGGTTTCTCTTTACAACTGTTGGCTTGCATGTTGTTAAAAAAGCTAATATTTTGCAACTCATTTATCATGCATGTTGTCGTAAGATTCTCTTTAGCAACAACTAATTTGCTTGCGCGTTGCGAAATGCTAATATTCGGCAACACACATGTCATGCATGTTGTCGTAGGAGACTAATTAACAACTGATTGCTTGCGCGTTGCGAAAAGTAAATATTCAACAACACATATGTTATGCACGTTACCGTATGTGTCTCTTTAGCAATTATTTTCTTGTGCATTACGAAAAAGAATAATATTCCACATCAACTATATACACACATGTTGGCGTATGCGAAATTATTGACTTGTGCGATGCGAAAACGCTAATATTTGGCAACACACACATTATGGACGTTATCGTAAATATTAAAATGCATAACTATCATTAGCAAAGTGATGCAGTTTCCCTTCCCTTTCTGAAAATGATTTAACTTCTACTTTTTCCTTTTTAACTGTAAAATATGGAGACTTGTCTCATATAATAGGAGTTGCATTATGAGTCGTGTGTTTGTAATGATTAATATCATTAGGTTTCGATAGACCTTTAACCCGATTGTTTTTTTTATTTCAAATAAAATGATTTAGCTATTATACATGATATGTATAGTTACATGAGTAATTATGATAGAAAGTTATTTTATTTTTAAATATTTAACTTTCATAGATCATGGTAGAAATCAAATGATTAACAATTTAACTTGTAAATATATGGAACATTTATAGTAACTAAGTTCTTTAATTAAATGATGGGATAAAATTTTGATAAGGTTAAGTGTTAATCATAAAAATAATTAAAATGATTATCATAATGAGTTAAATTTATCAACTAATAAAATTATTAAGTTTTTCACTAAATTATTGAATTTTTTTTTTTTTTTTACAACATATATATGTTATATATAAATAAATATGTAATTATATCAAAGTTAAACTCACAGTAGAATGGTAGAGTCTCTTATGGGGATGGTGTTTGTCTTAGGTTCAAACCCCCATATGAACAATGTGTGTGTGTGATTAAAATACAAGGGGTCTGGGGCTAGATAGTGATTGGGCCTAGTGGGGGGGTAGCCCAATGGGGTTTAAATTATTTTATTTTTTTTTTCTAAACCTAAGACAATGTACAATGCGCGTTGTGAAAATTGTCTAATGCAACCTACATTGCACGTTGCGAAAACTACCTAAGACAACATACGGAAAAATTCTCTAAGACAACGCATGGTAAGACAACATATATCAACGTGCGTTGCAGTAAATGTCAATAACAACGCGCATAGTACGTTGTAATTGTTTTATGACTACATACATTGCATGTTGTGAAAAACTTTGGAACTTTTGGCAACAAGCGTATCAACAACATACGCCCGCGCGTTGCCAAAACTTTTCACAACACATTTTGCGTGTTACGAAAAACCAAATTTCTTGTAGTGCGGGTGTAAATTAATTAAGCACACCGGGTGTAAATTAATTAAACACACCATGACAACCCAATTAAGCACACCAGGTGTAAATCAATTAAACACACCATGACAACCTAATTAAACACACCACGACAATCCAATTAAACACACCACAACAACCCAATTAAACACACCAGGTGTAAATCAATTAAATACACTAGGGCAACTCAATTAAACATACCACGATAACCTAATTAAACACACCAGGACAGACCAATTAAACACACCAGGACAACTCAATTAAACACACCATGGAAAATCAATTAAACACACCAGGGCAAGACCAAATTAAACACACCAAGAAACACAATTAAACACGTCCGGGAAGAAGAAGAAAAAGAAGATGGAGGTTTGGGAAGAAGAAGAAGACAAAGAAAAAAAAAATAGAGAAAAAAAGTAGTGTTTTTTTTTTTTTTTTTTTTTTTTTTTTTTTTTTTTTTGGGTGGGGGGGAGAAAAAGAAAAAAAATAAGAGATTTTTTTTTTTGAATTTTTTTTTTATAAAGAAGGGCAATTTTGTCCAAAAAGTGGATATTTTGACAAAAACAATAAAAATGATAATCTTGGACAAAAACAATAAACCCACTAATTTTTTGGCTAGTTTTAAAGTTCTCCATATATATATATATATATATATATATATATATATATATATATATATATATGCCACTAGCCAGGAGGGCATTAAGCAGTCCTACAGACAGTCTGTGAGTAAAAACCTAGGTTTTGATTTTATTAAATATTATTCTTTATCATGTCTACAAGTAGTTCTAGATCCGATATAGAACCGGACAAAGGAGATAGTATAACGGGACAATCTATTGCAAATTATGAGACTAATTGGAGTGGTAAAGACTTAAGTGCATGGCAGCTTCCAAACATAGCAAAACATAGTATCTATAAGAAGAGTGGTGTTTTAGATTTCAAGACTTTACTAGGACAAATAACC
The DNA here is from genome assembly GCA_030490815.1 of Acer saccharum. Taxonomy (NCBI): domain Eukaryota; kingdom Viridiplantae; phylum Streptophyta; class Magnoliopsida; order Sapindales; family Sapindaceae; genus Acer; species Acer saccharum. The sequence goes on from CM059874.1 coordinate 12,545,110, forward strand.
AAAGAAATAGATGTCAAATTCCAGGATGATAACATTTTCTCAACCAATCTTTTAAACAAAAGTAGTATGAAGCATTATCATAAGATAGGTTACAATAATATGCATATAGGCAGTGTTCAAATTGGTATCAAACCACTATCAAAAATAGGTTTGAACAATTCTATGCTCATCTGTCTCTGTGACGGAAGAATCACCAGTTATAAAGAATCTATAATTGGTATAGCAGAGTCAAGCCTCACTTATGGACTCATTTATTTTCAATGTTATCCAAACTTTCAAATAAGCCTTAAATCAGATGAACATAAAGAGAAATGCCTAGTTGTAGATATCCAAATTCACAACTATGAATTTCTGAAAGTGATTAAATATGTTATTTAGGGGTAATTTGGACATTTCGTAAATTTTGACTAGTCAACCTTTAATTCTAACGGTCAACCATTTGGTCAAGGGTACTAATCTATCATTTTAGTAAAAGTGTGATTCAGTTGTAATTTTAACAAAGGTTAGAGTACTTTAGTACAATTTTCCCAATTATTTATTCTATTTCTTAATTTATTTATAGTTTTGTTTCTGTCCAGCTGTCCCTTTAATAGAATAATTTTTTTAATTTTATTTATTTATTTATTTATTTGTGCTTCTCCAGCAGGCAGCAGCTATTGAAATTTCGACCATGTTACCAGTGGACCAAAATCATGTTCAACAATTACTCCTTGAGAACTACAAATAACTAAAACCATGCTGCATAATAACAAGAAAGCAAATGTTTGCTTATTTTTTCTCCTTCAATTTTTTTTTCTTTGTAAAAGGACAAATGTTTGCTTTAACTATATATATAATTAAAGGTTAATGCTATATATATATATACAGTCTTTCTATATATATACACTCTTTCTATTATCAGTTTGGACTGATATAAAAAAATATATATATAATATATACATATCTTAAAAATTAAAAAGAAAAGTTGAAATCGATAATGGACTCCATTAACTGTCTTATATTTATAAAATATGATAATATAGCAAAATCTCGAAACAAATGAATTATACTACTCTCTTCTTATGCAATATATATTAGAGGTTCAAATATGCAATATCACTGGCATCAGAATTGGAAGGATTTTGATTTCATTTAACAGTAATATATTTAAAAAAAAAAAACAAACAAATGAATTAGTTATAGCATAACTCAAAATGTTGTTCTTATTTTTCAACAAGCCTACTATATGAAAATTTTCAAGAAACCCTATGCTATATAGAGTGAAAAATAAGAACGAAAAATTATTTTCCAGGTGTGATTGGATAGCCAATCCCATGCCTTCTAGTTGGAAAAGCCACAAACAACAAACTACAGATAAGCCCAATCCCAACAGGAACTATGTTCAAAACCTGCTGTGTTTCATGCTTTGGCGTTGGATATAAACAACCCAACACGTTCTTGTCTCTCAAAGCCACTGCTCCGAACACAAGCACTGACATAATTGCATGAACTCCATCGATGAATCTGATCTTGTACTTTCTCAAATCCGGTAGACCTGAACCCGAAGGATCCGGGTAGTCAAACAGGAACAGCCCTTTCAAGGTGGCAAGCCCGTAGTAGACTTGCCCGTCCGAGGACTTGACACTGTCCGTGAAGGAGGCCAGGAAGCAGGAGGCGGCGAGGAGGAGGAGGAGAAGGAGCGTGAGGGGGCGCGTGGCGGAGTCACACACCCCGTTGTTGGTGAATGTGGGTGTGAGGAATTGGAAGGCTAGGATGGTGCCTGTAGGGAGGAGGTTGGCTAGGTTGGCTGTGCTGGATAGGGTTTGTGAGATGGCTCGTTGGGTTAGAGTCGGTGGCTGTGCTGGTGTTTTCGGGGTTTCCGGCTCGGTAACCGCGGTGCTGGTTGAGGCTGCTGCGGTTGATGAAGGTGTATCCAAGGTGAGTGGTTGTTGGGAGGTTGTTGGTGGTCTTTGTCTAATAGACATTTTGTACTACGAAAGGTAATCAATTAAAAATTTAAAATGCTAGTGGTGGTTGTTGTGGCGGAGCCGACGGAGGTTGTGGCGGCGTGTGAGATTAGGAGAAATTTTGAGGATGGTATTTGAAGTTGACAAGATCGAGTTGTACATATATATAACGACGGGATTAGGTGTTTACTTGTCTTGGAAGGTTGATCATTACCACGAATTTTCCAGTGAATTAAATCTTTTGACATTTTCAATCTTTTGACTTCTAATTATATTATTCGGATATTATCAAAAACTCCTGTATTTTACCGTATTTCATGTTTTCCCTCTCTAGTTTCATTAATTGTCAAACTCCCTCCGTAGTTTACCATATTTTCCAAAATACGCCTGCTATTAATTTCTTTTATAATTTTGGATGAAAAGACCGTTTTACTCTCCAATATAACTTGAAAATGACTATTCTACACTCAGAATATTTATACAATAATAAAAACATACTCAAATGCAAAAACAGTAAAAATATTTTAAAAACAAAAAATAATTTTTTTTTATTAAAATATAATAAAAAACAGAATTTTTTCTAAAGGAAAAAAAGTAAAATTGAAATAGCCAAAAAAATTAAAAAATGAAACGTAAAATTGAAAAAAAACAAACACCATGATTCAAGAACAAAAAAGAAATAGAATCTCACCACCATGCAGTGGGAGAGAAGAAGAGAGTGTCGATCTCCTGTAACAAGATAAGATCGGCACTCCTCGCTGGTGGATTTGGGTTTAAAGAACGGGAGAGAAAGAGAGGCCACTATGTTTAGGCGGAACTTGGTAAATACCTATTAAAAAGAAAATTTATGTAGACCGGGGGGTCCATGGCCTTCGGCCTTTTTAGGGCTCTCTGGTTTTGCCCTTGTTTAGAGGGGGAGAGAGAAGATGATTTGGGTTTAGAGAGATAGGTTGCTGTTTTTATTTTTTATATTTTTTTTATATTTATTTTTAAATTTCTTGTAACAATTATATATTGTATTATTTTAATTTTTTATTAAGTCATTTTTAATTTAAGTTTTTTGCCTGTTTACTTTTTTTACCTTTAAATGTTTAAAATCTTTAACAGAATGAATAGTTAATGGTAAATGGTATTTTAAGGCTTTTTTTTTTTTTTTTTTTCAACGACAGGGGGATTTTGGGGAATATGGGTTACTGGGGGGAGTTTGGTCATTAATGATACTCTAGGAGAAACGAGGAAATATTTTGATTATATCCCTATTCCTATATTATTTTAACTGCGAAGCCCGTATTGGTAAAAGTAGTTAAGAAAATACAAACTTAGTTACATTTGAATCATTGAATGTATTTGACAACGTGCACTTGATCTTGAAATATTGTTTTCATGAAAATTATTTTTAGAGTAAATTATTTAGTTAGCGTTGTTCAAATAAATTAAAATTCATTAGAAACCTTCTTCGTTTCTTTGTCAAAAGTCGTTATATTGCAGAGGTTTTTGGAGGAAATATAAATTGGGTTAGTATTAAAAAGGTATTAAAAACCTACCTTCACATTTGAACTATTATTGGATGTATAGTTATAAATGTTTTTATTTTTGAAACCTCCTCTATATATGAACTAACAACGTTAGCATTCTGTTTGTCTACGTTGACTGGGTTTGACTATTAAAAAGTAAAAAATGTTCCCATTTAAGCTTCAATTGCATGAATTGACCATTATACCCTCATACTTTTATCAAATAAATTAATAAAAGTGATGCAAAATGTGAGAATGTTAACTTGCAAATGAGAAATTATTTTGTGGACAATTTTATCCCTAAAAAATAACAAAATTACAAATGAACCAAAAACATTGAAAATGAGTATTTGCTTGGATTTATAAAAAAAGGCAAATAAATACATAAATAAATACATATTTTGGTTTATTTTCAATGCTTTTGGTTCATTTGTAATTTTGTTAATTTTAGGGATAAAATTATCCACAAAATAACTTCTCCTATGCAAGTTAATATTCCTGCATTTTGTATCATTTTATTAATTTTTATTTGGTAAACGTATGCGGGTATAATGGTCAATTCATATAATTGCAGCTTAAATATAGATATTTTAGACTTTTTAACGGTCAAACCCAGTTAATACAAATGGAATGTTAATGGTATTAGTCTATATGAGAGGTTTTTAATATAAAAGTATTTGTAACTATACATCTAATAATAATTCAAAGGTTCCTTCAAAAAAAAAAAAAAAATAATAATTCAAAGGTGAGAGGAGGTTTTTAATATTAATCCAAATAAATCAGCTAGATTCTCAGTTTTTTAGTTAAACATTAAGAGAGTCGTAAGAAAATTTTCCTTATCTCTTATTAGAAAACCGTATTGACAAGAGTTTACTTTAACGTGTAAATTCGAACACTCTGTTGAAAGAATTTTTTAAAATATAATATAGTCTAATTTCTTCCATGTGCGTGACGCTATGTGACAATGTCAATGCACATCAAAATTGAAATATTCTTTTAAAATATTTGAAATATTCTTTTAGAAAATAAGTCCAACAAAGACGAAGCTTCTATCCAAATATTCTTTTAGAATAAAAGTGCCCATATATATATATATATATATATATATATATATATCAGAGAGAACTTTTGATAATGTAATTAATTAATTGAATGCACGCAACTTTATTTTTTTCAGCGTTAAAGTTCAATTAAAAAAAAAAAAAAAAAAAACTTTATTTAAAGTTTTGAGAACCATTTGATATGCCAATGGCATGATAAAAGATCTTGAATATTATCAACTCAAAAGATCAAGAATATTATCCACTCGGTTTGAGAAAACTTTTATTTTCAGTTTTTGATAGTAAAAGAAGAAAAGTCAAAGTTTTAGTTACCGTTTTGATACTGAAATTTAAATGGAGTTTTTGTGTTTAGAAAAACTTTTGAAATCATTTGGTCGAAATATTTTAAATTCTGTCTCAGTTACACTACAAGAAAATATGGCTTTGTTGATAGTTTTTAACTATCAACAAATAACAAACATTTTATATATATTATTAATATATAATACATAATATATATAATATTATATATATATTATACTATTATATAATACATATATACTAATATATTAATATAATATATATGTAATAATATATAATATATATAATAGTATAATATATATAATATATATTAACTTTCTTGACAGTTTTTAACTGTCAATGATTGTTAACAATTAAAAACTGTCAACAAATAACAAACATTTTTTATATATATTATATAATACATATAATACATATAATATAATATAATATAATATTTATTAATATACTATTATATATATTATATTATATATAATATTATAATATATAAATATATTATATTATATATGTTTATATATCGTTTTATATATTATATATAATAATAATAATAATAATATAGAGGAAATACCTCTTTTTAACCAAAAATTAATGGTCTTTATTGTTTTTAGCTGGAATTAGTAAACTGATTGTTTTTGTTAAAAAATCCACTGTAGAGACATAATTGCCCTTCATTTTTTTTAAATACCTCTTCTCTCTCATTTATGCAGAATATTTTTTTCCTCTTTCTCTCTCTCATCTCATGCCTTCTTCTTCTTCTTTCTCTCCTTCTCTCTTTCTCACCTCTTCTCCTTGTCTCTCTCATTATTTCTACAGAATATATATATATTTTTATTTCTTTCTCTCTCTCCTTTTTCTCACGGTATCTTCTTCTTCTTCTTTCTTTCTTCTTCTTCTTCTTCTTCTCCTCTTTCCGCTGTCTTCTTCTTTTCTTTCTCTAGGTTTTTTTAAACAAAAATTTTCAGATTTCGTTTTTTTTTCAAAGAAAATTTTTTATGGGTTTTCGATGGGTTTTTTGCGCGATGGATTTTCCGATTTGACCATGATATGGTCTAGATCGAGCGACCCAAACCCAGATTTAAAAAATAAAAAAACAATCAGTTTTTTTTTTTGAAAAACTTCCAGATTTTAAAAAGGTTTGGATTTGAGTATTGTTTGTTTAAAAAAATTTCTGATTTTGTTTTGTTTAAAAAGAAATTCATATTTTTTTTTAAAAAAATTTTGTTTTTTTTTTTTTAATTTTGAAAAATTCCAGATTTTAAATTTTTAATTAGGGGTTGAGTGTTAGTTGTTGATTTTAAGGGTGGTTGTTGTTGTGCTTAAGTTTGGGTATTGTTTGTTTACAAAATTTTCAGATTTTGTTTTGTTTAAAAAAATTTCCATATTTTTTAATCCAAATTTTCATGTTGAAGTTGAAGAGTCCATTAATTGGTTGTGACTGGTGTGTTTAATTGTATGTTGTAAGGATTCCCTTTTTTTGATTGGCTTATTTCGTGGACAAACCACATGTTGGGGTTTATTGTGTAAGGGTAGTTTAGGTGATTGAGGTTCAAGCTCAAAGGCCCTTTCAAGACCTCAAGGGACAAGCACGCCAAATGTATAATCTCTAGTGCTTAGTTTTTTCTTTGAAGAGATTTAGTTAGCACACACACACTTAGCATACTTGTACTTGTGTGTATTCTTTTCACATGTCACATTTCACACTTGCACTTTGTTTGATGTATCTTGTTGTGTTTTTTGTGTTGTGTAATCCGTTTCCCGAATTTGTTCGGAAACGTCTGCGCTTGCACGAATGTGTGCTTGGTTTTACGTGAAGACCACTTAAAGAGAATGCTCTTGGCTTCTCCTTTGGTTTCACCATTACTGGTGAATCGACGGTTTGATTAGTGGCCTGGCCGCCGAATGGAAATCGCCGTTTTAGTCCAGAAAGGTCTGGAGTGATTCTGCGGTTACGATCGGCGGCCCCGACCGCCGTTCGAAACCGCCGATCATACTTGATTGATTTAATTTCTTGGGTTTGATTCTGCGGTTGGTTCGGCAGTTTCGAAACCGCCGATTGAAACCGCTGTTGTTCCCCTGCCTTTCTCGGGAGCCATTCGACGGTTGTAAACGGCGGCCTGGCCACCGAATGAAACCGTCGATCATGCGTTTTTAGGGGCAAACTTGTCTTTTCACATGCTTTGTTTTTTGTGCCTATAAATACATCACTTTCTCTTATTCTGAGTGTGACTCTTTAATCATCAAGAACCCTACTTTTAAAAGAGAGATTTTTAAGAGAGAAAGCAACCAAGTTTGCTCATTTAAACACTCAAACCAAAATTCATTTGCATCAAAATTCATCTAGCATCTTCTAGCATCTTCTAGCATATCTAGGATGCTTGCTTGCATGGGTCTTTCATCATCACACTTGCCTTGGTAAGTTTTTCACTATTATCACATATAATTAGTGTTTATTTATTATGGCATCTATTTTATTACTTGATTGTTCTTTAGATTAAATTCTAATATTCAAGATAGAGACTGTTGTGTTGATTTGATTGAGTGTTGTTTTTGTGTTAGCTAATTAGGTTTTTGCTTAATCTTGATTAGCTAAGCTATTTGACATGTCATTTAGTTCTTAATATCTAGGATTGCTTTTATTGCAAAATCATCATCTTAGATAAGCATATAGGGTTCCCTTGCTCTATGTTGCATTTTGGATATTCACATATTCACTTAGGGTGTTAATCTCTTCATTGAGAATCAAAGTCTTGTGTGTAGCTTCTAGGATTAGGTTGCTTAGATCGCAAGCAATCGAACTAGGTTCACTCATACCGGGATTAGGTAGGTGTGTGATTACTTCCGGGATTAGGTTGTAATTTCATCACATTTAGTGGATTCGAGGTTCGGGTGTGGCTCACTTAACAGCCCGTGGTTTTTCCCGTGAGGGTTTCCACGTAAATATCAAGTGTTGTTTATATTTCCGCACCATATTACACTTGCTTTATTTTATTGACTATTAGGGGCATTTTCGTAATATTGACCTTAAACAAAAATTGGGCTTTATTTCCGCACCATATTTTATTGACTATTAGGGGCATTTCCACACCATATTAGGGGCATCAGGTGTAAACCAATTAAACACACCAGTGTTGCTAAACGAATTAAACGCACCAGGCAAAAAACAAATTAAACACACTAGACAAAAAGTATTAAACACACCAGGCAAAATGACTAAACACACCAGGAAAAAAGGACTAAACACACCAGACAAAAAAGACTAAACACACTAGATAAAAATGACTAAACACACCATGCAAAAACGACTAAACACACACCAGGCAAAAATGAATTAAACACACTAGGCAAAAATGACTTAAACACACCAGGGAAAATGAATTAAACACACCAGGCAAAAATGACTAAACACACCATACAAAAATGACTAAACACATCAGGTGTGTTTAATTGGGTTGCCTGGTGTGTTTAATTCGTTTTGCCTGGTGTGTTTAATTCGTTTTGTTTTGGTGTGTTTAATTGTTTTGTCTGGTGTGTTTAATTCATTTTGCTTTGGTGTGTTTAATCGTTTTGCCCTGGTGTGTTTAATTGTTTTTGCCCTGGTGTGTTTAATGAGTTTTGTCTGGTGTGTTTAATGAGTTTTACCTTGGTGTGTTTAATTGTTTTTGCCCTGGTTTGTTTAATTGATTTTACCTGGTGTGTTTAATTTGTTTATCTGGTGTGTTTAGTTGTTTTTGCCTGGTGTGTTTAATACTTTTTGCCCTTGTGTGTTTAATTTTTTTTTTTTTTTTTTTTTTTTTTTTTTTTGCCTTGGTGTTTTTAATTTGGAAATAAACACACCATTCATAAAATCAACAACCAAAATCTAGAAATCAAATCTGAAATTTTTTTAAAAAAAAATATGAAATTTTTTTTTCACAAAACTCAAACCCAAACACAACTCCCACCATTCATGAACACAACAACCACTATCAAATATGAACATTTTCTTTGAAAAAAAAAATGAAATCTGAAATTTTTTGTTTAAAAAAAATTTGAAATTTTTTTTAAAAGTTGGAAAAAAAACATGAAAGAGAAAGAGAAGAAGAAGGAGAGAAAAACATGAAAGAAGAAGAAGGAGAGAAGAAGAAAACAGAGGAGAGAGGAGGAGAGAAAAAGAGAAGAATGAGAGATGCGTGAATGAGAAAAAAGGAGAGAGAGAAAGAAAAAAAAGTTTTTGATTTTTTTAATTATTTTTGAATGAAGGGCACTTTTGTCCCAAAAATGGATTGTTTGACAAAAACAATCAAAATACTAATTCCGGCTAAAAACAATAAACCTCCTTAATTTTTGGTTAGTTTCCATTTTCACCCAATAATATAATATATAATACATATATATAATATATATTTATATATCATTAATATAATATATAATAATAATATATTATTTTTGGAAAGGAGCTAAGGGTATTTTTGGAATGGAGTTGGGGCATATGAGGGTATTTATGGAATAAAATTTTTAGTTTGGAATGGAATGGCATTCCATTGGTTTTTGGATGGAATGCTCATTCAACTAAAATGGTCAAATCCCTATTCCATTGCATTTTAACAAATCAAACGAATGTAATGGTTTTCTTTCCATTCCATTCCATCTAACCAAAATTGGCCTATAGGAGACTTGTGACATCAATTGTAATAAGCATGATTTGGAATACAACTCTCATTATAGGGGAGATATTTCTCAACATGCATTTTGCAATTTAATGAACAAATGTAAGACTCAGATTACTAATTTATATGAGTAATTGCATTATTAACGTGTCTCTTAGTATGAAACAAGAGAGTGCAAAATAAATAAACAATTTTTTTAAAATTATTTTTTTGAATTTTTTGAAAATAAATGACTTAAAAGTAAATTTATTAAATTTAAAATTTTACTTATCCAATATCGGTTTGCCCTAAAACCGATATCTTACTGTAAAATAAATCTATATCGGGATTTTGTTTGGTGTTGAAAATATGAATTAAAAGTTTAAAAAAATTATTAAAGATAAAAAAAAAAAAAATTATATATTATGAATGTTTTATAATATAATATATAATGTAATATATATAATACATATCCTATATATATAAAAGAGGTTAAAACTTTCAAAAGGGTAGTTTTTCGTTTGCACAATAGCTTTATTTCCTTCTGTGTCCTGAATTCAGGTGTGATCTTTATTTCCCCTTTTATCGTTTTATTTAATTTTTTTTTTCCCTTTTAACGTGTCTGTCAAGACTCAAACAACTCAGTCTCTCTTTGAACTCATTGACTCGGGTCGAAACCTCATTCATGGCGGATAGACGATGTCCTCCACCAAATTGTTTCCATGTGCAACGAATCGGGCCTTTTACACATCTTTTCTAACAAACCCACCAGAGATTCAATCTCTCTAAGCAATTAGGTGTTTATGAGAGGTGAAACTTTCTCATCTTCTCTATCTTTATCTATAGAGCTTGAAGTTGAACAGAGAAAAAAGACCCAAAACCCTAGATGTCGATAACAGATGTTCGAGATATCGAGCGTACCATCTGACCCACGAAGAGAGTTCCCAAGTAAACGGCGTCGTATTGTCTCTGAAGTTTGATAGTTTAAGGTAATTTTTGCCGCCATTGGAAGGGTAGATAGAGAGCTGATCTTGGAGAATGAAACTGCCACGCGTGTTTGATGATATGGTGGACGGCGACGAGACACTAGATGGCAACAGATGCGTCGTGGGTGGTGTGAAGGCGATTCATGAGGGCTTCGATGGCGACGGCGGCGGTGGCGCGTGAGCTGTGGCCAAAGGAGAGGAAGGCGATGAGGTGTTTGTGGTTGGGTGGCGTGAAAGGGTCGTGATTTGATAAATATTATATTTTATAATAATAATAATAATAATAAGGGTGAAATTCATTTTAGTCCCTCTAGTTTGACCTATTACACAAACTGGTCCCTCGGTTTTTAGAATTGTTTCTTTAGGTCCGTCTGTCACGATTTCCGTTGAAAAAGTGTGAAACAAATTATAGCATGGTGTGTATAAAACTATCTAGAGGGGGGAAGGGGGTGAATAGATTTTAAACTTATTACCCAATTTTTCGTGTTAAGCCAATATTACGAAATTACTCCTAACTAGATAAAGCAATAAATCAAGTATAAAATGCGGAAATTAAATAACACTTGATTTTTACGTGGAAACCCTCACGGGAAAAACCACGGGCTAGTAAGTAAGCCACACTCGAACCTCGAATCCACTAAATGTGTAAAACGATTACAACCTAATCCCGGAAGTAATCACACACCTACCTAATCCCGTTATAAGTGAACCTAGTTCAATTTGCTTGGGATCTAAGCAACCTAATCCCGGAAGCTACACACAAGACTTAGGCCCCGTTTGATTTTTTGTCTGAAGACTGAACAGTGCTGAATGTTACTGAAGACTGAATAGTGACTGAAAACTGAAAACTGAAAAACATGTTTGTTTTTTTTCACTGAAAACTAAATATAAGTGATAAGTTGTTTGTTTTTTTTAAGTTATAAATATCTAAAAATAAATATTTTTACATCTATGCCCTTCTAACTATTATTTATTATATATTTACATTTTAATATATTACGAACAACTCTAACATATAAATTAATTCTAAAATAAATTTATTTAGTTATTAATAATATTTTAAAATTATTTTATTGTATAGAATATAATTATTACTAAGCTCTTAGCTAGTGACATTATAAAACTAATGGGCTACTTCATGTGTATATTACGGACAAAATGAAGTTCATCAATATATTCTTATTAGCAATCTACTTGATGTATATAATTTATTCTTTGATTTGGAATAAACTTAGATAATTTATATTTCAAAGTTTCTAACAAAAACACAAAATATAAACCGGTAGTAAAACAAGTTTACAACTTTAGGACCAAATGAAGCTTGCTCCAAAATCTTAATAGAACTGTCTCTCTATGGGTCCAAACAAAAAACGGAAAATGTGATGGAAAGAACCACTAGTCCACTATCTTAGATAATTCCGATTTTGTTTGCCACGTCCAATGCATCATAATCTGGTGTCAATTTGACATATAGTTTATAGATTATATAGTTTATAGATTTCATGTAATTATATATAGTTTATAGATTTCATGTATAAAAAAAAATTAAAAAAAAAACAAAAATAAAAACATTATAGAACAAGTGGTTAGTTTTGGAAATATATTAAATTAGTGAGGATAGTTTTGGAAGTAAAACTTTGCATTAAATTCTACTGGATTTGTATTAAGTGAAAAGCGAAAAATTTTCACTTTTTAAAACAAGTGGTTTTAGGGGTTTATTAAGTGATTTTAACACTTAAAAAATCAAACAAAATAACTTAATGGAACACATTAAGTACCATTCAGTGTTAAGTGGAAAAATCAAACAGGGTCTTACTTTCTCAATGAAGAGAATAACACCCTAAGTGAATATATGAATATTCAAATGCAACATAGAGCAAGAGAAACCCTATATGCTTATCTAAGATGATGAATATGCAATTAGAACAATCCTAGATATTAAAACTAAATGACATGTCAAATAGTTTAGCTAATCAAGATTAAGCTCAAAACCTAATTAGCTATTGTAAGGATTCCCAATTATTGATTGGCTTATTTCGTGGACAAACCACATGTGGGGCTTGTTCTAAGGGTAGCTTAGGAATTGGTGAAAGTTCAATGGCCCTCTCAAGACCTCAAGAGAAGAAGTACCAAAGGTAAATTCTAGTGCTTACATGCTTTGAAGAGATCATAGTTGCACACACTCACAACTCATGCATATTTCTTATACTTATATGTTGTGTGTTTACATATGTGTGCATTCATAATTGTTGAATATCTCTTCATGTATGTTTATTTAATTGCATCTAGTTTATTGAAATGCCATAACATGTTTAGGCATTAGGATGCAAAGTCATGAATTTTATTCATGCATGTTTGAATTGAGTGCATCTTGTTCAATGATAATACCATGACATGTTAGGCATTAGGATGCATTCAATACCCACACGTGCACTTCATGTATGTTAGCTTTAAGTGTGGTATAATTCGTTTCCCGAAGGATGTTCGGAAACGTCCGTGCTTGCACGATGGTGTGCATGTCTTAGCATGATGGTTGACCACTTGAGAAGGTCTCATTCTTCTCTTAGATAAGTGGTAGTTTTGGTTTGGTTTGGTTATTTGGAGTGAAGTGTCTAGGTTCAAAAGATTGAATTTCAATGATTTATATGTTTTTCAAAACTGACCTTTGTATGGTCTTATGACCATAACTTTTTATAAGAAGATTAAAATTGAGTTTTGTAAAATTCTGGGAAAACTAGACACCCATACCTTTCCAATGGTATATTATTCGTAATATTTCATGACCGTTTGGATTGGTTTTGAAAATTCCAAAGTGACCACTAAAACAGGGCATCACAGCTGTGATCCGAATCTGACCATCGGTCACTCAATTGACCATAACTTTTTCTATAGACATCAAAAGGTTATTCCATAAATTGGAGTAGAAAGTAGATTTCCATACCTTTCCAACGATATATCATATGAAAGGTTTCGATATCGTTTGGTCATGTTTCGGTGTGCTCAAACATTGAGCTATGCTGTGGTGGATTTATGCGGACTGTGTCCGCAAAATCTGGGCGACGAATTGCAACCAGTGTCAGGTGCATTTATGCGCCCTTGTTTCTGCGGTCACTGACAGCAGAATTGCCTGCATAATTGGTCCGTAAAGTTGGGACAAAATTGTCATTTCACCCAACCTTTTTCACTCTCTATAAATACATCCTTATCTCTGGTTCAAAACACAAGTCTTTCATCCCAAGAACCCTAGAGAGATATTTAGAGAGACTTGAGAGAAAAAACTTAAAGATTACATCTTTAATTCTCTCAACCCATTCCCACATGCACAAATCATTATCTAAGCATCATCTAGGAACATCTAGTATGTGCTAATGCATGGGTCTTCTTCAACACACATGGAATGATTTGTTGAACACTAATTTCATTTAATCTTAGTGTTTTTACTTATCAATTTTATCTCATTTATTATTTGTATATGTTTAGATTAATTTCTACATACATGATTGAGATTATGTGTTGATTGAGTTATTTTTGATAGCTAGGATTTTACATGTTTATCTAACATCTAGCTAATTAATCTCATTATATGATTGAGATTATTTTTGATAGCTATTGTATTTAGGATTGGTTATCTTTAACATAGCTAAGCTATTATGCGATGTCATATAGCTATTTTCATATCTAGGATTGATTTTATTGACATCATATAATCCTAGATAAGCATTTAGTGTACCCTAGCACTTCTTGCATATTTGGATATCATTGCATATTCACTTAGGGTTTGATCTCTTCGGAGAAGTAAGTCTTGTGTGATAGACCGGGATTAGGTCGGACACCGGGATTAGGTGGTCACATGAGCAAATTGGACTAGGTCTACTTTTACAGGCCTACGGGTAGTGGTAGCGGGATATTGGCCGGGATTAGGCCGTCAAACCTGGATTATGTTGTATACGTTATCACAATTAGTGGATTCGAGGTTCGAGTGTGGCGCACTTACCAGCCTGTGGTTTTTCCTGTGAGGGTTTCCACGTAAAAATCAAGTGTCGTTTATATTTCCGCACCATATTACACTTGATTATTATATTGTCTAGTTTGGGGCATTTTCGTAAATTTGACTAAACGTGAAAATTGGGTAATAACGATTAAAATCTATTCACCCCCCCTCTAGATAGTTTTATATACACCGTTAATTTGTTTCAGCTATCACAATACAACTTCTCAAACATACAACATACTAATCTCAATCTTGTATCAAAAGATATATGAAAATCATACAAGTAATAAATTGAGATTGCTTGTTAAGAAAAACACAAAATATGTAAGATATTAGTGAAAAGCTTACCAAGCAAAGTATGATGAAGAATCCATGCAAAGAGACATCTAGCTGATCAAAGATGATGCTACATGATGATTGATGATCATGAAAAAGTGTTTGAGTAATTAAAAACGAGTTCTTGGAATTTTTCTTCTCTTTGAAAAATATCCTAAGTATGAAATCTGAATAATTGACCTAAAGTCAAAGTGGCATATATATAGGGGGCCAAATCAAAGTGTGGTCGTTTTGATAAGTTGGCCTGAAATTTGCCTTGGGCGCTGTACGTAGAGCGCTTGGTGTACAGCGCCAAGAATCTGATCTCTCGGGTCTGAGAGGGGCGCTGTATGAACAGCGCTTCTGTACAGCGCTCGTACAGCGCCACCTAAAAAATACATCATACCTGATGCATTTAAAAATGCATTTTCAACCAGGTCATGATGGGTGCTGTGGCGCTATAGAGCGCTTTCAACAGCGCCCAATGCAAAATTGTAATCCTAAGACTATGCATGAGCATGCAATTGGACATACAAGAAGCAATTAAAATAACAAGCAAGAAGAGATGTTAATTAACATTAATGCACAAAAATAAGACACACAACATACAAGGATTAAACATATGCATGAGTTGAGTGTGTGCAACTATCTCTTCAAGACAAGTAAGCACATAGAAATTTACCTTCGGTGCTTATCAAGACGAGGTCTTCAAAGGGCTTCGAACAAAAATACCAACACCTAAGCTACCCTTACAAAGAACCCCAACATGTGGTTTGTCCACGAAATGAGCCAATCAACAAATGGGAACCTTACAATCTCCCCATTTGGCTATTTCGTGACAAAACCACCACTCACATTGATACCTCACAAAGAAATAGAAACTACGGGACTACAATGAAATTATTCTACATTATAAAGAGATAAGAAAATGCAACTTGAAGTCTTCAACCTCTTGTAGAATAATCAATCCCTGAAAATAAAGTTTCTAACATTTCCAATACAGGTAAAGCGTGAGATTAATCAAGTGAGAACAATAACAAGCATTTGCATTTAAAAAAAAATTAGGCACAACATTATGCAATGTATGTGTATGCAATGCTCCCCCTCAACGGGTTACTCCCCCTCAATGAATATTCTCCCCAACAAGCACAATTGCTACTACAATTTGCAACTCCCCTTACCATATCATACTCCCCCTTTTTGTCATGATATAGGCAAAGGAGTAGTTCCCAACCGGGTCACTCATAGCAACGAGAGATAGTAGCATGCAAGATATTTGCATAATCAATATAAGTCACTTTATGCATCTCAATTAATTGGAGAGAAACAAGGAGATTTATTTGAAAAAAATGTGTGAATCAAACATGCTTTGCATACAAGACATGTAGCATTTAAGTCCAAAATACAATGGTATTTGGCAAAGCAAATGATAAAGGTTTCTAATAAGAATTCAAACCAATTTCACTATTGTCATGAGAAAAGCAAGGATATAGAGTTTTCATTGATTTTAATTTATAAGCAACTATATCCAACTTTATAAACGAAACATGGCATGAGCGACTTTGCACCCTATTTGATTTTTCCGGATAAGATATCTGTATGATAGTAGCCATGTTCAACCAATAAAGAAAGAGAGACATTTGGAATATAAATTCCTTTGAACGGATACAAGATCCTTTATTCATTTTGAGTCTCATAAGCTTTCACACAAGTTTTGCATTTTAAGAATATGCAATCATCAATTCATGCTTTTCATGTGAGCATGTTATATGAATTTCATGCTTTTTCATTTGACATTAGCATGTTATAAAAGAATCATCATGTCATGGAGATAACTATAGGTCATTCAAATCATACTTCCTATGTACATCTCCTAGTCCAAAAATGCATGTTTGAACATAATTATGACATGGATTGTAAACAAGCAAGGTTCACACTTATTGAATTGAAAACATATATACATATGTGTAACCAAGCTTATTTAAGCAATTAAAAGAAGAGGCATAAGATATTTCAAAATTTTTGCAAGTGACAAGAATGCAAAAATAGCTCTTTTTGCTTGAGTTCCCCATATGGGGTCAATCACAAAACTCATCACTCCACAAGACATATCCCAATAGATTTACTTAGTGTTTTAAATCGAGTAGCATCTAAGGGTTTAGTAAATAGGTCCGCAAGTTGATCATTAGTACTTACATGTTCAAGTACTATGCATTTATTTTCAACAAGCTCTCTAATGAAATGATGGCGGATGTCAATATGCTTAGTTCTAGAATGTTGGACCGGATTCTTAGAAATATTAATAGCACTCATGTTATCACAAAAGAGAGTGAGAGTACCTTGATTGAATCCATAGTCTACTAGCATTTGGTTCATCCATAGGAGTTGTGTGCATCCACTCCCCGCGGCTATGTACTCGGCCTCGGCCGTGGACAAGGAAATCGAGTTTTGCTTCTTGCAAAACCAAGACACCAAGTTGTTGCCTAGAAAGAAGCAACCGCCCGATGTGCTCTTCCTATCATCACAACTTCCTGCCCAATCCGTATCACTAAAACCTACAAGACTAGCATTAGTGTCAAAAGAGTACCAAATCCCATAGTTGGATGTCCCATTCACATAGCGAATGATTCTCTTTACGGAAGAGAGATGGGACTCCTTAGGATCCGCTTGGTACCTAGCACACACACCCACACTAAATGAGATATCGAGCCTACTTGCGGTCAAATAAAGCAAGCTTCCTATCATGCCACGATATAACGTTTGTTCCACACTTTTACCACTAGCATCCTTGCTTAGCTTCAAAGTGGTACTCATGGGTGTATCACAATGTTTGGCATTTCCAAGACCAAACTTCTTCACTAGGTTTTTGGCATATTTGGCTTGAGTTATGAAAATCCAATCATCTAATTGCCTAATTTGCAAACCTAGGAAGTAACTAAGCTCACCAAAAGACTCATCTCAAATTCATGAGACATGACATCAACAAATTGTTGGACCTTGGTGTTGTTGGTGGAGCCAAACACTATGTCATCAACATATATTTGAACTATGAAAAGCTCATCATTGTCTTTCTTGATGAATAGTGTCTTGTCAACACTACCCCTCGTGTAGTTATTGTCAATAAGAAATTGAGTGAGGTGCTCATACTAAGCCCTCAGTGCTTGTTTCAACCCATATAGTGCCTTCTTGAGGCGATAGACATGGTTGGGGTGGTGTGCATCCATAAACCCCTTGGGTTGTTCAACAAACACTTCCTCTTGCAAGAAGCCATTGAGGAAGGCACTCTTGACATCCATTTGGTGCAATTTAAACTTGTGCACACAAGAAATGGACAAGAGAAGCCTAATGGACTCTAAACGGGCAACATGAGCAAAAGTCTCCTCAAAGTCAATACCCTCAATTTGAGAATACCCTTGTGCTACAAGTCTAGCCTTGTTCCGCACTATGTTGCCATCCTCATCGGATTTGTTCCTATAAATCCACTTTGTTCCTATCACATGTGAGCTTTTAGGCCTAAGAACTAGAGTCTAAACCTCATTCCTTTCGAATTGGTTTAGCTCTTCTTGCATGGCAAGAACCCAAAATTCATCATTCAAGGCTTCATCAACCTTTTTGGGTTCAATTTGAGAGGTGTAGCATGTAAAGCTAATGAGATTAGCTATTTGACGCCTGGTCCTAACACCCTCATTCACATCTCCAATAACATCCTCTTTGTTATGGAGTCTTCTAACCCATGGAGCGGGTTCATTAGAGTCCAAGAGAGGGACTCTAGTAATAGGTTGTGTGACCTCATTATTGTCATTGGACGTCCCAACATTGGGAGTCACCACAACCCTCTCCCAAAGGAGAGTTATCCTCTAAAATTTCCTCCTCCTCATGGTCATTAGACTTGAGCCTTGTATCATCAATGACAACATTCAATGATTCCATGACGGTTCGAGTCTTCAAGTTGAAAACTCTATAGGCTCTACTATTCAAGGCATAGCCAATAAAGATACCCTCATCACTCTTAGCATCAAACTTGCCAAGTTGATCACAGTCATTTAAAATGTAGCATTTGCTTCCAAATATTTGAAAGTAGCTAACATTTGGCTTCCTACCCTTCCATAACTCATAAGAGGTGTTTCTAGATCCGGGCCTTAGGAAAACTCTATTCCCTATATAGCAAGCCGTATTGACGGCTTCGGCCCATAGGTTCCTAGGGACATTGTTGCTAAGCAACATCAATCCGGCCATCTCTTGAAGGACCCTATTCTTCCTCTCAACAACTCCATTTTGTTGAGGTGTCCTAGGAGCCGAAAACTCATGGGAGATGCCTAAGCTATTACAATAGCTTTCAAAAGAGACATTCTCAAATTCCCTCCCATGGTCACTTATAATCCGTTTAATGCTTTTAATGTTAGAATTCATTTCATTTTGTATTTTAGTACAAAGCATTTTAAACTTATCAAAAGTTTCGGATTTTTCTCTAAGAAAACATGTCCATGTAAATCTAGAGAAATCATCAACACAAACAAAAATGTATCTCTTTCCACCTAAACTCTCGGTTTGCATAGGACCCATGAGATCCATGTGGAGAAGCTCTAGGGGCTCCTTGGTGGAGAGATACTTGCCCTTTTTGTGCATGCTTTTGGTTTGTTTTCCTTGTTGGCAAGGTCCACAAATACCATTGGCTTTCTTCCCAAGCTTAGGGAGGCCACGCACACAATTGAACTTTCCAAGGGTTCTTAAATCCCTAAAGTTCATGTGGCCAAGTCTTTCATGCCACAACTCAATTTGCTCATCCATGGACACAATGTTTGAGACTATTCTAGCTTCAAGACTGAAAATACAAATATAAGCTCGCGTGCGTGTCTAAACAACCTAGAGGGGGGGTGAATGGGTTGTTAATCGATTATTACCAACTTTTCGATTAGTCAAAATTAATCACAATTAACCCAAAACACACATATAATAAAATCAAGTAAAAAATGCGGAAATTAAAGAACACTTGATTTTTACGTGGAAACCCACACGGGGAAAAAACCACGGGCTGATATGTGCGCCACACACGGTCAACGAAATCCACTATATGAAAAGGAATCTACACCCTCAAGTGATTCTCGGACTCTCACCCTAGATAACCTCAGGCTATGGACACTACCACTCGCCACTCTTGGCTCAATCCCTAGTGATATCCCCTGATACACTACTCTTGGCGTGAGCAACCCCTAATCTACCCAACGGGCTTTTTACAGTGGCACTCGACCAATTGCTTGAGCACTACACACGGGTAGCCACAAGACTTTCATTGCTTGTGAAACTTCACCAAGAAGTCACAAGACTTTGACTCAAGAAGAGAATCAAAAAGTCTAAGTGTATCACAATGATGCACAAAAGCAATGAGTGCTAGACTAAACACTATATGCTTAACTAGATGTTATAATGCAAGTGAATATCCTAGTTATCAATTAGGTGCTGAGAGACACTAGCAACCTAATTGTCAACAAATAAAGCCAACTCAACCTAAGTTGTCAAAAAGCATGACAATGACAATAGATATGCAATAATCAAATGCAATCAATAAATTGTCAATCAATCAAGGCCAATCAACACAAGTTGTCAATTAATAATGGCAAGGCCTAATAGCATGCAATCAACTAATGCAAATAACCAAACAAAATGCCAATCAACTTAAGTTGTCAATGAACATGGCATAGACTCTAAATGCAATTAACAAATGCAATCAAGAAGTCCTACACATCAATGTCTAAATGAAAATCATATAGACTTAGCTAGATGTTGTCAATCACAAAACAATCATAGCTATCATAAATAAAACATCTCAATCACACAATGAGATTAAATTAGCTAGATGGCAAAAAATGGCTCTAGATCCTAGCTATCAACATACAACCTATCTCAACCAATCAATAATGTCTCAAACATGTTATAAACAACAATGAGCAAAGAGACAAGAATTTAATTAACAAATAAATGCTAAATCTAGGCTTACATGTCATAAATATGAAATTAGAAGTTTTAGGACATGTAGAAAATACCTAGTCAATGAAATCAACACACTCCATGCTTGAATGATGCTAAGAAGAAGTTAGATGCACATGGGAGGTGGTTTGGTTGAGTAAAAATGGTTTCTTGGGAGCTTCGCTCTCTAGAATGTGAGTTTCTCTCACTTGGTTCAGTTTTTGAGCTCACTTGGACGAGCAAGGGAGAAGATGATACTTATATATGAGGCCAAAATGAAGTGATGTCGTTTTGAAGAAAACGATTCAGCTTCTCACGGGCAACCGCTGGGCGTACCGCTCAAGAGGCAAGGTGCATGGGCAGCGGTATATCAGGCGAGAAGACACTGATGTGGCTCGCTGAGCGTACCGCTCAAGAGGCAAGGTGCCTGGCCAGCGGTAAATCACTGACAGTGCATCAGCTCAAGTTTTGAGCGCCCCAAAATATGACCAAACGACATCGAAACCTTTCGAATAATATATCGTTGGAAAGGTATGGAAGTCTACTTTCTACTCCAATTAACAAAACATGATTTGGATAAATATAGAAAAAGTTATGTTCATTTGAGTGACCAAAGGTCAGATTCGGATAACAGCTGTGATGCCCTGTTTTAGTGGTCACTTTGGAAATTTCAAAACCAATCCAAACGGTCATGAAATATTACAAATAATATACCGTTGAAAAGGTATGGGTGTCTAGTTTGTTCAGAATTTTACAAAACTCAATTTAAATCTTTTGATAAAAAGTTATGGTCACAAGACCATACAAAGGTCGGTTTTGAAAAACGTTTAAAACATTGAAATCCAATCTTTTAAAACTAGACACTTTACTCCAAACAACCAAACCGAATCTAACACTTATCCAAGAGAAGAATGAGACCTTCTCAAGTGGTCAACCATCACGCTAAGACATGCACACCATCGTGCAAACATGGACATTTCCGATCACACAAACGGAAACGAATTACACCACACTTAAGACAAACATACATGAAGTGCAAGTGGGATGTGAATGCATCCTAATGCCTAACATGACATGGCATTTCAATAAGCTAGATGCAATCAACTAAACATGCATGGAAATGGATATCAACATGAAAAATCACTAAGCATGTGACACACAATTAAGATTCACACAAATGCAATCATATAAATGCAATGAAGGTGTGTGTGTGCAAAAAGACATAGATGCACTAAACAATGAAACACAAGCATGGTAACAAAAGCTTAATATATAAAGATGCATGCAAGTGTGTGTGTGCACCTAATCTCTTCAAGAATCAAGGTCAAGTGGTATACCTTTAGAAGCTCTTGAAGTCACCTTGGGAAGTCCGGAAGCTTGCCAACCACGAAGTCCTAAGCTACCCGTTACATACCAATCCCAATGTGGTGTGTCATGAAATAAGCCAATCAAAAGTGAGGCACTTACAAAGACAATAACAATTGTCGCTAGATCTCATACCTTTCAACAAGGTTTGTCCATCGGGCTTTAGGATAGAGCAATCATCTTTACTAAACAAGACGGAATATCCTTCATCACTTAAATGTGAAATGCTTATTAAAATTGGCTTTCAAGCCATCAACAAATAAAGCATCGGATAAAGAGGGTAATCCGGGAACGGAAATGGTTCCTTTCCCTACAACTTTCTTTTTGGATCCATCACCAAAAGTGACATATCCTCCTTCCTCCATAACAAGAGTCTCGAAGAAACTCTTGTTTCCCGTCATGTGCCTAGAGCACCCACTATCTAAATACCAAAAATTAGAAGAATTTGCCTTCAAGGCTATTTGAGCAACATGGCTGTAAGGTTCCCAATTGTTGATTGGCTAATTTCGTGGACAAACCACATGTTGGGGTACTTTGTAAGGGTAGCTTAGGTATTGGTTTTATTGTTCGAAGCCCTTTGAAGACCTTGTGTTGATAAGCACCGAAGGTAATTTTCTTAGTGCTTACTTGTCTTGAAGAGATAGTTGCACACACTCACAACTCATGCATATGTTTAATCTTTGTATGTTGTGTTTCTTTTTGTTGTGCATCAATGCCTATTTACATCTCTTCTTGCATGTTAAATGATTGCATCTAGCTTATTAATTGCCATATCTTGTTAAGCATTAGGTTGCATTGTTTTCACACTCACACGTGCACTTATTGCATGTTTCTTTTGTGTGAAGTGGCTAAGAAGGCTTGCCCTTCCAGTGCCGCGGTTGCCTAATTTTGGCATACCGTGGCATGCAAGCGACAGAGACTTCCAGGTCTCTGCCGCGGTTCCACAACCGCGGCAGTCGAGTGACAGCAATGTATTTGTTGTGCCGCGGTTATAGTGCCGCGGTTGCACAACCGTGGCAGGCGAGCCACAGAGATTTTTTTTAGTGCGTTTTTCCAAAACGACCACACTTCACTTATGGCCCCTATATATATAACACTTTGACTTTAGGTCAGCCAAGAGAGTTCAGATCAGATTTCATACTTAGGAAGTTTTTCAAAGAGAAGAAAAATTCAAGAACTCATTTTTAATCACTCAAACACTTGTTCCATGATCATCAATCATCATCTAGCATCATCTTAGATCATCTAGATGTCATCTAGCATGGATTCTTCATCATACTTTGCTTGGTAAGCTTTTCACTAATATCTTACATATTTTGTGTTTCTCTTATCTAGCAATCTCAAATTAATTACTTGTATGTTATTTTATATACTTTGAATACAAGATTGAGATTAGTATGATGTATGTTTGAGAAGTTGTATTGTGCTAGCATATTAGGTTTTGTGCTTAATATTGATTAGCTAAACTAATTGACATGTCATTTAGTTTTGATATCTAGGATTGTTCTTAATTGCAAATTAATCATCTTAGATAAGCATATAGGGTTTCCCTTGCTCTATGTTGCATTTTGGATATTCACATATATTCACTTAGGGTTGTATTCTCTTCAAGAGAAAGTAAGTCTTGTGTGTAGCAACCGGGAATAGGTTGCTTAGATCGCAAGCAAATTGGACTAGGTTCACTCATACCGGGATTAGGTAGGTGTGTGATTACTTCCGGGATTAGGTTGTAATCGTTTGCACATTTAGTGGATTCGAGGTTCGAGTGTGGCTTACTTACATAGCCTGTGGTTTTTCCCGTGAGGGTTTCCACGTAAAAATCAAGTGTTGATTTAATTTCCGCACCATATTACACTTGCTTGTTTATATTATCTTGAGGGTAAATTCGTAATTTTGACTAACACGAAAAATTGGGTAAAAAGCGTAAAATCTATTCACCCCCCTCTAGATAGTTTTATACACACCGTGCATTAATTTGTTTCAATTGGTATCAGAGCGGGTTCCTAGACATACATAGGTGATCCTTGCTTATTTTGGTGTGTTTTGCATTTTGTGTGATTTTTGATCATTCATACATTTGCATTCATTTCATTCATTCATATACACTATGAGTGGAAACGGTGGAAATGGTGGTGGCCACGAAGGAGCTTCTAGCACAAGGCCTCCACTTCTTACCGGATTGAACTATTCCCAATGGAAAGGGAAGATGGAATCCTACATATGCCAAATTCATGACCGTGCATGGATGGCGGTGGAAGATGGATATGATCTCCCTATGATGACTCCCACGGGTGGAGGACAAGATGTTTTGAAGCCTAAGGCGCAATGGAACACGCAAGAGTTTGAGGCTTCAAAGTGGAATAGGAAGGCTATGCATGCCATTATGTGTGCAATGGATGAGAATCAGTACAAGCTTATTCAGAATACTCAGATTGCAAAAGTGGCATGGGACATCCTTCAAGTTGCACATGAGGGAACTGAGGTGGTGAAGGAGTCCAAGCTTCAAGTCCTCCAAACTCAATTTGAGTTACTTAGGATGGGAGAGGGTGAATGCTTCAATGACTTCGAAATCAAATTGATGGACATAGTAAATCAAAGCTATCAACTCGGAGACCCGTATTCGGATAGGAGAGTCAAGCAAAAAATTATGAGATCTCTCCCCGATAGGTTTGAATCAAAGGTGACGGCCATAGAAGAAAATAGTGGCTACATGGATATGAAGCCAAGTGAGGTAATTGGGCGTCTCCTTGCATATGAGTCTAGGAAGGCTCCTAGCACCACTACTCCTCCTAAGAAGTCTAAAGGAATAGCTTTGAAAGCATCTAAGGATGCAAAGGAGCCAAAGCATGATTCGGATGAAGACCTTGCCTTATTCGTGAAAAGGTTCAACAAGGTTATGGGGTTCAAGAAGAAGAAGGGATTTGGGTCAAGAGGACAAGACTTGAAGAAAAAGAGTTCCTTCAAGAAGTTTGAGCCTAGACAAGAGAGGACCGAAAGGAAAGGGGTCCGATGCTTTGAGTGTGGTGGGATTGGTCACTTTGCCCTTGAATGTGCTAATCACAATGAAAGGAAGAAGGGTAAAGTGATGGCCGCCACTTGGAGTGGGAGTACTGATGACTCCAATGAGGAAGATGAGTCTTCAAGTGAAGAAGAGCTCATGGCTAACTTCCTAGCTTTTGCCTCATCTCACAAGAGCAAAAGTGCTAGTGAAAAGGAGGATTTGAGTCAAGAGGAAATTGACTCTAGTGAAGAAGAAAGTGACTCCTCTTCTAGTTCCAAAAAGAAATTTGTGGAGCAAAAGGTGCTTGTTAAATACCATGCTAAGTTCAATGATTTAGCACTTAAAAGCACAAGAAAGATTGAGAGGTTGAGAGAAGAAAACCTTGAACTTTCAGCTCACAATGACCACTTAAGTGAACAAGTGGAAAGATTGAAGAGGAGAGAGGATAAGTTAATTGAGGAGTTAGACTTATCCAAGAGAAGTGAAGAAGGCTTGAAGAGGGAACTTGTAGAAGTTAAAGGGTCCTTGGCTAGGATAGATTCTAGCACCAAGAACCTTGATCATTTACTTGGTGTTGGAAATAGTCCAAGTGACAAGAGAGGTCTTGGGTATGAAGATGGCAAGAAAATCTCAACCTCTAACAAGATCGTGTTTGTCAAGAGCTTGAAGAACGAAGAAACTTCATTTGTGCAACCTCCTAGGAAAAAGTTAGAAGTAGGACAATGTTCTAATGCACAAGTGAAAATGGGGCCAAGAAGAAAATCTCAAGCTCAACCCTCTAGGGTCCCTCAAGCCAACACTCCTCCCAAATTGGCTCACAAAGGAAAGAGACCAATCATGCAACCTCAAGCTTGGAAGCAACCTAGACCGGTTCAACAACGAAGATGGATTGAACCCACTTATCCACAAAGACATGGACGAGTTCCCATACATGCACAAAGACGAGGTATGATTCCTTTTTTCATCCCTATTTGTCACTTTTGTGGTTGTGATGGTCATATTAGACCAAATTGCTTTCAATATATTAAAATGTGTAGAAAACAAAGCATGATTGAAAAGAGAAAGAATAGAGCCAAGATGCATGCTTCTAGGAATGAAAATATTGATTTGCATGATCCTAGAAATAGTAGAGCACATGTACCAAAGACCACTAAGAAAGCTAAAATTGTTGCTAAGTGGATTAGAAAGAATGAAAATGTTTGCCATGTTGCACAAATAGCCTTGAAGGCAAATTCTTCTAATTTTTGGTATTTGGATAGTGGGTGCTCTAGGCACATGACGGGAAACAAGAGTTTCTTCGAGACTCTTGTTATGGAGGAAGGTGGAAATGTCACTTTTGGTGATGGATCCAAAAGAAATGTTGTAGGGAAAGGAACCATTTCCGTTCCCGGATTACCCTCCTTATCCAATGCTTTATTTGTTGATGGCTTGAAAGCCAATTTAATAAGCATTTCACATCTTAGTGATGAAGGATATTCCGTCTTGTTTTCTAAAGATTATTGCTCTATCCTTAAACCCGATGGACAAACCTTATTGAAGGGCATGAGATCTAGCGACAATTGTTATTGTCTTGAAGCTAGTATTGTATCTAATCATGTGTCCATGGATGAGCAAATTGAGTTGTGGCATGAAAGACTTGGCCACATGAACTTTAGGGATCTACGGACCCTTGGAAAGTTCAATTGTGTGCGTGGCCTCCCTAAGCTTGGGAAGAAAGCCAATGGTATTTGTGGACCTTGCCAACAAGGAAAACAAACTAAAAGCATGCACAAAAAGGGTAAGTATCTCACCACCAAGGAGCCACTTGAGCTTCTCCACATGGACCTCATGGGTGCCATGCAAACCGAAAGTTTGGGTGGAAAGAGATATATTTTTGTTTGTGTTGATGATTTCTCTAGGTTCACATGGACATATTTTCTTAGAGAAAAATCCGAAACTTTTGATAAGTTTAAAATGCTTTGTAATAAAATACAAAATGAAATGAACTCCAATATTAAAAGCATAAAACGGATTAGAAGTGACCATGGGAGGGAGTTTGAGAATGCCTCTTTTGAAAGCTATTGTAATGGCTTAGGCATCTCCCATGAGTTTTCCGCTCCTAGGACACCTCAACAAAATGAAGTTGTTGAGAGGAAGAATAGGGTCCTCCAAGAGATGGCCCGAGTGATGTTGCTTAGCAACAATGTTCCTAGGAACCTATGGGCCGAAGCCATCAATACGGCTTGCTATATAGGAAATAGAGTGTTCCTAAGGCCCGGTACTAGAAACACCTCCTATGAGTTATGGAGAGGTAAGAGGCCAAATGTTAGCTACTTCCACACTTTTGGAAGCAAATGCTACATTTTGAATGACCGTGATCAACTTGGCAAATTCGATGCTAAGAGTGTTGAGGGTATTTTTATTGGCTATGCCTTAAATAGTAGAGCCTATAGAGTTTTCAATTTAAAGACTCTAAGTGTTATGGAATCATCCAATGTCGTATTTGATGATACTAGGCTCAAGTCAAATGATCATGAGGAGGAGGTTATTTTTAGTGATGGTTCTCCTTTGGAGGAGGTTGTGGTGTCACCTAATGTTGGGACATCTAATGTCAACAATAATGACACACAACTGATCGTGCTCCAAATGTTCACATTTAGCGCTCCCTTTTCCTATCTTTTTGTGCTTATTCCTCGGGTAAAACCAGGTATTTAACGGATAAATAAGTGTTTCAGGTGATTAGGGAAGTTCAGGGGCAATTATGTCATTTTGGACAATTCAGGGGTAAAAGTGCAATATTCGGGCAATTATTGAAGATTCTGTGAATAGAGGAAAGATCGGGGGTGCAAACTGCAATTCGCCAGCCAACGCACAGCAGTTAGCGCCACGTCAGCCCTGGACGACGTCGTTTTGACCCTCGTACACGTCAGCATGACGTCATTGATGACGTCATCACCTTCAGCTGCAAAACGGTGCCGTTTGGATGCCACCTGCGTCACACCTGACGTCAGCATGACGTTAGGTCGTCTTCCTCAAGCAACCGGGTCAGCCCGACCCGGTCAGACCCGACCCAACCGGTACCGACCCGGCAACTTCGGTGGTCATTTCCGACCATTTTTCGACGCCGTTTCCGGCGGCCGACCGCCCAGAATTGTTGCCGGAGCTCCTCCGGTCACTTTCCACCCACTTTTGGCCTCCCATGCAAAGGTTTTCAACTCCAACAAATCCTCCAAACCTCCATGGTTGAGCACACCTTCAAGCTCGGTTCAGCGGCCATTCTTCCGCCTTCCAGAGCATCCAAGCTCGCCAATTCTTGGCGGGTTCATGTGGAGACTTCATTCCCGCGGTCCAGAAGGTCAGAACTCGCCACCGTCTTCAAATTCTTTGCGGCGAGCTTCGGCGGCGGGCAAGAGGTCGCCATCCATGGATGACAAGCCCGCCCACTTGACCGACTTGAAGATATTTCCGTCCAAAACCTCCCCAAAACAGTCCCCTATATATAGTTTTCCTCCCCTAACCTAAACACTACCTCCCAAAATATCCAAATAGACACCTTACACTCCTATTAGCCTAAATTAGCTTAGAAGTAGTTAGTTTAGTTTAGTTTAGTTTAATGTAATTTCTCACCATCCACACCACCTTAGTTATGTAACTAAGTGTTGATGTTGGGTTTTGGTGTACTTTGTATATTATCTATGAAATATGTTGGTTTTCTATATTGAGTTTCAATTCATATATATGTTGAATTAATTAACAAGTTAATTAGCATATAATACAATTTGGACCATGCATGAATAACTCTTGATGCATGTGTCTTTATTAAATGTTAAAGACTATCCTAGGTTAATAGAAATCAACTAATTGATTGGATAATTACACTTGTACACCAAAATCCCAACATCCCAAGTCTCATTACCACTTTTGCAAAACCATTGCATTAGATGGTAATTAGTTTAATTAGTTAATTTAGTTAATTTAATTTAGATAATAGTAGTTGTAGTTTAGTTGTTAGATTAATTAGTTACTAAGGAGATGACAATCCTTAGTTGTAGTATAATTTAGATTAAAATGATCTTAGTGTAATTATAGTGTAATTTAATCAGTGACATCTTAGTTTAATTTAATCATTAGCTAGTTTAATTGCTTTCTTGCCATCCTTGTAGTTTAAATGCTTACATGCCATCCTCCACCATTTACTTTTAATGCATGTAAATAATGTAAATATGTGTAATTAGTATAAATAACATATAAGAACTAAAACCGATAAAAGATACCTCACAGAATCCCTGTGGAACGAACCGTACTAGCCGCTATGCGATCGTAACGATCCGTGCGCTTGCGGATAAACACGACCACGCCACATTAATTACGATAGTTTATAGAACTATCTAGCGGCGATCAAGTTTTTGGCGTCGCTGCCGGGGAGTTCACTAAATTGTGCAGCGTATATTTTGTTGGTTTTTAGTCTTATTTTTATTTTTGTATTTGTATTGTTATTTTGTATTTAGAATTTGAGTCTCTTAATTATCCATTAACCATATTGCAAGTATGCTATGAGATATATAGAATTAGATAGGTTTGGGGGTTTTTGGACTCCTTACTTCTCATTGGTATAGCATGTGCTTGTGATAGTTGTTGGTGTGATTTTTGTGTGTGTAGGGTTTGGAATCAAGAAGAAGAAATCCCTACGGCGGGATGAGTCCGCGGGAATCAGCCCGCCCAACAAAGCCGCCGGGTTCTTTTTGAACCATTGGCGAGACATGGTGGCGGGACATTACCCGCCGGACGGACGAAATGAAACCGCGGAGTCCACGGCGACTTCATAGCGGCGGGACAAAGCCCGCCGTCCAGAAGGCCAGAACCTGCCGGAGTGTGCTGAAGGAAGTAGGCGACCTCATGCCGCGGGAATAAGCCCGCCTTCCAGAAGAAACGAAGCCGCCGCACCATCTGGAGAACCACCGCGACTTCATGCGGCGAGAATGAACCCGCTGACCTAAACCCGCCCACCACACCATGCACCAATACACCATACCACGAAGTACACCATCCTACGAATGCTAATTCTCAGGTCCAATCTTCTACTTTTGAGCGTTTACTTCAAGTATATCTATTGCTTAGCTTAAGAGTGTGAATTGATTGTGTTGACTAGTGATTAGGATTGTTTTCTTTGTAATGTGATTAGTGGTGGATAATTAGGATTGTATATATATGTTTACATGTTAGTTGTAGATATTAGGATTGTATTTATATATTTTATTGTATTTTTGTTTTTATTTTTGTTGTTGTTTTTCAAACCTTGTAAAGATGCCCTGTTTCGAAATTTTTGGGTAAAATGTTTTGTAAAAACTGTACTAATCGGTGAAAAAATAAATTTTTCCGCCCATGTTACGTTAATTTTTTTTTCGATACGGTTCCAACGATATAAAGAACGTAAAGTTCTGGGCGGCGGTTTAAAAGTTATGTGTGTTTCTTCGACCGAAGGTCACAGACGTGCCCTGTTTTCAAATTTTTGCACGTGACCTGTTTTCGACGTCTGTTATCACACTTTTTCGAACTGAATTTTAAAATATTTTCTTCATGAAAAGTGTTCATTTGCATGTCTATATTTTTTTCTCAAAAATTGAGCATGTTTTATGGAGTATCTTTGAAGATATGCATTGAAAAGCAGACGTTGTTCGAGTTTTAAAAGTTGACGGTTTTTGTCGAAACATTTTCCTCAATTTTTCGATACATCTTCACATGGTGTTTTTGTTTGTGTTGTGTTTAGTTGTATATATGTGTTAGGATGCGTTGTGCTCATATTTCCAAATCACAAATTCCTTGTCCATGTACTTCAAGTTTACAACATTGTGGACAATGCTGAGTTTAGGTTTGGGGGTATGGACACATTTGTGTCAATTTTTCATTTTTGTGATTTTTGTGTTGTATATATTGTGTTTTTGTGTTTTTGTTAAAAATTTTTGAAATTTTGAAAATTTTGCAATAAGCCATCTTTGAATAAATTATTTGAATGAGATATTTTGAGTAGTGCCGTTGAGGAATCTTTCACATGTGTTAGTTGCTGAGTCCTGGATAACTATTGTCAGTCTAGGATTGCTTTGCATGATGTGAAATTAGTCCCTTTCTCTTAGTGTCTAAGTGGACGAGACTCCGTACTCGATTGTTAGGATTAATAGTGGAGACTACCCGTGAGTTTTGTGCCTTAGCGTTCATTTCTGAGGGAAATTATGTTTCTACTCTTATACACTCTTCGATATGTTTTTCATTGTGATCTCATTGTTTCAATTGCATTGTTTGCCATAGAACATTCATAAATGTGGATAACATGTTGAATTCGTATTCCCTTGATAGACGGACTTCTAGAAATGATATTAGGATTTTGTTAGTGTTTCACGAATAATCCTAAACACATCCGCATCCCTATTATGTGTGCTTCATTGTTAAAATATGGCCAAACACTTAACCTAAACACATAAACCTACCACATCACCATCACAAATCACTAACCTAAACACTTAGCCTCACCTAAGTTATTAATCTTGATTAAGGTGTACAAATTAGAAGATTCAAATGATAAGCTCTAAAAGTTGTAAAAGCGTGTACTGAGGCGGATTTTATATTTGTGCTAAAAGTAGGGCTTTCAAAATATAAGTGTTAAAAAAATGAGCACTTAAAGCCTTTGTACTTCAATGCAATGTTACTCAAGATTAGAGTAACCAATTAGCACTAATCGAAATTAAAGTTGAAGCCTAGACGCTTGTTTGAAAATATAAAGTTTAAAGTTAAATAGAGCTTATAATTCTAAAATGTATTGTATAAAACACCTTGACTTGGTTAGTAATTTTCCGTACCCTATCTCTACCATTTCCATACACTACACCCATGGCCAATACAAATTAGGGAGAGTCCAATTGATCTTTTAGGAAGTCTATTTCGGGAATGCAAATTTAATATGCTCTACCACGTTCATGGCATTCAATTCCTTCATGAGATCAATTCACTAAAAATGTGCTTTATTTCTAATACTCGCATGCGTTATATATTTGATTTCCATTTACATAACTTCCAAAACGCATGTGTTTGATAGAGAGTGTGCCTAGGACTCTGAGAGAAAAATAGAGTGAAATCTAGTGAGATTAGAGTCGAGGCGAATTACATCCGAGCATTAGAGTATGTAGAATTTGATGCTATGCCATTGAGAGTGTGGGATTTACATTATGTGTTTCAATCATTTGAATGACTTTATGTTACCCACCACTCAGCGGTTTTCACATGTGTGACTCCTCATACGCACAACTCTTGTATATCTCATTTTATATGGCTTCGCAATTTGTTTTTAATTTTTAGTTTTAATTTTTTAGCTTTACGTTTGTGGGTATCGTAGCGGTAAACCCTCAGGAGACTACACTCCTCCTACTAGGGACACCTAGGGGTTTAAAAGGCTTGTGGCACGTGCTAAGTGCCATTGTTTCTCCCACGAAAGCGGACTAACCTAGTTTATGTTTTATTTATGCTTTAATAGTTGTTAATTTTTAGTTTTTGTTTTGCTCGATGACGAGCAAAAGTTAGGTTTGGGGGTCTGATCGCGCTCCAAATGTTCACATTTAGCGCTCCCTTTTCCTATCTTTTTGTGCTTATTCCTCGGGTTTAACGGATAAATAAGTGTTTCAGGTGATTAGGGAAGTTCAGGGGCAATTATGTCATTTTGGACAATTCAGGGATAAAAGTGCAATATTCGGGCAATTATTGAAGATTCTGTGAATAGAGGAAAGATCAGGGGTGCAAACTGTAATTCGCCAGCCAACGCACAGCAGTCAGCGCCACGTCAGCCCTGGACGACGTCGTTTTGACCCTCGTACACGTCAGCATGACGTCATTGATGACGTCATCACCTTCAGCTGCAAAACGGTGCCGTTTGGATGCCACCTGCGTCACACCTGACGTCAGCATGACGTCAGGTCGTCTTCCTCAAGCAACCGGGTCAGCCCGACCCGGTCAGACCCGACCCAACCGGTACCGACCCGGCAACTTCGGTGGTCATTTCCGACCATTTTTCGACGCCGTTTCCGGCGGCCGACCGCCCAGAATTGTTGCCGGAGCTCCTCCGGTCACTTTCCACCCACTTTTGGCCTCCCATGCAAAGGTTTTCAACTCCAACAAATCCTCCAAACCTCCATGGTTGAGCACACCTTCAAGCTCGGTTCAGCGGCCATTCTTCCGCCTTCCAGAGCATCCAAGCTCGCCAATTCTTGGCGGGTTCATGTGGAGACTTCATTCCCGCGGTCCAGAAGGTCAGAACTCGCCACCGTCTTCAAATTCTTTGCGGCGAGCTTCGGCGGCGGGCAAGAGGTCGCCATCCATGGATGACAAGCCCGCCCACTTGACCGACTTGAAGATATTTCCGTCCAAAACCTCCCCAAAACAGTCCCCTATATATAGTTTTCCTCCCCTAACCTAAACACTACCTCCCAAAATATCCAAATAGACACCTTACACTCCTATTAGCCTAAATTAGCTTAGAAGTAGTTAGTTTAGTTTAGTTTAGTTTAATGTAATTTCTCACCATCCACACCACCTTAGTTATGTAACTAAGTGTTGATGTTGGGTTTTGGTGTACTTTGTATATTATCTATGAAATATGTTGGTTTTCTATATTGAGTTTCAATTCATATATATGTTGAATTAATTAACAAGTTAATTAGCATATAATACAATTTGGACCATGCATGAATAACTCTTGATGCATGTGTCTTTATTAAATGTTAAAGACTATCCTAGGTTAATAGAAATCAACTAATTGATTGGATAATTACACTTGTACACCAAAATCCCAACATCCCAAGTCTCATTACCACTTTTGCAAAACCATTGCATTAGATGGTAATTAGTTTAATTAGTTAATTTAGTTAATTTAATTTAGATAATAGTAGTTGTAGTTTAGTTGTTAGATTAATTAGTTACTAAGGAGATGACAATCCTTAGTTGTAGTATAATTTAGATTAAAATGATCTTAGTGTAATTATAGTGTAATTTAATCAGTGACATCTTAGTTTAATTTAATCATTAGCTAGTTTAATTGCTTTCTTGCCATCCTTGTAGTTTAAATGCTTACATGCCATCCTCCACCATTTACTTTTAATGCATGTAAATAATGTAAATATGTGTAATTAGTATAAATAACATATAAGAACTAAAACCGATAAAAGATACCTCACAGAATCCCTGTGGAACGAACCGTACTAGCCGCTATGCGATCGTAACGATCCGTGCACTTGCGGATAAACACGACCACGCCACATTAATTACGATAGTTTATAGAACTATCCAGCAGCGATCAACAACCTATTGATAGAGTTCCTCTCTTAGACTCTAAAGAACCCGCTCCATGGGTTAGGAAACTCCATGATAAAGAAGATATCATTGGAGAAGTAAATGAGGGTGTTAGGACTAGACGTCAACTTGCTAATCTTATTAGCTATACATGTTACACCTCTCAAATTGAACCCAAAAAGGTTGAAGAAGCCTTAAATGATGAATTTTGGGTTCTTGCCGTGCAAGAAGAGCTAAACCAATTCGAAAGGAATGAGGTTTGAACTCTAGTTCCTAGGCCTAAGACCACTAATGTCATAGGCACTAAATGGATATTTAGGAACAAATCCGATGAGGATGGCAACATAGTGCGGAACAAGGCTAGACTTGTAGCACAAGGGTACTCTCAAATTGAGGGTATCGACTTTGAGGAGACTTTTGCTCCCGTTGCCCGCTTAGAGTCTATTAGGCTTCTCTTGTCCATCTCTTGTGTGCACAAGTTCAAATTGCACTAAATGGACGTCAAGAGTGCCTTCCTCAATGGCTTCTTGCAAGAGAAAGTGTTTGTTAAACAACCTAAGGGGTTTGTGGATGCACACCACCCCAACCATGTTTATCGCCTCAAGAAGGCACTTTATGGGTTGAAACAAGCACCGAGGGCTTGGTATGAGCGCCTAACTCAATTTCTTGTTGACAATAACTACACAAGAGGTAGTGTTGACAAGACGCTATTCATCAAGAGAGACAATGATGAGCTTTTCATAGCTCAAATATATGTTGATGACATAGTGTTTGGCTCCACCAACAACACCAAAGTCCAACAATTTGTTGATGTCATGTCTCATGAATTTGAGATGAGTCTTGTTGGTGAGCTTAGTTACTTCCTAGGTTTGCAAATTAGGCAACTAGATGATGGGATTTTCATATCCCAAGCCAAATATGCCAAAAACCTAGTGAAGAAGTTTGGTCTTGAAAAAGCCAAACATTGTGATACTCCTATGAGCACCACTTTGAAGCTAAGCAAGGATGCTAGCGGTAAAAGTGTGGACCAAACCTTATATCGTGGCATGATAGGGAGCTTGCTCTATTTGACCGCAAGTAGGCCCGATATATCATTTAGTGTAGGAGTTTGTGCTAGGTACCAATCCGATCCCAAGGAGTCCCATCTCTCTTCGGTTAAGAGAGTCATTCGCTTTGTGAATGGGACTTCTAATTATGGGATTTGGTACTCATTTGACACTAATCCTAGTCTTGTAGGATATAGTGATGCGGATTGGGCAGGAAATTATGATGATAGGAAGAGCACATCGGGCGATTGCTTCTTTCTAGGCAACAACTTGGTGTCTTGGTTTTGCAAGAAGCAAAACTCGATTTCCTTGTCCGCGGCCGAGGCCGAATACATAGCCGCGGGGAGTGGATGCACTCAACTTATTTGGATGAAGCAAATGCTAGTAGACTACGGATTCAATCAAGGTACTCTCACTCTCTTTTGTGATAACATGAGTGCTATTAATATTTCCAAGAATCCGGTTCAACATTCTAGAACTAAGCATATTGACATCCGCCATCACTTCATTAGAGAGCTTGTTGAAAATAAATGCATAGTACTTGAACATGTAGGTACTAATGATCAACTTGCGGACCTATTTACTAAACCCTTAGATGCTACTCGATTTAAAACACTCAGTAGATCTATTGGGATATGTCTTGTGGAGTGATGTGTTCTATGATTAACCCCATATGGGGAACTCAAGCAAAGAGAGCTATTTTGCATTCTTGTAACTTGCAAAAAATTTGAAATAACTTATGCCTCTTCTTTTGATTGCTTGAGTAAGCTTGGTTGTACATATGTATATATGTTTTCAATTCTATAAGTGTGAACCTTGCTTGTTTACAATCCATGTCATATTTATGTTCAAACATGCATTTTTGGACTAGGAGATTTACATAGGAAGTATGATGTGAATGACCTATAGTTATCTCCATGACATGATGTTTCTTAAATAACATGCTAATGCTTAATGAAAGAGCATGAAATTCATACAACATGCTCACATGAAAAGCATGAATTGATGATTGCATATTCTTAAAAATGCAAAACTTGTGTGAAAGCTAATGAGACTCAAAATGAATAAAGGATCTTGTATCCGTTCAAAGGAATTTACATTCCAAATGTCTCTCTTTCTTTATTAGTTGAACATGGTTACTATCATACGGATATCTTATCTGGAAAAATCAAATAGGGTGCAAAGTCGCTCATGCCATGTTTCGCTTATAAAGTTGGATATAGTTGCTCTTAAATTGAAATCAATAATCTCTATATCTTTGCTTTTCCCATGACATTGGTGAAATTGGTTTGAATTCAAATTAGAAACCTTTGTCATTTGCTTTGCCAAATACCATTGTATTTTGGACTTGAATGCTATATGTCTTGTATGCAAAGCATGTTGGATTCACACATTTTCTCAAATAAATCTCCTTGTTTCTCTCAAATTAATTGAAGTGCATAAAGTGACTTATATGTATATGCAAATCTTGCATGCTTCTATCTCTCGTTGCTATGAGTGACCCGGTTGGGGACTACTCCTTTGCCTATATCATGACAAAAAAGGGGAGTAGGATATGGTAAGGGGAGTAAGGGGAGTTGCAAAATATAGAAGCTATTGTGCACTTTGGGGAGAACATACATTGAGGGGGAGTAACCCTTTGAGGGGGAGCATTGCATTTATCATACATTGCATACATTTGGTAATGTTGTGCCTAAATTCTAAAAATGCAAATGCTTGGTATTGTTCTCACATGATTAATCTCACACTTTTCTTGTATTGGAAATGTTAGAAACTCTTTTCAGGGATTGATTATTCTACAAGAGGATTGAAGACTTCAAGTTGCATTCTCTTATCTCTTTGTAATGTAGAATATCATTGTAGTCCCGTAGTTTCTATTTTTTTGTGAGGAACCATGTGAGTGGTGGTTTTGTCACGAAATAGCCAAAGGGGGAGATTGTAAGGTTCCCAATTGTTGATTGGCTAATTTCGTGGACAAACCACATGTTGGGGTACTTTGTAAGGGTAGCTTAGGTATTGGTTTTATTGTTCGAAGCCCTTTGAAGACCTTGTGTTGATAAGCACCGAAGGTAATTTTCTTAGTGCTTACTTGTCTTGAAGAGATAGCTGCACACACTCACAACTCATGCATATGTTTAATCTTTGTATGTTGTGTTTCTTTTTGTTGTGCATCAATGCCTATTTACATCTCTTCTTGCATGTTAAATGATTGCATCTAGCTTATTAATTGCCATATCTTGTTAAGCATTAGGTTGCATTGTTTTCACACTCACACGTGCACTTATTGCATGTTTCTTTTGTGTGAAGTGGCTAAGAAGGCTTGCCCTTCCAGTGCCGCGGTTGCCTAATTTTGGCATACCGCGGCATGCAAGCGACAGAGACTTCCAGGTCTCTGCCGCGGTTCCACAACCGCGGCAGTCGAGCGACAGCAATGTATTTGTTGTGCCGCGGTTATAGTGCCGCGGTTGCACAACCACGGCAGGCGAGCCACAGAGATTTTTTTTAGTACGTTTTTCCAAAACGACCACACTTCACTTATGGCCCCTATATATATAACACTTTGACTTTAGGTCAGCCAAGAGAGTTCAGATCAGATTTCATACTTAGGAAATTTTTCAAAGAGAAGAAAAATTCAAGAACTCATTTTTAATCACTCAAACACTTGTTCCATGATCATCAATCATCATCTAGCATCATCTTAGATCATCTAGATGTCATCTAGCATGGATTCTTCATCATACTTTGCTTGGTAAGCTTTTCACTAATATCTTACATATTTTGTGTTTCTCTTATCTAGCAATCTCAAATTAATTACTTGTATGTTATTTTATATACTTTGAATACAAGATTGAGATTAGTATGATGTATGTTTGAGAAGTTGTATTGTGCTAGCATATTAGGTTTTGTGCTTAATATTGATTAGCTAAACTAATTGACATGTCATTTAGTTTTGATATCTAGGATTGTTCTTAATTGCAAATTAATCATCTTAGATAAGCATATAGGGTTTCCCTTGCTCTATGTTGCATTTTGGATATTCACATATATTCACTTAGGGTTGTATTCTCTTCAAGAGAAAGTAAGTCTTGTGTGTAGCAACCGGGAATAGGTTGCTTAGATCGCAAGCAAATTGGACTAGGTTCACTCATACCGGGATTAGGTAGGTGTGTGATTACTTCCGGGATTAGGTTGTAATCGTTTGCACATTTAGTGGATTCGAGGTTCGAGTGTGGCTTACTTACATAGCCTGTGGTTTTTCCCATGAGGGTTTCCACGTAAAAATCAAGTGTTGATTTAATTTCCGCACCATATTACACTTGCTTGTTTATATTATCTTGAGGGTAAATTCGTAATTTTGACTAACACGAAAAATTGGGTAAAAAGCGTAAAATCTATTCACCCCCCCTCTAGATAGTTTTATACACACCGTGCATTAATTTGTTTCAATGGCAAACATTTTCATTCTTTCTAATCCACCTAGAAACAATCTTAGCTTTCTTAGTGGTCTTTGGTACATGGGCTCTAGATGTTTTAGGACATGCATAACAATATTATCATTCCTAGGAACATGCATCATGGCTCTTTTCTTTTTCTTCTCAATCATGCTTCTAGTTTTGCACATTTTAATATATCAAAAGCAATGTGGTCTAATATGACCATCAAATCCACAAAAATGACATATAGGAGTAAAATAAGGAATCATACCTTGTCCTTGTCTTTGTGGATGAATGGGTTT
Source organism: Acer saccharum (assembly GCA_030490815.1). Lineage (NCBI taxonomy): Eukaryota > Viridiplantae > Streptophyta > Magnoliopsida > Sapindales > Sapindaceae > Acer > Acer saccharum. Next base: position 12,584,269 of record CM059874.1, read on the forward strand.
AATCCATCTTCATTGTTGAACCGGTCTAGATTGCTTCCTTGCTTGAGGTTGCATGATTGGTCTCTTTCCTTTGTGAGCCAATTGTGGAGGAATGTTAGCTTGAGGGACCCTAGGGGGTTGAGCTTGAGGTTGTCTTCTTGACCCCATCTTCACTTGTGCATTTGAACATTGTCCTAGTTCTAACTTCTTCCTAGGAATTTGCACAAATGAAGTTTCTTCGTTCCTCAAACTCTTGACAAACACGGTCTTGTTAGAGGTTGAGATCTTCTTGCCATCTTCATACCCAAGACCCCTCTTGTCACATGGACTCTTTCCAACACCAAGCATATGGTCAAGCTTCTTAGTGCTAGAATCCATCCTAGTCATAGACTCTCTTACTTCTTCAAGCTCCCTCTTTAGGCTTTCTTCATTCCTCCTAGATAAGACTAACTCCTCTCTTAACTTATCTTCCATCTTCTTGAATTTTTCCACTTGTTCACTTAAGTGGTCATTATGAGATGAAAGCTCAAGATTTTCTTCTCCCAACATCTTGATCTTTCTTGTGCTCTTGATTGCTAAATCATTAAACTCGGCATGGTATTTAGCAAGCACCTTTTTCTCCATAAAACCATTTATGGAGTTAGAAGAGGAATCACTTTCTTCTCCACTTGAGTCATTTTCCTCTTGACTCATTTCCTCTCTTTCACTAGCACTTTTGCTTTTATGGGAGGAGGCAAAAGCTAGGAGATTAGCTATGAGCTCTTCATCATCCGAAGACTCATCTCCCTCAATGGAGTCATCACTACTTCCACTCCAAGTGGCGCCCATCACTTTTCCCTTTTTCTTCTCATTGTGATTTGCACATTCGGGGGCAAAATGACCTATGCCACCACACTCGAAACATCGGACCCCTTTCCTTTTGGTCCTTTCTTGCCTAGGTTCAAGCTTCTTGAAAGAACCCTTTTTCTTCAAATCTTGACCTTTTGATCCAAAGCCCTTTCTTCTAAACTTCATAACCTTGTTGAACCTTTTTACAAACAAGGCAAGGTCTTCATCCGAGTCAATCTTCTTTGCCTCCTGATCGGTCATTTATTGTATATGTTTTTTATCCCCATTCCTCCAATCAATTGCTTGTTTCTTGAGTCTTTTTGGGATTTAATTTGTGTGTTTGAGCATTTTTCAGGTTATTGGATCCAAATGATATGTTTGAAGTATTTCAGAGAAAAAATGTGATTTTGGTAGATTTTAGGGACTTTTATGCAAATGGCCATCAACCATCATGAAAGACCGCTGTCAATTTCCACACAGCGGCATGCAAGCGGTGCAAAAACAGTGTATACCGCTGCGGAACCGCTCTGGCTCTCGCAGCGGTAGCGCAGCGGTAGCCCGTCTCAATGCAGATCATCAATATTACGGGGCCCATATCTCTCAGCTCCGATTGAACTGTGTGTCCTGCCACCTATGGATTTGAAGCCCCGGAAGTCTAGTTTCCAATCCAATTTACGGCTTGTCGATCCGAAGTTTGTAGAAGAAGTTATGTCCGTTTTAGTGCCAAAAGGTCAGATCAGTCAGTCATAAAATCCGCGAATACTTTTGGGATTTGTTTCGCAAGTTGTCGGAACGGGAAATATTACCTTCTTGGACATGTGTGAGAGTCTTGGGAAGCAAGTAGACATCTAATCCTTATCTTCCTTCAATAAGTAATCAATTTGGATGGATTAGGAAAGAAATAGAATTCCAAATAGGCTTGTATTCTCAAAGGGAATAGATTTCCTTGTTGTTTTAGGTCATGGCCTTGCATTTACACCTATTTAAACCCCTTTGAAACTTAATTTCGGGAGACCAGCTAGAGAGCCAGCCAAGGGAGGTCCCAAGCCACCAAGGGGGCCGTCCCCCATCACCATCATTCATCTTTATACATAGAAGATTCGAAGACGAAGGAGTTGCCAACATTGGAGATTTGAAGAATTCGATGAAGACGTTCAATGGGTTTTATCTTTTTCCCCTCTTGTTTCTTTGTTTCTAATATGTGTAACTAACTCCATACTAGGGAGTCAATGTGAACCTCTATGAATACTCTTTGTTAGAATTGACTATATTTCCATTAATTCAAGTTTTGATTTATTCAATTCATTCTAAGTCTTAATTCTTTATTTGTGTTAATGCATGATCATACGTTGGCATGAATTTAGGGTTTTGATAATTTAACAATTAAGTTTGGAGTGTTGATCTACACGTAACCTTAATTAATATTCAATTGAATGGGTAAAACTGATCTTAGCATTGATCTATGCAAGTAGGTTTTGGTTCATTAGTTTTTGCACTTAATGGGTTCTCGGTTATAGTTTGCGCCATTGATCTATGGGTAAATTATAATTGAGAACACTTGATTCATCCCAGGATCATACGGTAACAATCATAAATAAGATAAGAACGAACCCTTAACTTGAGTTACATCTTTTATCAAAAGTCAGTTCGAAGCATTGAGTAAACATAGTTGGGGAGCATTGATGACCTAGTCCTCTCACCTCTTGATCACATTCACATATTCTTGTTAATTGCTTTCTTAGTTTAATTTAGTTAATCAATACTCAATCAATCAATTAATCTCAAATCTCTTGGATACTGTTAATTGCTTAGCTTTAATTAGAATTAGTTATAACTAGTAAATCACTTTTCCTCGTGGGAACGATCCCTACTTGTCGCTGTACTTATCTCACGATTCGTGCACTTGCGAGTTAGGTTTTTATAACACGATTTTACACATCACCTCCTTTTCATCCTTGGAGGCTTTTAAAGCAATTCCTTTTTGCTTTTTAGTGGGTGTGGAGATAGGACATTTCATAGACTCATAAGCTAGAAGTCTCCCAATCACCTCACTCGGCTTCATATCCTTATATCCACTATTTTCTTTTAAAGCCATTACCTTCGATTCGAACCTATCGGGGAGAGATCTCATAATCTTTTGCTTGATTCTCCTCTCCGAATATGGATCACCAAGTTGATGACTTTGGTTGACTATGTCCATCAACTTGATCTCGAAGTCGTTGAAGCACTCATTCTCCTCCATCTTAAGCATCTCAAATTGAGTTTGGAGGACTTGAAGCTTAGAGTCCTTCACCACTTCGGTTCCCTCATGTGCAATCTCTAGGATGTCTCATGCCTCCTTAGCTATCCTAGTATTTCGAATCAATTTATATTGATTTTCGTCCATTGCACATAGGATGGCATGCATCGCCTTCCTATTCCACTTTAAAGCATCAAACTCTTGCGCGTTCCATTGCGCTTTAGGCTTTAATACTTCTTCTCCTCCTCCACCACCGGGAGTCATCTTGGGTAGATCATATCCGTGTAGGGAAAAATACCAAAGAAGTACACGCAGCGGAAGCGATACTAAAAAATTAGATTTAGTGACTTTTAAAAATTTTTCCTTTATGAACCTTAAACCCTTTAATTAATTAAACATACATATACAATAACAAAAAGTAGAATACCTTTTGTTGCGTGATCCGATTGACTTACGTCGATGGTAATCCGCAAGATCTTCAATCCTAGCACGAACGTGGATCACCTAGGAGCATGGTCTCCCTTTTCTTTGAATTGCAAACCTGTGAATGGACAAAACAAACTTTTCTTTTCTTTGTTAGTCACAAAAACAATCAAAAGAATGACTAAGATTATTCCGGTCACTTTTGAGTTCTCAATCTAATGATCGAAACTCGCGTGAACCTAGATCGATATCGTATACACAAGCTTATTGATGAATAAGCAAATAGTATACTATCAAAAAATAATCTAACACTCCTTTTTGTTTTAGTAGAATAAAAAGCTTTCTATGAACTAAGAAGAAGAAGAAATTTGTATCATGAACACATGTGTGTTGTGGCCGAACCCTATAGCAAGAATAATATAGGGTGGCCGAATTTTGTTTCCTTTCTCCTTTAGGGTTGCCGAATTCTATGTAGTTGTGTATTAGGGTTGGCCAAATTTCATCATGTCACTTATATAGGGTGACCGAAATTCAACCCTAGTTCTTTTCAACTTTTTTAGACTTCAAACCCTAATCTAACTCATAGATATTTTATTCTATTCTTTTGACTAAATAAAAAGACTCCTTATTTGATTAAATAAATAAAATTAATTATTTATTTCCTTATCAAACAAGTCTTTTACTTTTAGGAAATATATTTCCTGATTAGAAAAGATTTGTTTCTTTAATTAAACAATTAATTAATAAATTAATTAATTCTTATTTAATTAAAACAAATGAAACAAAATAATATATTAGGTTAAAACTTTAACCTTGCCGCCCCACTTGAATAAAATTGGGCCTAATATTATTTTCTTATTTCATTTAATCCATTGGACTTTAAATAAAAAGCCCACATGTGAACCAGACCCATTCTTACTAAAAGAAACAAGCCCACATGTCTTTCATTAATATATTAATATAATTGAGCAGCCCATTACATAAATAATGTGCAAATTATATTCTTAATATATTAAATGCAATTCTAGATGGACCCTTAAATTGGTCCGGTAGAATATATCAAGTGAACCATGCAAGTCCGTGTGGATTGGGGATCTTGGTGGGCCATCTAAATTTAAGCTTCAATAGACATAACCTAATCACAATCAACAAATGATTCACTTAGGTCCGATCCATTAATTTTAACTCATTCCACTAAAGAGCTAAAACTGAACTCTTAAATAAAGATAGAAAAGGAAGATGTTCCTCATTCATACCCTAGACAATCATATTGGAGATAGTGTATCCTCGTGATTAATATCAGTAATCGCCAAAAGTTCATAGACCGCCTATAACTCTCCAAGTTACCATATTTACTCATATGACCACGTTTTGAACTTGGATATTTTGACTTGTCCAGAAGCCATGTTTTCAATAGACACTATCGAAAACTCAACGTTGAGATTTAATATCCAATTACCTCAAAACATCCATATGATGATATTATACTCTCATTTAATTAAATGGAGCCACGATGTCCATATCTATAAATGAAGTCCTCTATCGATTAACAAATGAATATCACAAAACTATCGAGGATAGACTATGCGATATAATCGTACTCATTGATAACTCAAATGATATCACTTGCAACCATAAGTCCATCATTTATCTCAGGATTAAGATAGACTCTCCGATTGTCCTGATAATGAAAAGACTTTAATCTACTGACGGTTATAGATGAAGTATTTTATTGTGATCCAGTTCAATGCACCCAGTGCACTAGATCCTTTTGCTCGAAGACACTCCGATGATTTTAGACTCATCATATCTCATTTGATCCCACTCAAATGCTAGCAAAAGAATTCTACAACTTTAACAAGATAAAGGTGCCCAACCTTTAACTTAAGTTGTGAACATTATTCAAGACTAACTAAAGAATTGTGTCTACCACATACATATCCAGATGTACGAACAATTCTTCTTTTCCCATAGTCTTTAGACCTTATGATTATTTACTTTGACAATTATAATATTAAACTATAAATGCTATACCATTTGTTAAACCAGAAATCACTTTATTAATATGAAAAAGATTGTTAATTACAACATTACACTCTTGCTATTGAGCATAATCCTAACAATCTCCCACTTGCGCTATAGCAAATGTGTCATATCTCTCAAGCCCATGTTCTCTAGATGCCCATCGAAACTCTTCTGAGGTGGAGCCTTTGTGAAGGGATCCGCTAGATTTTCTGCTGACGCGATTTTGGTAATCGTCACGTCACCTCTTTGAACAATCTCCCTTAAAAGATGATACTTTCTTTCAATGTGTTTACCTCTCTTGTGACTTCTTGGTTCTTTCGAATTAGCCACTGCTCCATTGTTGTCACAGTAGATAATGATCTGCTTATTCGCACTAGGAACCACTTCCAAGTCAATCAAGAATTGGCAGAGCCAAACAGCCTCTTTGGCAGCTTCGCATGCAGCAACATACTCAGCTTCCATGGTGGAATCAGCAATACAAGATTGCTTGATACTCCTCCATATAACTGCTCCTCCTCCAATAGTAAACACAGCCCTTGATGTGGATTTTCTGGAGTCAGAATCTGATTGGAAATTAGAATCTGTATACCCAACGGGAACCAAATCCCCTCCAGAGTATACAAGCATATTATCTCTCGTTCTCTTAAGATACTTGAAAATATGCTTGACTGCCGTCCAGTGATCAGGTCCAGGTTTCGATTGAAACCTGCTAACTATGCCAACAGCAAAACAAATATCTGGTCTAGTACAGAGCATTGCATACATGAGACTTCCAACAGCCGAGGCATATGGAACTCTACTCATGAATTGCTCTTCATGCTCATTCTTAGGAACTTGTTCCTTAGAAAGCTTGATTCCATGTCTGAAAGGTAACATACCTTTCTTGGAATCCTGCATGGAAAACCTAGACAAGATCTTGTCTATGTATGAAGCTTGGGATAATGCAATCGTTCTATTCTTTCTATCCCTTATTACTTGGATACCTAGTGTTGTATGTATAAACTCGCCCAACTGACACGTCATCAAAGGAGCTAACAAAAGGTTGCCACGTCATTCGTTGACCGGGTGAAGGGAAGAAGTTTGACCAGTCAGGATGAAAGAATAGCTTAGACCAGAGGGAAGTCAAAGGCATGGTCGCCAAAACCAAAAACCTACTCGCCGAATATAGAAGTGCACTCGCCAGATATGCAGTGCCCAGGAAATAAAAAGTACTCGCTGGACCAGCACACTGGGCTCGAACCGACTCGGCATAAACACAGAAGCAACAAGGAATCATAAGAAGGAAAGAAGACCCAATCTGCGACAGAAAAGGATCCTAATACAAATCAACAAGGGGAAACCCTAAATAAACATGTATAAATAGAATCACCTATCCCACGAGGAGGGGGTTCGGAAATAGAGAGAGAGAAAAGAGAGCAATTGTGAGAGATTAGAGTGTGTAACAAAGCAACGAAAACCTAGTATTATTCTTCTGCCCTCAGGGGCGCCGTGGTTTTTTCCCATTCAAGGGTTTTCCACGTAAAACTTGTCTTTTGCATGTGTTCTCAATTTTCTTGCTTCATATTAAATTGATTTAATTGTTGAGTGCGTGGCAATCCAAATTTCACCGTCAACAATTGGCGCTAGAAGAAGGGGGTTTTGAACGAAAAACTTCGAGGGACCCTTGCGAAGTCAGACAGCATGAACAACGACAGCGACAGAGATGGTAACTCCAGTGGAGATTTAGTTGTTGAACCAGCTGCGCCAATGGGAGACAGGGCAGTGACAGTTGGGGAGCAGTCAGCAGCAACGCCAGGAACTAGGGCGGCGGATCCCGGGATTTTGCAGCACTTCCAAGCCGCATTGGTAAACCTAATCAGCGAAGCCAGCAAAATAGGACTTTCGCTTCCCATAGGGTTAGGAGTCTCATCTCCTTACGAGTTAACCACCCCTGGAACCCATCCACCCGGAAGGCTGCGGTCAGAAGTTCATATCACAGTTCCCGACACTCAAGCAAGACAATCCACCGAGGAGACCCCCCAAGACCACATTGAGGATTTCGAGGGGAGAAAACAGAGGAAGGGAAAGGGTGTGATGAATGAAGAGTCCAGGGAGGAACGAGATCAGGTGCAAACACATGGGGTCAATTCCAGCGACACATACCAGCGAAACCGGCGAAGACACCGGTCCATCTCATCTGAGGACAAGAGTCCTCGTCCGCGAAGGGAGTTGCGATCTAAAAGAACGAAGCGGAGAAGATCCGAGAGCACTGAAGATCGAAGAAGCCCAGATGAGAGAGGCAATCATGGTAGAATGACAATCAAGAGTAGGCTCGATCCAGCAGGAGAACCAACTGGTCAGCGAGATGTCACCTTACAAGAGCTATCAAGAAAGGTTTCAGCAATGGCACGAAGGTATGGACGTAATGTATCCTCGGATGATGAGTCAGATAGCCCATTCGTTGAAACTATTGCTCGCACCCAATTTCCAGACAGGTTTAGAATGCCAACTATTGAGCAGTACAAGGAGAACAGGGATCCAAAAGAACATGTTCGCCGATTCCGCAATATCATGGCCCAGTATTCATCCAATGACGGGTTGCTGTGTCTCACCTTCCCGCAAACATTCGGCGACCTCGCCTCTAGATGGTTCGGAAGGCTTCCACCCGGAACCATAAGCAGCTTCTCAAACCTCAGCAAGGCATTCATAAGGCAGTTCATGGGAAGTGTCCAAAGAAGAAAGTCACTCGCCCATCTATCGAACTTGAAACAGGAACATAACGAATCAATCAAGAAGTATCTGGCCAGGTTTGGGAAGGAGGTAGCTCAAATTGAGGATGCCAGTGATGTAGCTGTAATCGCCGCTTTCACCAATGGGCTACAGAGTGGACGATTATCTTTTGACCTGCGAAGGGATAGACCTAAAACTTACGAAGAGATGATGGAAATAGCTGGCGATTATGCACTGGCAGAGGAGGAAGAAGTAGCACAAGGGGGTAGCTATGTGCATGGGCACAAGCCTAACTTGAAAACAGACCATAAGGACGACAAAAAGATGCAATCACGTGATCGCCAGAAGGATGAGAAGGGCCAAAAGGGATACTCAAGAGAGAGCAGGGGAAACACTCGGGCCAATAAGTTTCGAGGAAGGTACAACCATTACACCCCTTTAAATGGCGACCAGGAGGAGATATTGTCTGTGGTAGAAGACAAGGGACTCGCCAAATACCCCCGACAGCAATCAGCGAATGCAAGGAGAGATACAACTAAGTACTGTCGATTCCATAAAGATCATGGACATGAAACTTCAAAGTGTTTCCAGCTGCGCGATCACATCGAAAGCCTGATCAGAGATGGGCACCTGAAAGACTTTGCCTTGAAAGGGGACAAGCACGGGGGTCGCCAAGATAGCCGCCAAGGAAACGGGCAAGATAGGAAGAGTCCAAGGAGGAACAGTCCTAACGCAGCCATAAACACTATTTTCGGCGGACCTCACACTGGGAGGAGCAATCGAGAAAGGATGTCGGAAGTTCGAGAAGTGATGTATGAAGGCAGGAGCATGGAAGTCAATTCTGTGCAGAGAAACCCCAAGAAGGGGAGAGAAGGACATGATCCCATAACGTTTACAGCAGAAGACTCAGACGGGATTGATGCAAAGCCTAATGATGCAATTGTCGTGGGAGTTCGAATAGCTCATAGGGATGTCCTTCGAGTGATGATTGACAATGGGAGTTCGGCTGACATTTTAAGTGCCAGAGTGTATGATGAGTTGAGGCTGGACAGGAAAGATCTTGAACCATTCCATGTACCGTTAAAAGGATTTGGTGGCGCAGAGGTTAGGTCGTTAGGAACAGTGAAACTACCGGTAAGATTTGGAACAGCACCATGCCGGCGAACGATCCTGTTGGACTTTGTCGTCGTTGATATCCATAATTGGCCGTATAATGCTCTACTGGGCCGACCGTTTCTTAACAAAGCTCGAGCTGTAACCTCAACCCATGCACTGAAAATAAAGTTCCCTACAGAATTCGGCGTCGGAGAATTGAAGGGGGTCGCAGGAGATGGCTCGCCGCGCCAACCTGTCAATCTTCAAAGATAAAACAGGGATGGAAACTTTGAACATATTCGAAGTAGACACAGAGACGCAGGAGGATAATCCGGAAAACTTCGAACTGGACCCAAGAGACAAAACAAGCAGAGAAAAGGAGGAACCGACTGAGTCGATTGTTCTAGATGAAACAGAGCCAGATAAAACAGTAAAGATCGGAGCAAGGCTGACTGAACAGGTTAAAAAAGATGTGACGGACTTGTTGAAAAAATATAGGGGGATTTTCGCTTGGTGCCACGAAGACATGCCAGGGATTGATAGAAGCACAATTTCTCACAATCTGGCTGTGAATGAGAAATGCAAACCGGTAGTACAGAAAAGGAGAAGCTTCAACCCAGAAAGGAGTGCAGCGATAAAAGAGGAAGTGTCAAAGTTGCTCGCCGCAGGGTCAATTAGAGAAGTTAAGTACCCGGAATGGGTGGCGAATGTAGTCTTAGTAAAAAAGAAGAACAATCAATGGAGGATGTGCGTCGACTTCACCGACCTGAACAAAGCTTGCCCCAAAGACAGCTTCCCATTACCAAGGATTGACCAGTTAGTAGATGCAACAGCCGGACATGAGACGTTGAGTTTCATGGATGCATATTCAGGGTACAACCAGATAAAGATGCACAGGCCTGACGAAGAGAAAACGGCATTCACCACAGATCAAGGGTTGTATTGTTACACGGTCATGCCATTCGGCCTGAAGAACGCTGGGGCAACTTATCAGCGCTTGGTCAACAAGATGTTCGCCAGGCAGATAGGGAGAAATATGGAGGTTTATGTTGATGATATGCTGACAAAGAGTATTACCGCAGATAGACATGCAGATGACCTGAGGGAAACGTTCGACGTACTGGTCAAGTATGGAATGAAGTTGAATCCGGCAAAATGTGTATTCGGCGTACCATCTGGGAGGTTTCTCGGATATCAGGTGAACCAAAGAGGAATAGAGGTGAACCCTGAAAAAATCCAAGCACTAGCAAGAATGGTCTCGCCAAAGACTCTGAAAGATGTCCAAAAACTCACAGGGTGCCTAGCATCGCTGAGCAGATTCATAGCCAAATCAACAGACCGATGCTTACCATTTTTCAAAGCTTTAAAGAAGGGAAAAGGGATCGAATGGAATGAGGATTGCGAAAAAGCCTTCCAGGCCTTGAAAGACTACCTTGGACGGGCACCACTGCTATCAAAGCCAGAAACAGCCGAGACATTGTACATGTACTTATCCGTTTCTGAAGCAGCCACAAGTTCCGTGCTAGTACGACAGGAAGATGGAATCCAAAAGCCAGTATACTACACCAGCAAGGCACTGTTACCAGCCGAAACAAGGTACTCGCCGGCAGAAAAAATGGCACTCGCCCTAATAACAGCAGCAAGGAAGCTAAGACCATATTTCCAGGCTCATAGAATCAGGGTATACACCAACTGCCCACTGAAGTTAATCCTGCAGAAACCAGAGGTATCCGGGCGGTTAACAAAGTGGGCGATCGAATTAAGTGAATTCGATGTAGAATACCTCCCAAGGACAGCAATTAAAGCCCAGGCAGTGGCAGACTTCGTAGCAGAGTTCACTGAACCAAGCATAGAGGTGGCGAGAATGATGGTGGAGCAAAATAAGAAAATATTCAAATGGCAACTTCGCGTTGATGGCTCATCAAACACGCACGGCAGCGGGGCAGGTATAGTACTGACAACACCGGAAGGAGATTCAGTCGAATGTGCCTTGCGTTTCAATTTCAAAGCCACCAACAATCAAGCTGAGTACGAGGCGCTCATAGCAGGTTTAAAGATTAGCACAATCTTAGGTGCAGACGAGGTGGAAATTTTCAGCGACTCTCAAGTTGTTGTCAATCAGGTACTAGATGAATACCAGGCGAGAGAAGAAAGCATGATCACTTACCTGGAATTAGCAAGGGAGCTGTTAGAAAGATTCAAAGAGTATAGAATTGTTCACGTCCCCAGAGAAGAAAATGAAAAGGCCGATGCCTTAGCCAAACTGGCATCTGCCACGATCAACATCTGGCCCAACAATATCTCTATGATCCGCCTATTGCAGCCGAGTATAGTTAAAACAAAGGAAGTCGGGGCAGTCTTTGGCGAGAGGGACAGCTGGATCACGCCAATTAAAGAATATCTCGTCAACGATATACTTCCAAGTGACCCACTGGAAGCAAAGCGGCTAAAATACAGAGCAACAAGATACTCGGTACTCAATGGAGAACTATACAAGAGGGGATACTCGAGGGCACTGCAGAGATGTGTCGGGCCTGAAGAAGCAGAAGGTATCCTAAGAAGCATACACAGTGGAAATTGTGGGAACCACGCTGGGGGTGCCAGCCTAGCCCACAAAACATTGAGACAGGGTTTTTACTGGCCAACTCTGTTCGCCGACTCCAAAAGGGTGGCAGCGAGATGTGAAGCATGTCAGAAAATCGCCAATAACATCCGGCAACCACCTGAGCTCCTGCAAAGTATTACCTCGCCTTGGCCATTTGCCATGTGGGGAATAGACCTGATCGGCCCAATGCCAACAGCAACTGGAGGAGCAAAGCATGCCATAGTAGCCGTGGATTATTTTACAAAATGGGTAGAAGCCGAGCCATTGGTGCATATAACAGAAGCAAACACCATTAGCTTTGTGAAGAAAAATATCTTGTACAGATTCGGGATACCAAACACCATCATCACAGACAATGGGACCCAATTTGATGGCAGGAAATTCAGGGAACTGTGTGATAAGTATGGCATCAACAACTACTACGCTTCTCCAGCACATCCACAGACGAATGGCCAAACTGAAGCAGTGAACAAAATCATCAAGCACAACCTGAAAGCTAAATTAGCAACCAAAAAGGGGAGCTGGGCGGATAAGTTACCACAAGTGCTCTGGGCATATCGAACAACGGAAAGGGGTTCAACAGGCGAAACCCCGTATTCCATGGCTTACGGAGCAGAAGCTGTTATTCCCGTGGAAACATCATTCTCTTCACCAAGGGTACAACTCTTCCAGCCAGAAATCAACGTTGATATGCTAAAGTGCGGCCTAGATGAGTTAGAAGAAAGAAGAGAGCGCGCACAAATAAGGAATGCAGCGTACCAACAGAGGGTAGCCAGATATTACAACTCGCATGTGCGTGAAAGGAGGTTCACACTTGGTGACTTAGTACTGAAGAGGGTGAATCCGGGAACAAGAGACAAGGCTGCAGGATCACTCGCAGACAAATGGGAAGGGCCTTATAAGATTACGGGGATAGCTGGCCATGGAGCATATCGCATTACTCGAGAAGGATTTGGCGAGCTACCCCGTCCATGCAATGCGCAGTACTTGAAGATATATTATCCTTAAGGGACAAGTTAGATTCTTTTATTTCCTTCTATTTTTCTATTTAGCTTAGAGCAGTTGTTCGTTTTAGCATTTTTTCTTTATGACTGTGTTAATAAAGTTGCAGGAAGTATTCAATAAAGAGTAATTTATTACTAAAGAGATTCTCGATTCTGACTCGCCAAACGCAAAAGGCATTCGCCATCACACATAGCTATCATCACATGAAAACGAGCTTTATGCTCGCTGCAGCGATAACTGGCGAGAAATAAAAACTCAGGGCATGGTTGAATAAAACCTGCCAAAACACTGAGTACGCCAAAATACAGCAACGGCAGCTGAATAAAAGATGAAAACATGTTAAAGAAAAACTTGTGTATGGTCGGAAACATCCTGACAAAACACTGAGTACGCCAAAATACAGCAATGGCAGCTGAATATAGCTATAAAACACAATAAAAACTTGGTATATAGTCGGATACGTCCTGGCGAATACTAAGTATGCCGAAAACCCAGCAATGGCAGCTGAATAAAAAACAACAGTAAGCTAAAACAACACTTGGTGGAAAACCAAGCCAAAGCCAAAACTCAGCAAAGGCAGCTGAACGAAGAAAAACATATATATTCATAAAACTTTGTATTATTTACAAATGAATGGACAAAAATAAATTTATAGTCTTCCAAAAAACAACAGAAGAATCAACCGGCTGCAGGAGGGCCCTCGCTATCTTCCTCGTCTTCGATCTCCTCATCTGAAGGCCAAATGACTGCCTCATCCTCCGTTGGCATGAAGGGCTCATAATCTCTCCCAGCAACGGGACCCAAATCGGGCTCAGCACCAGAGCCAGAAAAGCTGCCCTTCTGACCCGAGTAGTAAGTATTGAAAGTACGCTTGCTGGGAATCTCAAGATGCATAGGATGAGGCTCAGTCCGGTTATAACGGCAGTGGGCTTTCCATCGTCTCATCTGGTCTTTAATCGAGTCCACGCCGTGGGCCATATGCTGCTGGAGGGACTTGTCAAAACGCTTCAGAGCTTTCTCATTGGAATGATCCTTCATGGCAAAGAATTTCTTCGCCTGCCTCATGCCTTTCTCAAATTCGCGCAACAAAAGCGCATCATAAGCAGGGGATCTCTTGAAGCGATCAACAGACTCAACCTCCAGCACTGCTTTCAAGTTTTCAAAAATGAGATCGCGGGAAGATAGCTGGTTACGTAAATCCGCCGCTTCCAGTTCAGCCTTCTCCTTAGCCTCCTCAGCTACCCGCTCAGCCTCCAAACGTGCTGCGAAGGATTCTTGACTCGAAGATAGGAGCTCTTCAACGAGCGAATTTCCTCCTCAGCAGCAGAAAGTTTTTCTTCAGCGGCTAGCCGAGCAGACAGATGACCGTCTGAGGACTCTCTCAACTGAGCGAATTGTTGAGCGTGGGATTCTTCAGCGGAAAGCTTCTCGGCCGCCAAAACAGAAGCGTGCTCGCGCAAGCGCTTAATTTCACGAGAAGCTTTGATCCCGAATTTATAACTATCGCCCATCTCAGACATCATCTGAGGAAGAAGACATCCAAAGTTAGAAAAAAGAATAAAAAATAAAAATACATAGAGATTTGCGGCGAAGAACTTACCAAGGAGTGGCAGTTGAAGAAAAACTCCATCTTCTTGTTGCAAGACTTATTTTTAACATGCCCCCAGCCTTCGCCGATATATACATCATTATTAGCCAAGTGGGAGCATATTTCAGTGGCAGAAAAATCAAAAAGGGACACGCTCCCTTCTTCAGCTTCAACCGGTCCGGTAGGAGGAACTTCACGGGCCGAGCCCGAACCGGAAGCAGAGGTCCCCGCCTGATGTGATGGGCCTGGCCGATCAGTCGACTCAGATGGGCCAGATGGCCTAGGTTGATCTGAGACACCTGGCTCGCCCACAACCACTGCAGGAGAAGCTGGCCGAGGAGAAGCTGGTTGAGAAGGAGCAGCAGGGAGAGTCTGTTCATTAACCCCCTCAGAGGGAGGCGCCGCCACATTCTCCGCTTCAGCAGACCTCTCCGGTTGGGCAGGAGGAGCCTCGGCGACAGCCGGCTCCTGAACATCCTCCTCATCAGAAGAGACAACAAACTGCACTACCCGCGAAGCCCGTTTAGGAGGTCGAGCTGAGTGATCAGGAGCACTTTCAGCAGGACGTTTATTCCTAGCTCTGGGAGCCAAGTCACTCGCGGGATCGAGGGGAGTCTCAGGAACATCCGCGTCAAAAATGGGGATGTCGCTAGCCACGCCTGAAACCCCCACCTTCTCCTTTCCTTTACGATTGGGGACTGTGGCAGCAGGAACAGTCGCAGCAGTACTCGCAGCAGGAGTAGAAGCCGCAGCGGGAGTACTCGCGACAACCTTCGGGCGAACAGGCGATGGCCCTGACTCAACACGCCTCTTGTCAACACTGCCGACCCCCCTTGAAGCACCTGCTTTCTCTTTGCCTTTACGGCTGGGGGTAACAGCTGCAGTTGCAGCGGGAGTATTCACAGCACCCCCCCTAGAAGCATCACCAGCCTCTTCGCCGCCGTCTAAGT
Source organism: Acer saccharum (assembly GCA_030490815.1). Taxonomy (NCBI): domain Eukaryota; kingdom Viridiplantae; phylum Streptophyta; class Magnoliopsida; order Sapindales; family Sapindaceae; genus Acer; species Acer saccharum. The sequence continues at coordinate 12,599,715 of CM059874.1, forward strand.
GATCATCACCGTCAGGACTAGCAATTCCATCCTTAGCCAAACCAGCAGCATGCCTCTTGCTGGCAGCCTCGGAATTCTTCACCGCCCGTGCTTGCAAATCGCAAACGGTGTCAAAATCACACACTGCAGGGAAAATAAAACCAAGTGTCAAACTAAGAGAATAAAATCAAGCGAGAAAGTAAAGGAAGAACAGAGCGAGACTTACAGCGAGGGAGCCTTGCGTGAAGCCGAGTAAAGATTTCAGAAGAAATCATCTTCTCCTCATCCAAGAGGAAGGACCTACCCCTCGAGTCCAAAGGAAGAACAGCCGCCAGCGGCCAGATGAGAAACCTCCCTATCCGTCAAAGCAGGGGCCGCCTTCGACCAGGCTTCAGGAGATGTGAAATGCCTGGGAACTTTCCTCGCCAAAAGATTGTGGCGATTGTGGGCAGGTACATTTCGACCCCACTCGCCGCTGGCGAAAAACCAACTGTTTTTCCACCTCTTGTTTGAAGTAGGGAAGCCCCAGATGAAACCCTTCTTCTTCTCGTCACTGGAGACCTCGACCTGACCAGGGTTCGCCACACCCTCGGGAATCCAGTTCTCCACCGGCGAGGAAAGGAGAAAGTATGTGCCACCATTGCCCGCCTGTCTCAAAGTATAAAAATGGCGGATCTCACGAGGCGTAGGAGGCCCGTAACCCTTCAGCTTCCACATAAGACACAGGCACATCAGTATCCTGTAACTATTTGGGGCGAGCTGGGCCGGTGCGATTTGAGCCTCCGCCAAAAACCTGGCAATAAAAGGCTGAAGGGGGAGAGTCACCCCACAACTGAGCATAGCTCCGTAAATGGCGACCGCATTTTCAGGAGGATTCCACACAGCCCGGTCGCCAGGTAACACAAGAGTCACCGAGTCTGGAATATCGAAACGACTCTTGTATTTACGAAGTTCGCCCTCGCCGACCACATTTACTTCTGTGTCGAAAGAACATGGGCGAGCTGACGAGAAAAGCAGCCTATCCCTCTGATGATCTTCAACATCAGAATCAACGACCGTCTGCACATCCAGCAGAGATTCGCGAGGAGCCCTAGTGGAGCGTCGTTTACTACTTGCAGTTTTAGGAGATCTCGTCATTGCTGGAGAATCACTGTCAAAAGATGGAGGAGAGATGTCAGGATTAGAAGCATTCTCAAAAAATGGAATATCAACGGAAATCGGGACCGGAGAATCTGGACGAAAGTTGCGAATCAGAGATTCAATTTTGTCCGCAGTACACTTATCACCAAGCTCCATAGCTTGCATCATCCGATTAAAAAGAAAAGAGCGCAAGGAGGGATCCATGAGAACTCACCAGAAAACCCTAGACTCGCAAGGTGTGCAGAAAAGATCAGGAGACACGGAGAAACAAGAAGAGGCAAAATCCGGTGAATCAACCGACAATAAAAGGCACAAGAAAAGGACTGTAGTTAGCTCTCGTAGAAATAAAAGAGACGAAAGCAGGAGATCAGCTGTTCTTTCTTCTGCTCTGATAAAAATACGATGAAGCAAGTAAAGAGAAAGAAGAGAGACGATCGGGCCTTAAAAAGAGGGAATTTCGAAATTCAAAAAAAGAGCAATCAAGTACAATGAGGCGTATTTAATGGGAATGACGGCCACTATTACCAAACCGCGACGGTCACCACCCGATAAGTGACATGTGGCATCTTGGGGAAAACCAAGCCGTCAGAACGTCCCTTCACCTGTCAAGCAAGTGGAGACGCCAGAAGTTATGTGGTTCAGATTGAAAGCGTGCACCGGAAGAATTAATTAATGAATACAGCGCGTGGTTAAAAGGAGAAGTTATTGCAAAAATGCGTTGAAATCTCATAAACATAAATATAAATACTGCTCGCAGAGGCAAACGAAGTAGGAAGGACAAGTCATTCGCCCAGCTCGAAGTATTTATGGGGGTATTGTTGTATGTATAAACTCGCCCAACTGACACGTCATCAAAGGAGCTAACAAAAGGTTGCCACGTCATTCGTTGACCGGGTGAAGGGAAGAAGTTTGACCAGTCAGGATGAAAAAATAGCTTAGACCAGAGGGAAGTCAAAGGCATGGTCGCCAAAACCAAAAACCTACTCGCCGAATATAGAAGTGCACTCGCCAGATATGCAGTGCCCAGGAAATAAAAAGTACTCGCTGGACCAGCACACTGGGCTCGAACCGACTCGGCATAAACACAGAAGCAACAAGGAATCATAAGAAGGAAAGAAGACCCAATCCGCGACAGAAAAGGATCCTAATACAAATCAACAAGGGGAAACCCTAAATAAACATGTATAAATAGAATCACCTATCCCACGAGGAGGGGGTTCGGAAATAGAGAGAGAGAAAAGAGAGCAATTGTGAGAGATTAGAGTGTGTAACAAAGCAACGAAAACCTAGTATTATTCTTCTGCCCTCAGGGGCGCCGTGGTTTTTTCCCATTCAAGGGTTTTCCACGTAAAACTTGTCTTTTGCATGTGTTCTCAATTTTCTTGCTTCATATTAAATTGATTTAATTGTTGAGTGCGTGGCAATCCAAATTTCACCGTCAACAATCCTCTAATGAACAATAAATCCTACATTCCTTACGGAATTAGGAGAGGGCTCATATTGTTCAAGCCCCGAATCAACCCTTAAGGGAACTACCATCTACTTCTCGCAAGAAGGAGTGGATTCCACTATTGTGTACAAACCTTCCCAGCCACAAGCCAAACCGCGATCCCAACATACGGAGCATATTGATCGGGAATACAACTCTGACCTCACCCATGGTATATCAAAGACCACGATCTAACCTGAAGGAGTCGATAAGACACTCAGGATTAAGATCACCCACATATAGCCATCAATTGTCGATATATATGAATCTCATCATGTAACGGATCTTGGTGAGAGATTCATATAGATCGTGGCCTAGTCTTATATGATCACATCATACAAGGTGCCTCCATTCTCATATCACCATATGAATGATCTAGGGTAAGATCACCGTACATTACGGAATGGACTGCATGTAGGGAAAAATACCAAGAAGTACACGCAGCGGAAGCGATACTAAAAAATAAGATTTAGTGACTTTTAAAAATTTTTCCTTTTATGAACCTTAAACCCTTTAATTAATTAAACATACATATACAATAACAAAAAGTAGAATACCTTTTGTCGCGTGATCCGATTGACTTACGTCGATGGTAATCCGCAAGATCTTCAATCCTAGCACGAACGTGGATCACCTAGGAGCGTGGTCTCCCTTTTCTTTGAATTGCAAACCTGTGAATGGACAAAACAAACTTTTCTTTTCTTTGTTAGTCACAAAAACAATCAAAAGAATGACTAAGATTATTCCGGTCACTTTTGAGTTCTCAATCTAATGATCGAAACTCGCGTGAACCTAGATCGATATCGTACACACAAGCTTATTGATGAATAAGCAAATAGTATACTATCAAAGAATAATCTAACACTCCTTTTGTTTTAGTAGAATAAAATCTTTCTATGAATTGAGAAGAAGAAGAAATTTGTATCAAGAACACATGAAGTGGCCGAATTCTATACTTGTCAATATATAGGTGGCCTAAGTTTGCTTCTTCTTTTTTATTAGGGTTGCCGAAATCCTAACCTAGAAATAACTAGGGTTACCGCAAAATACATGCCCACCATAGGCTTATGTTGCACCCTAATTTCCATCTAGTTTTTAAGACATCAAACCCTAATCCAACTCATAGATCTTTAATTCTTTTATTTTGACTAAATAAAAAGACTTCTTATTTGATTAAATAAATAAAACTAATTATTTATTTCCTTATCAAACAAGTCTTTTACTTTTACTTTTAGGAAATATATTTCCTGATTAGAAAAGATTTGTTTCTTTAATTAAACAATTAATTAATAAATAAATTAATTCTTATTTAATTAAAACAATGAAACAAAATAATATATTAGGTTAAAATAACCCTTGCCGCCCCACTTAGAATAAATGGGCCAAAATATTATTTTCTTATTTCATTTAATCCATTGGACTTTAAATAAAAAGCCCACATGTGAACCAGACCCATTCTTACTAAAAGAAACAAGCCCACATGTCATTCATTAATATATAAATATAATTGAGCAGCCCATTACATAAATAATGTGCAAATTATATTCTTAATATATTAAATGCAATTCTAGATGGACCCTTAAATTGGTCCGGTAGAATATATCAAGTGATCCATGCAAGTCCGTGTGGATTGGGGATCTTGGCGGGCTATCTAAATTTAAGCTTCAATAGACATAACCTAATCACAATCAACAAATGATTCACTTAGGTCCGATCCATTAATTTTAACTCATTCCACTAAAGAGCTAAAACTGAACTCTTAAATAAAGATAGAAAAGGAAGATGCTCCTCATTCATACCCTAGACAATCATATAGGAGATAGTGTATCCTCGTGATTAATATCAGTAATCGCCAAGAGTTCATAGACCGCCTATAACTCTCCAAGTTACCATATTTACTCATATGACCACGTTTTGAACTTGGATATTTTGACTTGTCCAGAAGCCATGTTTTCAATAGACACTATCGAAAACTCAACGTTGAGATTTAATATCCAATTACCTCAAAACAACCATATGATGATATCAGGAAAACCAACTTGTCGCCTTTAATCCTTTTGTATACACAAGGTTCGTCAGGATTCTGAATAAATCCAAAACCTTTGACAGCTTGATCAAACCTTATGTTCCAGGATCTGGATGCTTGCTTTAATCCATATATGGATTTCTGCAACTTGCATATCTTATCCACTTGGCCCTTTTCAATGAAACCCTCTGGTTGCATCATGTAGATGCTTTCGTCAAGACTTCCATTTAGGAAAGCTGTCTTGACATCCATTTGCCAAATCTCTAGATCTAAAGATGCTGCAATGGATAAGAGTATCCTAATGGATTTAAGCATGGCCACAGGAGAGAAGGTTTCCTCGTAATCGATACCTTCTTTCTGTGTATACCCTTTAGCTACCAATCTAGCTTTAAAGGTTTCCACCTTTCCATCCATACCTCTTTTCCTCTTGTATACCCACTTGCACCCAATGGGTTTTATCCCTTTAGGCAAGTCTACAAGGGACTAGACTTTGTTATCGAACATAGATTCAATCTCGGATTGCATTGCCTTTTGCCAATGGCGACTATCAACATCCTCCATAGCTTCCTTGTACGTATAGGGATCATCGTCTTCCGGGAGATTCTCCACTGATTCTCCCAGACCGATGTATCTTTCGGGTTGTGTTCTAACCCTCCCACTACGACGAGGAATGGTAGGTTGTTGATCTTGTGTTGGATCGGAACTTACAATTGGGTTAGGTTGTGTAACCTCTCGTGGAATTGTATCTCCTGACATCTCATTCAGGACAATTCTACTTCTAGGCACAAAATCATTCATATAGTCCTTTTCCAGAAATTTAGCATTTGTCGAAACAAATACTTTAAGGTCTGAAGGACTATAGAAATAATATCCTTTAGTTTCTTTTGGATACCCTACAAATATACATGTTTCTGAACGGGACTCTATCTTTTCTGTCTTTCCTTTTAACACATGCGCAGGACAACCAAATATCCTTAAGTGTTGTAAACTAGGCTTGCGCCCAGTCCACAACTCATGCGGTGTTTTAGGAACAGACTTAGATGGTACATCGTTTAGAATGTATATAGCAGTTTGTAAAGCATATCCCCAAAAAGAAATAGGAAGTGTTGAATAACTCAACATAGACCTAACCATATCCAAAAGAGTTCTATTTCTCCTTTCTGCTACCCCATTCTGTTGAGGTGTACCTGGTGCAGAAAACTGAGAAACTATCCCATTATCAATAAGATATTGCTGAAACTCACCAGATAGATATTCTCCACCACAATCAGATCTCAAGATTTTTATGTGTTTCTCAAGCTGATTTTCCACTTCAGCTTTGAATGCTTTGAACATGTCAAAAGCATCCGACTTATGTCGCATGAGATACACATAACCAAATCTCGAGTAATCATCTGTGAAGGTGATGAAGTACTCATATCCACCTCTAGCTTGAATGCTCATAGGTCCACATACATCAGTGTGTATCAATCCTAAACATTCAGTGGCTCTTGCACCTTTGGCAGAGAACGTCCTTTTGGTCATTTTACCTTCCAAACAAGATTCACAAGTTGGTAGATCATCAACCTTTAAGTCACTTAAAGGTCCGTCACTTACCAATCTTTTAATCCTGTTAAGGTTAATATGACCTAAGCGTAAATGCCAAAGGTAGGTTTCATCTATTGATAATTTTACTCTTTTATGATTAGGTTCCGTTAATTCTGTGTCTAACGAGTGAGAGATATTTCTATGCAAAAAGAATAAGCCGTTTTCCAATGTACCTTTGCAAATAAATTTGTTATTCTTACTAATAATAAAATCTTTATTAAAAGTAACCGAATATCCAAATTTATTCAAACAAGAAACTGAAATTAAATTTCTCTTGAATTGAGGTATATAATAAACGTCTATCAAATCTAAATGCCTAAAAGAATCTAGATTAACTCTAATATCTCCCACTGCACTTGCAGACACTAACGTTCCATTGCCCAAACGCAAGTTGATTTCATTCTTATTCAACTTTCTCCTTTCTTGGAACCCCTGTAAGGAATAGCAAACATGATTTGTGGCTCCAGAGTCTATGATCCAAGAATCTGTAGAATCTGCTAGAAAACATGTTTCAAGATAATTAATATTACCTTGTTCCTTCTTGTTCTGGGACTTTGGGCAATTTCTTTTCCAATGTCCCTTTTCACCACAAAGGAAGCATTTCCCTTTGATCTTGGTTACTTTCTTGGTCTCCTTCTTGGTAGGCCCAAGTTGCTTTTTCTTCTGTTGTTTCTTGACCTTCTGACGGGCCTTAACAGTAGCAACTTTACCAACCATATGAATCTGAGATTCACAAGTAGGAGCAGGTAGTTTAGGAGCAGACAGAATAAACTTATGTTTTTCAGCTTGCAGCAACATCCCAATTTTCCTTTTCCATGTGACATAATTATTTCTGGTTAAAATATTATCTTTTAAGATGTTCATTAGGGATGGGGTCATGATTTCTGAATATAACAAAAATATATATGAGTAAATAATCATGATAAAGCACTTTCGAATATTTATCTTGATTTAAATAAATAACTCAATCATAAAAATTCAACGGTGATCCAACACCCATAAATGTTACGCCTCCTTTGGGAGTTCGCACCATTTACTAGTTAGACTAGGTCCCACCTAATTGTTAACATAACAACCAGCGTTTTCAATTTTAACCTTGCAATTTTATTCACAAGAACTCTTGGGAGGATATCAATAAAATTACATTGAGTGTGTTACCAAGATATCGACCCTCAATTTTCTCTCACGAAAATCCCTCCTTGGGGAGTAGATCTCGTTTGAGTCCATTGTCTAGTCTATCCTTGTAAGGAAGTATGTTGCTAAATTCCATTCATGGACGCCCCTTGGGGGGATTACCAATAAATAATAAAGCTCAACTAACCTTGGAGGCCATAGGTGTTACAAAAACACCTTCTCCCACTCAATTATTTAAGGCGTGTGATTAAATCCCATAGAATGATTTACCGAGTTATCTAGATGCCAATTTAGATACCTAAATCATTCAATGCATGTTCATACCAAAAGAGATATATGAGTGGCACTCCTATTCTATATGTCATGTTATCATACAATAACAAATATTGTAATATTTAAGCATAAATTAAATAGCAACAATTTTGGCCCATCATAGAAAAGCAAGTAAATTACAATTGTCAGGAATACAAGATCTTCAGGTGGCCATCAACCATACACTCATCCCTCGGCCTCCTCCCATGGGCGTGCACAGCCCACAACCCCACAAAGGGGCTGCCATGCGCAGCCCATAAGGCCACACAAGGCTGCCGTGCGTAGCCCACCATGTAGGGGCTTGCCATGCGCAGCCCAATCAACTCCTAGGGTGCGCACGGTGTTCGTTCTCGGTTTCGGTTGCTTCGTTTTTCTTCGTATCTTCGAATCTTCAATACCCGAATACTTTACAGCAGTATAAAATAAAAAATACTGCAGTATTAATTTTTTTTTTTTTTTTTTATTCACCGCAGTACTTTTACACATAAAAAACTGCACATATAAATTAAAAAAAACTGCAGTAAAAAATACTGCACTAAAATAAAATAAAATAAATATAAAACCTAGCAACTACCAAGAAGGAATTATGGCGATGATAGACCACCCTTCTTGTTACAATTCCATAACAAAAATACATTGAAAATCTAGGACCAAAATCGAGCAATAACAATCCACATAAAACATATATAAATCCATACATCACATGTAATTATATATGCGAATACCTAGAGTGCCATCTCTTTCTAAACATGCATAATCACAATAAAAAGAAATAGATCCACGTATATATACGTTAATTAATTAAAAGGGTTCAACCTAGGCTCTGATACCAATTGTAGGGAAAAATACCAAAGAAGTACACGCAGCGGAAGCGATACTAAAAAATTAGATTTAGTGACTTTTAAAAATTTTTCCTTTATGAACCTTAAACCCTTTAATTAATTAAACATACATATACAATAACAAAAAGTAGAATACCTTTTGTCGCGTGATCCGATTGACTTACGTCGATGGTAATCCGCAAGATCTTCAATCCTAGCGCGAACGTGGATCACCTAGGAGCGTGGTCTCCCTTTTCTTTGAATTGCAAACCTGTGAATGGACAAAACAAACTTTTCTTTTCTTTGTTAGTCACAAAAACAATCAAAAGAATGACTAAGATTATTCCGGTCACTTTTGAGTTCTCAATCTAATGATCGAAACTCGCGTGAACCTAGATCGATATCGTATACACAAGCTTATTGATGAATAAGCAAATAGTATACTATCAAAAAATAATCTAACACTCCTTTTTGTTTTAGTAGAATAAAAAGCTTTCTATGAATTGAGAAGAAGAAGAAATTTGTATCATGAACACATGTGTGTTGTGGCCGAACCCTATAGCAAGAATAATATAGGGTGGCCGAATTTTGCTTCCTTTCTCCTTTAGGGTTGCCGAATTCTATGTAGTTGTGTATTAGGGTTGGCCGAATTTCATCATGTCACTTATATAGGGTGACCGAAATTCAACCCTAGTTCTTTTCAACTTTTTTAGACTTCAAACCCTAATCTAACTCATAGATATTTTATTCTATTCTTTTGACTAAATAAAAAGACTCCTTATTTGATTAAATAAATAAAATTAATTATTTATTTCCTTATCAAACAAGTCTTTTACTTTTAGGAAATATATTTCCTGATTAGAAAAGATTTGTTTCTTTAATTAAACAATTAATTAATAAATTAATTAATTCTTATTTAATTAAAACAAATGAAACAAAATAATATATTAGGTTAAAACTTTAACCTTGCCGCCCCACTTGAATAAAATTGGGCCTAATATTATTTTCTTATTTCATTTAATCCATTGGACTTTAAATAAAAAGCCCACATGTGAACCAGACCCATTCTTACTAAAAGAAACAAGCCCACATGTCTTTCATTAATATATTAATATAATTGAGCAGCCCATTACATAAATAATGTGCAAATTATATTCTTAATATATTAAATGCAATTCTAGATGGACCCTTAAATTGGTCCGGTAGAATATATCAAGTGATCCATGCAAGTCCGTGTGGATTGGGGATCTTGGCGGGCCATCTAAATTTAAGCTTCAATAGACATAACCTAATCATAATCAACAAATGATTCACTTAGGTCCAATCCATTAATTTTAACTCATTCCACTAAAGAGCTAAAACTGAACTCTTAAATAAAGATAGAAAAGGAAGATGTTCCTCATTCATACCCTAGACAATCATATTGGAGATAGTGTATTCTCGTGATTAATATCAGTAATCGCCAAGAGTTCATAGACCGCCTATAACTCTCCAAGTTACCATATTTACTCATATGACCACGTTTTGAACTTGGATATTTTGACTTGTCCAGAAGCCATGTTTTCAATAGACACTATCGAAAACTCAACGTTGAGATTTAATATCCAATTACCTCAAAACATCCATATGATGATATTATACTCTCATTTAATTAAATGGAGCCACGATGTCCATATCTATAAATGAAGTCCTCTATCGATTAACAAATGAATATCACCAAACTATCGAGGATAGACTATGCGATATAATCGTACTCATTGATAACTCAAATGATATCACTTGCAACCATAAGTCCATCATTTATCTCAGGATTAAGATAGACTCTCCGATTGTCCTGATAATGAAAAGACTTTAATCTACTGACGGTTATAGATGAAGTATTTCATTGTGATCCAGTTCAATGCACCTAGTGCACTAGATCCTTTTGCTCGAAGACACTCCGATGATTTTAGACTCATCATATCTCATTTGATCCCACTCAAATGCTAGCAAAAGAATTCTACAACTTTAACAAGGTAAAGGTGCCCAACCTTTAACTTAAGTTGTGAACATTATTCAAGACTAACTAAAGAATTGTGTCTACCACATACATATCCAGATGTACGAACAATTCTTCTTTTCCCATAGTCTTTAGACCTTATGATTATTTACTTTGACAATTATAATATTAAACTATAAATGCTATACCATTTGTTAAACCAGAAATCACTTTATTAATATGAAAAAGATTGTTAATTACAACATTACACTCTTGCTATTGAGCATAATCCTAACAATCCGTCTTCCACCACCATCCATGCACGGTCGTGAATTTGACATATGTAGGATTTCATCTTCCCTTTCCATTGGGAATAGTTCAATCCGGTAAGAAGTGGAGGCCTTGTGCTAGAAGCACCTTCGTTGCCACCACCATTTCCACCATTTCCACTCATAGTGTTTATGAATGAATGCAAATGTATGAATAATAAAAAATCACACAAAATGCAAAACACACCAAAATAAGCAAGGATCACCTATGTGTATCTAGGAACCCGCTCAGATACCAATTGAAACAAATTATAGTACGGTGTGTATAAAACTATCTAGAAGGGGGGGGTGAATAGATTTTAAACTTATTACCCAATTTTTCGTATTAAGCCAATATTACGAAATTACCCCTAACTAGATAAAGCAATAAATCAAGTATAAAATGCGGAAATTAAATAACACTTGATTTTTACGTGGAAACCCTCACGGGAAAAACCATGGGCTAGTAAGTAAGCCACACTCAAACCTCGAATCCACTAAATATGTAAAACGATTACAACCTAATCCCGAAAGTAATCACACACCTACCTAATCCTGGTATAAGTGAACCTAGTTCAATTTGCTTGCAATCTAAGCAACCTAATCCCGGAAGCTACACACAAGACTTACTTTCTCAATGAAGAGAATAACACCTTAAGTGAATATATGAATATCCAAATGCAACATAGAGCAAGGGAAACCCTATATGCTTATCTAAGATGATGAATATGCAATTAGAACAATCCTAGATATTAAAACTAAATGACATGTCAAATAGTTTAGCTAATCAAGATTAAGCTCAAAACCTAATTAGCTATCAGTCTATCACAATATAACTTCTCAAACATACAACATACTACTCTCAATCTTGTATCAAAAGATATATGAAAATCATACAAGTAATAAATTGAGATTGCTTGTTAAGAAAAACACAAAATATGTAAGATATTAGTGAAAAGCTTACCAAGCAAAGTATGATGAAGAATCCATGCAAAGAGACATCTAGATGATCAAAGATGATGCTAGATGATGATTGATGATCATGAAAAAGTGTTTGAGTAATTAAAAATGAGTTCTTGGAATTTTTCTTCTCTTTGAAAAATATCCTAAGTATGAAATCTGAATATGAACTCTCTTAATTGACCTAAAGTCAAAATGGCATATATATAGGGGGCCAAATCAAAGTGTGGTCGTTTTGATAAGTTGGCTTGAAATTTGCCTTGGGCGCTGTACGTAGAGCGCTCGGTGTACAGCGCCAAGAATCTGATCTCTCGGGTCTGAGAGGGGCGTTGTACGAACAGCGCTTCTGTACAGCGCTCGTACAGCGCCACCTAAAAAATACATCAGTCCTGATGCATTTAAAAATGCATTTTCAACCAGGTCATGATGGGCGCTGTAGAGCGCTTTCAACAGCGCCCTATGCAAAATTGTAATCCTAAGACTATGCATGAACATGCAATTGGACATACAAGAAGCAATTAAAATAACAAGCAAGAAGAGATGTTAATTAACATTAATGCACAAAAATAAGACACACAACATACAAGGATTAAACATATGCATGAGTTGAGTGTGTGCAACTATCTCTTCAAGACAAGTAAGCACATAGAAATTTACCTTCAGTGCTTATCAAGACGAGGTCTTCAAAGGGCTTCGAACAAAAATACCAACACCTAAGCTACCCTTACAAAGAACCCCAACATGTGGTTTGTCCACAAAATGAGCCAATCAACAAATGGGAACCTTACAAAGTGTAATTTGACAGGGATAGAGGGCCAAATGACCCTGCTGCCCCTTAATGTTGGTCAGATTGTTTAAAGGTCATTTTTACCCTCAATTTTCATAAATAAATATAAATATATATTAACAAATAAAACAAAATCATTTTCAGTAATATATATATATATATATACACACACACACACACTTCCAGGAATCAAGAATAGAACTCCGTTCATCATCAGTCTGATTTTTTTTTCTTAAATCAGTAAACAATTTTATTCTTTTAATTTCTTCAATCAAATTGCATAGAAAAAAAAAATCGAAAACATATATCTTCATCTAGTCAAATCCAAAACCCAGAACCTTTCCACGAATCCAGAACCCCAGATGGATCTTTCAACTGGCTTTTGAACTTAAGAAGCGCTTGAGTCTCAACAAGGGTGAAATCACACTAAACTAAAACTAAAAACTAAAATCACACGAACCCAGGTGGGAGAGAAATGGTGTTTTCGCCATTTCGACCAAAACTAAAAATGGATATAAATATAATTCACACTAAACTATAGACTCCATTATCAACATTGGTTATCATCCTGGAAGCAGCTGAAAAGAACAACACATAATCATAAAACTATTTACCACCCAAAAACAAAAACCCAAAACCCAACTCAACCCGATCAACAACCACCACTTCACCAACACCTGAACCCAAACACATCCATCTCCAAAACAAAACCCACCACCATTCATGTCAATCACCAATCTCTAACCCTCAAATCCAAAACCAAAAACCCTAACACCAGTTCATCACCATCACAAAACTAACACCAGTTCTTTCAATCTCATCTCTCGACCTCAGATCCCACTCGAATTAGAAAACAAAATTAAAAAAAAATATATGAGTTCTCATCAAATCACACACCCAAACACCCAAGTATATAAACCCACACCACTCGTATTGCCAACTCGGAGAAACATTTCACAGTTCAAAGGAAAAGAAAAGGGAAAAGAGAGATAAGAAGAAAGAGAATAGATCCGCGACGAGAGGAGATCGAGCAACGGGAAGGAGGAGATCGGCGCTCATAGGGTTGCTATTGGTGAGATTTCGATGGGTTTGGTGTTAGAGTGGTGGTGGCGGTAGCGGCGGCTAGGGTTTGAGTTGTGTGATGGAAACTTGGAGAAGATGAAGATTTTTTTTTTAATTTTTTTTTAGAGAATGGTTTGGTGAAGAAAGAGAGAAAGAGAAGGCAGGTTGATCGAGATATTAGGTGAAAAGAGGATTTTATTTTTAAATGTTTATTTTTTTAATTGTTTATTTTTTAATTCAATTTTTTAATTGTTTTTAATTGTAATTATAAATTTTAACCTTACTTTTACCATTATACCCTTAATGATCTGATGGAACCCAAACGGAATTGGATGATAGGGATTGAAATATGGATTATTGGAAACTAGAGGGACCTGTCAAGATAAAGCTGAAAACCGGGGGACCAGTTTGTGTAATAGGTCAAACTAGAGGGACTAAAATGGATTTCACCCTAATAATAATAAAGAATGTTGAAGCGGTGCCACTTTCCATAAAAGGAAGGCAGATGGCATTATTTCAGTTTGGTTGAGGTGGCAACTGGCGAGCAAACAATTAAAAAATAAAAGATAGAATAAAGAGAGAGAGAGAGAGAGAAGAGTCTTCGAATGAGAGAAATATCAGAGAAAAGAAAAGAAAAGAAAGAAAGATGAAAAGAGAAGCTTACATTTTTTTATTTTTTATTTTTTATTTTTTATTTTTTATTTTATGGATGTAGTAATTAAATTTACAATATTAGAGTTTTCAGTGAGCTGACCAAATTGGCCCATTATGGTCAGATTTTGTATCTTAATATTATATGAAAACGATATTTGATCTATATTTTTGCTTCTCATCTATTCAATTACAAAGCTTGAGATAGTGTTTACAAAGCTTGAAAGTTATTTAGTTATGTCAAAGTATTAACTCCCATTCCTATATCTACTTAGGATCGTGTTTGCAGCCAGCTGCTCCCTTTGAAGATTCTGCCAATTTGATTTTCACCTTTATATATATGAATAATTTCAGGCTATTTAAGTCTGGGATATTCGACGCCTTTCCTCTCGCCGGTCAATCGTATATGTATGCTTCCTTGGCTGCTGCTAGGCTGCAATGATTACTGTGGGTGAAGAGATTCACCAACATGTAGATATATAATATATATAAATAGAGAGAGGCTTGGGTACAGTACCCAAGGTACTAATCCCATCAATGGGGGTGTTGCTATATGGTTTTTTTCTCTTAACTTTTTATATTTTATCTCTTTGTATTTTTCACAAATGGATCACATGGCAAAACCTTATTGATCAATACCCAAATGTTGTCCTATACATTATATTTAATACTATAAATTTGACACGTGCATTGCACGTGCCTCTCCACTAGTTATATATTATATATTATTATAAATATAATAATAATATATAATATAAATATATATTATTATTATATTATTAGATGTGATTTGCTATAAATATATACATATATATATATATATATTATATTATATTATATTATTATATTATATATTATATAAATATTATAAATATATATTATTTAATAAATATATAATATATATTATTTAATAATATATATTATATTATAAACATTCATAGTATATTATTTATTTCATTATCTTTAATAATTTTTTTAAACTTTTACTTCCTATTTTCAACACCAAACAAAATCCCGATATGGATTTATTTTACAGTAAGATATCGGTTTTTGGACAAACCGATATTGGATAAGTAAAATTTTAAATTTACTAAATTTACTTTTAAATCATTTATTTTAAAAAAATTCAAAATTTAAAAAAAAAAATTTGTTTATTTATTTTGCACCCTCTTGTTTCATACTAAGAGACACGTTAATAATCCAATTACCCATAGAAATTAGTAATCTAAGTCTTACATTTGTTCATTACATTGCAAGATGCATGTTGAGAAATATCTCCCATGTAGTGAGAGTTGTATTCCAAATCATGCTTATTACAACTGATATCACGAGTCTCCTATAGGCCATGTTTGGTTGGATGGAATGGAATGGAAAGAAAGTCATTCCATTCGTTTGGTTTGTTAAAATGCAATGGAATGGTGATTCCACCATTTTGGTGGAATGGGTATTCCATCCAAAAGCCAATGGAAAGTCATTCCATTCCAAACTAAAATTTATATTCCATAAATACCCTCATATGCCCCAACTCCATTACAAAAATACCCTCAGCTCCTTTCCAAAAATAATATATTATTATTATATATTATATTATTATAATATATATAACGATATATAAACATATATAATATAATATAATATATTATATATCCATAATATGTCATGCTATTAGACATTCATACTTAGGGATATTTTGGTCAAAATATAGTTAACTCCATTCCATTCCGTTGTTAACAAAACAAAATTATACTGATTCAGAGACTAATTCTAAAGTTCCAACCAAACAAAAAACTTAGTTTTCCTTTCCTTTGCATTCTCATTCTCATTCCCATTACCATTCCGATTGTTATTCCACCATGTAACCAAACATGACCATAGAGTATTGACCAATAACTCGACTATATATGTTTAAAAAGATATAATTTTATTAAACGTTTTAATAAATATTTTTAAATATATGTCTATCGTGGAAATTAGAATTTTGATTGGTTGAATAAATTTAAATTTATCTAACAAGGTTTTTTTTTTTTTTTTTTAATTTCTAACAACTCATATAGTTATATATATATATATAAATATTGTTCAATTGTAAACACATCAAGGATTGTAGTCAAGTGGTCAAGACTTGAACTTGAGACCTGGTCTCAAGTTCAACTCCCACTAATGACAATTAATTGTTATTATTATCACAGGTGGTCGAACGGCGGCAGGTGCGGCGGTGGTGGTCCGGTAGCGGCGGCGGCGACGGTGGTCCGACGGAGGTGGTCCGGTAGCGACAGCGGTAGATGGCCCGGCGGCGGCGGTGGTGGTGGTCCGACAGTGACAGCGATGGTCCGACGGCAGGTGCGGCGACAGTGATGGTTCGGCGGCTGTCTGGCGATTGTGGTCTCCGGCAACAGGGTGTTGGTGTATAAAAATAAAAATGTTATTATAATTAATTATTAAAATAAAATAATATATTGACGGTTTTTAACTGTCAAGAATATCATTCTTGACAGTTTTTAACTGCAAACAAAGCCCCTATTTTCTTGTAGTGTTAGAGCATACCCATATTGTCTTAATTATAATAAAAAATTAATAACATAGGTAAATTTTGTTTTTATTTAAATGTTTTTTTAATTAAAATAATTAATAATATTAATAATAATAGTTTATTAACAAAAAAAAAAACTCTTGTAAGTTCCTCAAAGTTTGATTGACTTATTTCGGTAACAAACCACAATTGGGGTTTGAATTGTAATGGTAGCTTAGGTGATTGATGATCAAGCTCAAGACCCTCTCAAGACCTCAATGTGATAAGCACTCCAAAGGTATATCTCTAGTGCTTAGTTTTTCTTTGAAGAGATTTAGTTGCACACACTCATTTGCCATGATTGCATACATGTTCATTGCTATTGTGCATTCTCTTCACTTCCACACTTGCACTTCTTTGTTATATTTTGTGTGTGTGTGGTTGTTTGTTTAAATCCTCCATGCTCGTCCTCATTGAGCTTAATTTGGAAGTTGTCTTCCAAGAGGATTCCGCGTCGGCCAGGGATCGCTGATTAGGGTCGCATTTTTGTGACCAAAATATATGGTCAAAAATGCGCCCTTGTTCTACGGCCACGGGTTGCCGACCAAGGCCGCAAAATCTAGACCAAAAGACCTGGTCCATTCTACGCCTTTGGGTTCTGCGTTTAGGGACCGCAAAATAAGGGTGCAAAATTGGGACCAGAACGTCAGGTCCAATTCAGCGCCCTCAAATTTGCTGCCCCTGTCCGTAGATTTAGCCCGTGAAAGTTGGAGCAATTTTGTTATTTCACCCAACCTTTCTTACTCTCTATAAATATACCTCTATCTCTTGATCTTTAATTGAGCTCTTTAACATCAAGAACCCTAAAGAGATATTGAGAGAGACTTGAGAGAAAAATCATAAAGATCCCATCTTTAATTCTCTAAACACATTTCTTCATGCATAAATCATCATCTAAGCATCATATAGGATCATCTAGTATGTGCTTGTGCATGGGTCTTCTTTAACACACATATTATGGTAAGTTGTTCACTATTATCTTACATAATTAGTGTTCTTACGTAGCAATTTATCTCTTTTATTACTTGTATGTTATTAGAGTAATTTCTACATACAAGATTGAGATTATGTGTTGAATGTTTGAGTGTTATATTTTGATAGCTATACCTAGGATTGACATATCTCACATAGCTATGCTTTATGCCATGTCATATAACAATTAATATCTAGGATTGATTTAATTGACATTTTATAATCCTAGATAAACATTTAGTGTAACCTAGCATTAATTGCATATTTGGATATCTTTACATATTCACTTAGGTTGTTTAATCTCTTCATAGAGAATTAAATCTTGTGACTAAGGTTGCTTAGGCCACAAGCAATTGGACTAGGTCCACTTTTACAAGCCTGCGGGTAGTGGTAGCGGGTTATTGACCGTTAGAGGTTGAGGTCAACCGATGTTGTAAACGTTATTACAATTAGTGGATTCGAGGTTCGTGTGTGGCGCACATAACAACCCGTGGTTTTTCCTTATTGAAGGTTTCCACGTAAAAATCAAGTGTCATTTATAATTCCGCACTTATTACATTTGATTTATTAAATTGACTAGATAGGGGTATTTTCGTAAATTTGATTAATTGCAAAAATTGGTAAAAAATGTTTAAAATCTATTCACCCCCCCCTCCTAGCTAGTTTTATACATACTGTGCATTATTAGTTTCAATTGGTATCAGAGCGGGTTCCTAGATATACTTAGGTGATTCTTTGCTCATTTTGGTGTGTTTTGCATTTTGTGTGATTTTTGATCATTCATACATTTACATTCATTTCATTAATTTATAAACACTATGAGTGGAAACGGTGGAAATGGTGGTGGCAACGAAAGTGCTTCTAGCACATGGCCCCCCTTTTTACCGGGTTGAATTATGCCTCTTACAAAGGCAAGATGAAGTTGTACATTTACCAAATCCATGATAGGCATGGATGGCGGTTGAAGATGGCTACACATCACCAATGATGACTCCTACAGGTGGAGGAGAGGATATACTCATGCCTAAGGCGCAATGGAACACGTAAGAGTTTAAGGCATCGAAATGGAATAGGAAGGCGATGCATGCCATCCTATGTGCAATGGACAAGAATCAATATAAATTGATTCAAAACACTAGGATCGTGAAAGAGGCATGGGATATCCTAGAAGTTGCACATGAGGGTACCAAAGTGGTGAAGGATTCTAAGCTTCAAGTCCTCCAAACTCAATTCGAGTTTCTCAAGATGGAGGAGAACGAATGCTTCAATGACTTCGAGATCAAGTTGATGGATATTGTCAATCAAAGCCATCAACTCGATGACCCATATTCGGATAGGAGAATCAAATAGAAAATTATGAGATCTCTCTCCGAAAGGTTTGAATCAAAGATTACGACTTTAGAAGAAAATAGTGGATATAAGGACATGAAGCCGAGTGAGGTGATAGGCAGACTCTTCGCCTATGAGTCTAGGAAGGTTCCTACCTCCACACCTCCGAAAAAGTAAAAAGGAATTGCTTTGAAAGCCTCTAAGGATGAGAAGGAAGAAAAGGATGACTCAGACGAAGACTTTGCCTTATTTGTGAAAAGGTTCAAGAAATTTGTCAAATTCGAGAAGAAGGGCTTTGGATCCAAATGTCAAGACTTGAAGAAAAAGGGTCCTTTCAACAAGTTTGAGCCTAGGCAAGAGAAGACCGAAAGGAAAGGGATCCAATGCTATGAGTGTGGTGGCACAGGACACTTCGCCCCTAATTGTGTTAATCGCAAGAACAAGAAGAAGGGAAAGGTGATGGCCGCCACTTGGAGTGGAAGTGATGACTCCAATGAGGGAGATGAGTCTTCGGATGATGAAGAACTCATGGTTAACTTCATAGCTTTTGCCTCTTCCCACAAGAGCAAAAGTGCTAGTGAATAAGATGAAAATGACTCAAGTGAAGATGAGTCCTCATCTAACTCCACAAATGGATATGTGGAGAAAATGGATCTTCATGAATACATCACCAAGTTTGAAAGCTCAGGGATGAAAAACAAGAGACAGATTCGAAGGTTGAAAGAAGAAAACCTTAAGCTATCAACCCAAGTTGACCAATTAAGTGAATAAGTAGTGAGATCCATGAAGAATGAAGATAAGTTAAGAGAGGAGTTAGTCTTGTCTAAGAGGAATGAAGAAGGTTTGAAGAGGGAGTTTAAAGAAGCTAAAGGGTCATTGACTAGGATGGCTTCTAGCACCAAGAAGCTTGACCACATGCTTGGTGTTGGAAATAGTCCTTGTGACAAGAGAGGTCTTAGGTTTAAAGATGACAAGTAGACCTCCACTCCCAACAAGACTATGTTTGTCAAGAGCTTGAGCTACAAAAAAGCTTCACCGGTGCAAACTCGTAGAAAGAAGATTGATCTAGGACAATGCTCAAATAGTGCACAAGTGAAGGTGGGGCCAAGAAGGCAACCTTAAGCTCAACCTACAAGAGCTCCCTAAGCCAACATTCCTCAACAATTGGCTCATCAAGGAAAGAGACCAATCATGCAAGCTAAATCAAGGAAGCAAGCTAGACCGGTTCAACAACAAAGAAAAGATAAACCAATGTAACCACAAATACATGGGAAGTCTCATATGCATGCACAAGGACATGGTATGATTCCTAACTTCATCCCTACATGTCATTATTGTGGTATTGATGGTTATATTAGACCAAATTGCTTTCGTTATATCAAAATGTGTAGAGTTAAAAACATGATTGAAAAGAAAAAGAGTAGAGCCAAGATGCATGTTCTTAGGAATGATAGAACTAATCTAGGTGGATTAGAAGAGATACTTATTTCTACCATGTTGCTCAAATTGTCTTGAAGGCAAACTCTTCTAATTTTTGGTACTTAGATAGTGGGAGCTCTAGGCACATGACGAGAAATAAGAGTTTCTTCAAGACTCTTGTCATGGAGAAAGGAGGATGTGTCACCTTTGGTGATGTATCTAAAAAGAGAGTTGTAGGGAAATGAACCATCTCCATTCTCGGACTACCCTCCTTATCCAATGCTTTATTTGTTGATGGCTTGAAAGCCAATTTGATAAGCATTTCTCATCTTAGTGATGAAGGAATTTCCGTCTTGTTTAGTAAAGATTATTGCTTAATCCTAAAGCCCGATGGACAAACCTTATTGAAAGGTATGAGATCTAACGACAATTGCTATTGTTTTGAGGCTAGAGTTATCTCTTGTAATATATCCAAGGATGAGCAAATAGAGTTGTGGCATGAAAGACTTGGCCACATGAACTATCGAGATTTACGAATCTTAGATAAGTTCAATATTGTGTTTGGCCTTCCCAAGCTTGGGAAGAAAGTCAATGGTGTTTGTGGACCTTGCCAATAAGGAAAACAAACAAAAAGCATGCACAAAAGGGCAAGTATCTCTCCACCAAGGAGTCCCTAGAGCTTCTCCATATGGATCTTATGGGTCCAATGCAAACTGAGAGTTTAGGTGGAAAGAGATACATTTTTGTTTGTGTAGATGATTTCTCTAGGTTCACATGGACATATTTTCTTAGAGAAAAATCTGAAACTTTTGATAAGTTTAAAATGCTTTGCAATAAACTTGAAAATGAAAAAGACTTTAACATTAAAAGCATTAAACGGATTAGAAGTGACCATGAGAGAGAATTTGAAAATGCCTACTTTGAAAGCTATTGCAATAGCTTAGGCATCTCCCATGAGTTTTTAGCTCCTAGGACACCTTAACAAAATGGAGTTGTTGAGGGGAAGAATAGGGTCCTTCAAGAGATGGCCCATGTGATGTTGCTTAGCAACAATGTCCCTAGGAACCTTTGGGCCGAAGCTGTCAATACGGCTTACTATATAGGAAATAGAGTCTTTCTAAGGCCCGACACTAGGCAAACCTCCTATGAGTTATGGAGAGTTAGAAAGCCAAATGTTAGCTGTAAGAACCTAGGGTTATAGATTGCGCAACGGAAGGGTTTTAAAATTTTTTTTTATGCAATCATCAAGTAAACCTAATTGTACAGTAATAATTGAAAACAACAAAGAAGGTGAAATGATTTCATACCAGCATTGGAGGTTCCTTCTCTTTAATACGATTTGCTTCCTGATTTGAACCACAAGATCTTCCTAACTATGACTCGAGATTGGTAACGTCGTGTGGGCGCGTCACGGTACTCAAGAACCTGAAAAAGAAAGAAACACAAAACAACCCTTGTTTTGTTGTCAGAAGAATTCGGCCACCCTTTGTTTGTGAAGAACAAAAACAAAAATAAAACTCCTTTCTCTTTTTTAAGTGGCCGCACACCCTCTGTTTTTGTTTTTCTCTCTTTTTTGCGTGAATCTATGTTGGTGTATGTTAAATTTTTGTGAATCAGTTTCTTAAAACATATATATCATATATATATTTTAACTGATTACTTTAATTAATTAATCCGTTAAAATATCTAATATTTATAAGGATAATTAATAACTTTGAATTTAAACGTTTTAAATTCAAATTTGATATTTAATTTAATAAAAAAATAAAATAATCAAATTATCTTATCTTCATTCAAACACAAATATCAATCAACATCCTCCAACCAATGATTAATCGCATAATTAAATAATCTTATTATTTAATTAATTTAATCACTAATATTCATTAATTAAATAATCTCATTATTCAATTAATTCCCAAATAAATACGTGTCACTTTTGTAACACAATTAATTGGAAAATCCAATTAATCAACCGTGACCCTTGTTACCTAAATCGATTGGGCTAGCAAGGGGACCTAATGGACCCACAATATTTTGAGCTCCAATAATCCTTAGAAATAATTAATTAAACTCTTTAATTAATATTTCATGATTATTAACTCCGGTGTTATTCCACTAAAAACCCGAAGTTGTACTCTCTCAACTGTAGACGTTTTTACACAAACCAATAACTCTTGGTGTCCATCGATATAGCTATTACATATGGTATGATCCTCCACAAATAGTTCATAATTAGAGCTGGGTCATAATGTCCGTTATACTCCTATAATTATATCTTTCCATTAAGTACCATTGATTCTCTAATGAACAATAAATTCTACATTCCTTACGGAATTAGGAGAGCGCTCATATTGTTCAAGCCCCGAATCAACCCTTAAAGGAACTACTGTCTACTTCTCGCAAGAAGGAATGGATTCCTCTATTGTGTACAAACCTTCCCAGCCACAAGTCAAACCGTGATTCCATCATACGAAGTTATTGACCGGGAATGCAACTCCGATCTCACCCATGGCATATCAAAAATCACGATCTAACCTGAAGGAGTCGATAAGACACTTAGGATTAAGATCACCCATATATAGCCATCATTTGTTGATATATATGAATCTCATCTTTAAACGGATCTTAGTGAGAGATTCATATAGATCATGGCCTAGTCTTATATAATCACATCATACAAAGTGCCTCCATTCTCATATCTCCATATGAATGATCTAGGATAGGATCACTGTACACTACGAAATAGACCGCAGCTGTAGATTAACCACAAATAAAGTACCCAGCTTTATTTGCTATTTACAGACTCTTTAGATTGCTCGTTTCAAACTGCATCCATCTGTATATGACACTCATATACTCAGTTCGAAATTACATTCGGCAATCTTGGATGTTAAGTGCACATGTTATATATATAAAGTATGACACAAAATGAATGAATAAACTACTTCTTTTATCTATGTTCAATTCACATTTATAAATTACAAGCTTTAGGGCAAAAACCCCAACAATCTCCCAGTTGCACTAAATCATGTGAGACATGTCTTGTAAACCTAGACCCTCTAGGTGACTCGTAAACACTTTAGCTGGTAAAGTATTTGTAAATGGATCAGCATGAAATCAAAATCCGTATATCCTAACGGGATCAAATCTTGTCCAGAATACACTAGCATATAATTTCTCGTTCTTCGAAGATACTTGAGAATAGTTTTGACAGCAACCCAATGATCCAATCCTGGTTTGACTGGTATCTACTGGCTACTCCCACTACGAAGCAAATGTTCGATCTCATGCATAACATAGCATACATGAGACTACCTACTGCTGACGCATAGGGAACACGTCTCATATCCTCAAGTTCTTAAGGTGTCTTAGGACACTATTCCTTCAACAAGTGAACTCCATGCCTGAAAGGTAAAATACCTTTCTTGGAGTTCTGCATCGAAAATCGCACAAGAATCTTGTCGATATACGATGCCTGAGACAATGCTATGAGTTTATTCTTACAATCCCTTATAAGTTGGATCCCTATAACATAACTTGCATCTCCCAAATCTTTCATTTGGAATTGGCTAGCTAGCCAACCCTTTACTTCCGATAATACCCCTACATCATTTCCAATGAGTAGGATATCATCTATATAAAGAACTAAGAAAACTACCTTCTTGTCGATGATGCGCTTGTAGACATGAGGCTTATCAACATTTTGCTCGAAGCCATAGGTTTTAATCACATCATCAAACCTTATGTTCCAAGATCTAGATGCTTGCTTAAGTCCATAAATGGATCTTTGCAAATTGCAAACCTTTTGCTCTTGATTTGGAGACACAAATCCCTCTGGTTGCATCATGTAGATGCTTTCATCAAGATTGCCATTCAAGAATGCAGTCTCGACATCCATTTGCCAAATTTCGTAATCGAAATAGGCAGCAATGGATAAGAGAATCCGAATAGACTTAAACATAGCTACTGGCGAGAAGGTCTCTTCATAATTGACCCCCTCTTTCTGGGTATAACCCTTGGCCACTAGCCTTGCCTTGAAGGTCTCTACCTTCCCATCCACTCCTCTCTTTCTCTTGTAGATTCACTTACACCCTATGGGTTTTATCCCATCCGGTAAGTCTACAAGTTCCCAAACTGAGTTAGAGTACATGGACTCCATCTCGAGATTCATGGCTTTAAGCCATTCCTCTTTATCAGGATCTTCCATTACGTTCTTAAATGTCAATGGATCATCCACACTATCAGTAAAGACGACATCTCATCCCTCACCTATACCCAAATAACATTCAGGTTATCTTACAACCCTCCCACTACGTCTAGGTGGTAGTGTATCCTGACTAGGAATCATCTGACTATCAGATGTCAATGGATCAACAACTCTTGTTGACTGAGCACTAGTCGTACCAGGCTCCATTTCATTTAATACAATCTTGCTACGAGGTTTATGATCACTAATATAGTTATCCTCAAGAAACGTTGCATTTGTGGATACAAATACTTTGTTCTCTTCAGGATTATAGAAGTATCCACCTTTGGTCTCCTTGGAATATCCTACAAACAGGCAGACCACAGACTTGGGGTCTAGCTTTCCACTTCTGTTCTTTAGCACATGTGCTGGACACTCCCATATGCAAAAATATCGCAAACTAGCTTTACGACCATTCCACAACTCTAAGGGATTCTTAGGAACAGAATTGAATGGGACTACATTCAAAATGTAAGCCACAGTTTGTAACGTATATCCCCAAAATGAATTTGGTAATTATGAGAAACTAATCATAGATTTCACCATTTCCATTAGGGTTCTATTTCTCCTCTCCGCGACACCATTCTGTTATGGTATACCAGGAGTTGTGAGTTGGGACACTATCCCATACTCGACCATAAAGTCTTTAAACTCTTAGTCAAGGTACTCACCTCCACGATCTGATCGTAGAGACTTGATATTCTTTCCTAATTGGTTCTTAACTTCAGCTCGGAATTTTTTGAACTTTTCAAAAGTTTCTGACTTCCGTTGCATTAGGTAGACATATCCGTATCTCGAGTAGTCATCTATAAAGGTGACATAATAGTCATAACCACCCCTTGCTTTACCATTCATCGGTCCACAAACGTATGAATGTATAAGCTTTGGTGGTTCTTTAGCTCTAAGCCCTTTTCCAGTAAAAGGTCTCTTGATCATTTTACCTTCTAAACAGGATTCACAGACAGGTAAAGTGCCAACCTTTAACTCACTTAAAGGTCCGCTTTTCACTCGTTTATCTATCCGGTCAAGGTTGATATGGACAAGTCTTAGATGCCATAGATACGTTTCGTTTTCTGGAGAAATCTTTTGTTGTTTTGTTTTTAGGTTTTTCAACTTTAAACAATTCAGTGTTGAGCAGTGTAGTATGTATTAACGGTCTTAAAACATACAAGTTGTTTTTGTTTAATCCTGAACATATATTCAAACTATTCTTTGCAATAATAATAGACTTATTATTAAAATAAACAAAATATAATTGTTCCAACAACTTTGAAACTGAAATCAAATTTTGAGTAAATCCAGGAATTAAAAATACATTATTTCAAACAATGAAACAACTTCCAAAATGTAGTCTAACTACACCCCACTGCTCGGGCTGACACGACATCCCCTGACCCAACATGCATAGAGAAGGCTCCCTCTTCAAGCTGTGTCCAAGAATCATTCCACTGCATAGAAGAGCAAACATAGTTAGTGGCCTCTGAATCAACTATCTAGGGTGAAGAATCATCTTCCACTATACATGTTTCAAGAACAAGTAAATCATATTTACCTTTCGCCTTCTTCTTCTTGGCTACCTCCTCTAGATAACGAGGACAGTTCCTCTTCCAGTGTCCAACCTTATTACAATAGAAACACTTTCCTTTGCCTTGGTCGGTAGAGGTGCCCTTTTTCTTGCCTTAGGCTTTCTTGGGCTTAGGCTTACTCTTAGCCTTCCTAGTAAACTTCTTCCTCTTCTTGTTATCAGAGAAAAATGGTTCGGTAGCATTTGCCTCATCGATCTTACTTTTGTTATCCTTAGTCAAGGACTCAAAAGTAGTGAGTTCATTGAGCAATTGAGTGAGACTGAACCTAAACTTATTCATCCCATAGTTACTCTTAAACTGATCGAAACTCTTTGAAAGAGTCGTTAGTATGATGCTCACTTGACTGGGTTCATCAATGGCCCCGCCATTAATCTCTGCTGTGTTGAAATAGGACATCATGTTCAGGACATGTTCCTGAACAGATGCGCCTTCTTTCATCCGAGCAAGCATTACGGAACGAACAGCTTCGTGCCGCTTTTGCTCAGAGGGTTGCCCGAACATGGCTTGCAATGACTCCATTATTTCAAATGCAGTACCCATTGCTTCGTGCTTAGTGACAAGCACGTCTGTCATTTTTGCTAACATATATGTTCGGGCTTTCTCATTTGATGAGACCCATTTCTCATATGCCTCACGAACAGTTCGTGCCGCATTGGCAGTAGGCATTGGAGGACATTCCTTCGTAAGCACAAACTTTAGGTCCTTGGTGACCAAGATTGAATTTATGTTATGTTTCCATTTAGTGTAGTTATCACCAGTTAATTTGTCATTGGCTATGATTTGTAATAGTGCAGATGACATGGCTAATAAAACATAAATTAAGAATTCATTCAGTCATACATTCGAAACATGTGCGAATGTTCAGCATAAAATTAAACATGATGCATGAAAATGTTTAATGAACAAGAACAACCCTAAGAAAACAATGTTTTTATGCCACGACAATCCAACATACCACAAGTAAGTGCCGCCTTAGGGTCAGTCAAGTTCTTGCATGTTGGATCGAGAATGATATACCAGAATAACTCTTATTCTAATGTCATTCAACCATCGTTTATTTAGTCAGGTTTTTAATTAGCCAATTTAATCAAAACCTTGTGAGCGTATCCCATCATTTCAGATCTCTAGAGCTTAACTCGAGAATTGCTGCCTTAGGGTCAATCAGTCCCGAAATCCCCTCAGAAATCCTATTCGTTAGGAAGTCAACCTTGATATTGATTCTTATGGAAACCCTCCTTAGGGAAGACGAAAGCAAAGCCGTCACGAGGCCCCACTCGAATCTCACGGTGTTGAACTAATAATGGAGACCGCTGGATATAATTTCATATATCCCTCTCCCACTCACTATTTTATAATAAGGGTTTTCTATTAATATCAATGCATCTAGAGTAAACTAGATTAAACGGCTAATTTCAATCTAAGCATCAAGTGCATTAATCACAAATAATTAGAATTCTATTCCAATAACTAATAAATTAATTTGATTTTTAACTTTTAAAAATCTAGTTCATTAGTGATAATTCTAATCTATGTAAACTATTTACTAAGACTAGAATTATTAAATGTGTATTTACCAAGTTTTAACTATTAAAACTAAACACATTATTAGGTCCAATTATTATTAGGGGCTTAATCGAATTAATCCTAATATATTTAAAGGACCCTACTAATCTAAGTAATTAAACTCTTTAATAAAAAGATTAGTGATTAATGAGAATTACCAAGTTTTTACTCCTAAAAACTAATCCCATTAATCTATAGCCAATTATGTGAATTACCCATTTTAATCAAATTAAAAAAAATAAACACATAATATATATGGCTATAATGCATGTATGACATATCAACATATATATGTGTAGGCACACCTAATCTAAATGATATATATATGCATGTCAATGCTTTAATCATCTCATAATAAAAACATACATGAGTTGACCAAGTACAATGAGTTATCTAACTTAAAAAAATAATATCTAATTACAAAAGCAATCCAAGGCATTCCTTGGTCCTCAAGTAATTCCAAAAATCTCTAAGTCCATCTGTAATATCTTTTGCGTCTTTCGGGCCCAAAAATCAAGTCCAACTTGATTTATTTTATTGGATCCATCTCATGGATTAAATCCCTTAAAGCCCAAATGTTACTCTAGCATTTTTCGGAGGCCCGAGATTTCCCAAAAATCCTAAACGATGCTTGACTGTTGCACTCCGCGCGCGCTTGCTACACACATGCATAACAATTATACACAGCTGCAGCATGTTGCGCATGCACACAACAATTGTGCGAAGCGCACACACATGCACAACAATTGTGCGAAGCGCACACACATGCACAACAATTGTGCACAGCTGCAGCATGACATGTAGCAGTGCAATTGCAAACGCATCACAGTTAAAGAGACAGTGCTTCGCACATACGCACATCTGTTGAACATTGATCGGACTTTTGCAAGTACCAAAATTCCACACTTGGAATACACAAATCGAATGAATTGTAAAATAGCAAGCGGGATCATTCCTCAGGGAAAGGGAGGATACTTGGCTACAACTAAGCTATGTACACTAATCTATACTACGTGCGGAAAAGTAAAATTCATTTTCGGGTTTGGAATTTGTTTCAACAACTAAACCAAGTGAAATTAATTAATCTAAAACAAGTAATGTAAAGGAAAGGTGTGATATATGATGGTGGATATTGGGGAATTGAGTCGACAACTAAAAGATTTCCTAATGTAATGAACTAGTCCAATTAAACACATCCATCCTACTCAAGGGTTGTTCTTAAATTGATTTAACTCATTAATGTGCAATTTCAAGCCTTGACTCAAGTAAGCCCTACTATGAATCTTGGCCCAAATAATATTCTTAAGAACAAATTAAAGGTCTTGTACCATATAACACATGCATGCACAAATATTCAATTTCATATATGCTAAAGATTGGAGAATGAGTTGAATGCCCTTCAAACCCTAAACCACAACCTTCATATGTGAACCATTCTACAACAAGCCAAATTGAACCCCAATATTAACAAGTAAAGTAAAATGGCAACTTCAAGGCAATGAAATTAAAATATACCAAGAGAGGATTGAATAAATATATGACTAGTTCAATTACATGGGAGTATCACATAAGTTGTCTCATCAATTCCACAATAAAAAGGGTTTAGTTACACATAATGGAAATGAAAATGAAAGGAGCAAAGTTGTAGAGAAAACCCATAAATGCCTTCACAAGTCTTCTTGATCTTCAATGTGCTTGAGATTCCCTTGACCTTGGTGAATCTTTTCTTCTCTCTTCAATATATTTCCAAGATGAGGTGAAAGAATGTTGGTGGAAGTGATTAATGGTGGAAATGTGGAGTAATGGAAGGTAGAGAGAGGTTAGAGAGGTTAGAGAGAAGTTAGGGTTTCATGAAGTGGTGGGGATTAGATTAGGGAAGGAGAAAAGGGGGATATATATGTGGTTCCATGAGCTAGGGTTGAAATCCTGGTGCTGCTGACGTGGCGTGAATTCTACGGTTTCAATCTACGGCCAGGCCGTAGAATGAAACCGTAGAATGGAAAAGTGATATTCTGGAATTGATCGACAGTTGGATTCTTGCCGCAGAATTGACCTGATGCTTCTGGAGGAAAACGACGGTTTCAATCTACGGCCAGGCCGCAGAATTGAACTGCCGAATTCTTCTTTTCTTGCCAAATGACCGTTTTGCCCCCAAATGCTCGCCTTTCGTCGCTTTTAGCCCAAAATCACCGAGTTCCTTCATTCTTCAACCCAGAATCCAAAAAGTACCTGTACAATCAACATCGAGCCATAAATTTCATGAATTTACTCGAAAGTTAATCATAAGTATCGGAAATAAGGGGTGTGTTTCTATGTATGTAATGGCTCGATCAAATACCCCCAAACTTAGCTTTTGCTCATCCCCGAGCAAATTCAAAAACAAAACTAGGGAAATCCGATAAACCAAAGTAACATAACTAAGAACTAATACTAAAGCTGCCGATATACACAATTATGAAAACAACCAAAAAGAGTGCGAATGCCAAATATGATGAGATACCATGAGAAATGTGCTAAAATTGAAAGAACCCAAAATCAATCCAATGAGTGCAATGCTAGTCATGAATCCCACACTAAATTGTCCTTGCTTTGGCGACCACCCGCACAAGCGCTTTGGCCATATTTCGCCTCGACTCTAGGTCCTTACAAGATTCACTCTTATTCTTCCTCTCAGAACCTAGGTTTACAGTCATACAAGCGTATGCGAATGAGTTTATGCAATGGGAACAAATTAAGACGCATACATGTATTTCAAAAATTGAACGCTCTTTTAAGTGAATAAGTCTCATGAAAGGAACCAAAAACCATGAACGTGGTAGAGCATGACGAGAGTTTGCATTCTCAAGTGGGAGACCTACAAGATCAAATTGACTTTTCCTACTAAGTGATGGGGCTAGGGTGTTATGTGGTGAATGGTGGATACGGGAAAATGTGGAAATTTCTGATCAAGCTAACAATTCTAGAGCAATGAGCTAAGTTTGAGCTCAAAAACTACAAAAATTCCAACTAAGCTCATTTTGAGCAACTTGCAACAACTTTTGTTACTCAATGAGAGCAACACACACTTTAGACACATACAAGGCTTGATTTATTTATTCATTTATTCATTTGTTTTTTTTTTAACACAATATTTTCTAAATACATATTACAAAAACTTGAACAAGCAAGATCGGAAAGATTGGGTATGGTTTGTGTTTAGGTTCGTTGGTGTTTGGGAAAGTGTTTGGCTTTGGTGCTTGGCCACCATTATTAGACTCTTGAGCACAAATCGGGTAGGAGATGGATGAGAGTGTTTAGGTGAATTATATAAAAGTCCTATCATACCTTCAAGTAGGCAAACCACAAGAAATTGCAAACTAATGACATGATATCCACAATTGATGAATGTTCTATGGCTAGTGGTGCAAGTGATGTGATGAGACTTCAATGATGCACAACAAAATATGAAATGTGTTTAGGAATACAAAAAGAGAAACATAACCCTCATGGATTCGCTTTTTAAGGCACGTGAACTTAGGGTAGTCTCCACTAATAGACCTACACACTCACACAAATGGCCACTTCTACTTAAATCAAGAAAGTATGGGACTAACTCATGACGTGCACGCAATCTTAGATTGTCAATAAGCACATGACAAAGGTATCAAACCAATCAAAATATGCTCAATTATGGTCTGTGCTGCACCAGTTTGGCAAAAATTTTGTTCTAACAAATTTTATTTTTACAATAACAAATTTTATTTTTACAATAAAAAATAAAGTCAAGTCAAGTCACATCTCCACCCCCAAACCTAAATCCAACATTGTCCCCAATGTTGACAATGAGGACCCGGCAAGGAAGGCGCCCAAAAAATTTATGAACAAAAAGTCATGCATAAAGTCATGTGTAAAATATCCAATGAAGCACAATAAAATTCCCAAAAGTAGATACTAAACATGCATAAGTAAACCGAAACTAAGTCTGAAAAGTTAAACTAAAATCCGACTAACATAATGTAAAGTGCCCAAAATGCTAAAAGTAAGTGCGAAACTAAAACTGAAATAAATGATGTAAACTGGATGAACAAATCTCAATGTGCGGGTGCATCCCTGTCATGAACTGAAGGTGTTTGCTCATCCTGCTGCTGGGGTGCCTGGGGCACTGAGCTGGGGCCTGCTCCGCCATGACGCTCAGAAGCTGTGAGTGTGCTAGTCTGTAGAACTCTGATCAGCTCAGTTATCTGTGCCTGTTGGTCCTTCTGGCCCTGGACTATGGTGGCAGCCCATAGGGGTGTCTGCTGATTATACTCTGTCACCCAAGCGTCAAACCATGCTGGTCTCTGCTCTGAAGGTGCCTCTATGGCAGTTGGAACTGCTCCAGGATTCTCCTCATCATCACTGTCTACACCTCCCCCCTCTTGCTGCTGCAGCATCCTCTGCCTTTTCCTCAATCCCAATGGTAGGAGGCGCTCTACATCCTGAGGTTCTGTCAAATCCCTGAAGGTCCTGGAGTTGCAGGGATTTTCCATGGTGAGTAAGTCATCTCCACATCGCTCAGGAACCCCTGTGAGCCTGCATAGATCAGCAATCAAGCATGGAAAGGGGATAACTGACTTCTCCGTCTTTCCAGCTCTGCCTATGGCTAGGTAGATCAGCCACCCCACATCTATCTGCAACTAGAACTTGATGCAGTATAAAATCTGAGCAATGTCTAGGACAATGTGTGTCCTCTGCTATGTCGGCTTCAGGGAGTGGGATACAAAGACAGACCAAAATGCTATCTCTCTGTAGTTCGGATTGGTGAAGGTGATGGTCTACGTCCCACAAGCCGTTATTATCCATTTCCCTCCTGAGAGATGCGGCAAGGGTAGGGTCGTACAACCTGAAGATGCTGTTCCTCGGGAGCCCATTCGGAAGATCACCATATGAAGGGGTGCCATAGTACCCATTTATGTCCTAGGGGCGAATAAACACATCCACATCCCTAACTTTCATAGATTTCCCTTCTAAATATTCATTCGGGATCATGGACGCATAGAATTCCCGAACAATGCTCACATTGGCTTGTACGAGGGGTTTGGTGACAAACTGGCGCCACCCCATTCCTTCCACTTGACGCACAATATTCGTTCTGCCCACATCATCCAAATCTATGGCCCTGTCATGGTGTACGGTTCTAGTGCAAATGTTCTGGAGGCGACCCAGATATAATGTGTTGCGTCAGCTGTGCTCATCAACCCTTGGGTTACGGGAACCAGAAGCCTTGCCCTTGCCCTTCTTTGGTGCCATTAGGGAAGCAAAAAGAATTCTACACATCACAGACAAAAACCAAAATACATATTTCAAACCACATCATGCCACATTGTCAATTAATCTGCAACATAAGCACATTTAGTCATCAAAATAATCTCACACCAACATAGCAAATGGCCAATCATTAATCCGCAGCATACAACACCAACATAGCAAATAGCCAATCATTTATCCGCAAAAACCAATTTCATGCCCACATTTATTCACAACAATAATCTCTAGCAAAATAGGCATGTTAACTAACAAAATTTTGGCAATCTACGGCATTTGCAAAGCATTCTAGCAACAATATCTTCCTTGCCAATTGATTCACACTCACACAATTGAGAATTTTCGGCCAAATTCGCACCAAAACAAAAATTTGCAATTTAAAGCATATTCAAGCATCAATTAACAACCTAGGAGCATTTTATTACTACCACAAACAAAACCCAAGCATGCATTACAATCAATTCGGCCTCTAATCACAAAATCCCCAAATTTTTCGAACTAAACCTAACCCTAGCACTATCATGCAAAAATTCGGTCAATATAGAGATAGGAGAAGTTAAATTCTTGTAAAAGCAAGTTTAGAGGGGAGAATAACATACCTTGAAGCCTTGAGAGGGAAGAGAAAGAGAAGAATGCACCTTGGAAGAGTTTTTGGAGAATTTTGAGTGAGAAAGTTATATGGGGCTCGTGAAAGAGACAACCCTTTTAAGACCTGATATCGTGCATTCTGCGGTTTAAGTCGGCGGCCAGGCCGCCGAATGTGACCGCAGAATTTCCCTTTTTGGCCCAAAACGCTGCCGTTTCGATAAGTGCTCCCATTCGGCGGTCGATGCATTCTGCGGCCAGGCCGTAGATTCAAAACCGCCGTTTTGTGGTTTGGAGACCTGATTCAATCGGCGGTCGATTTATGGCCGCCGTTCTAACCGCCGTTTGTTGGCAGAAACTTCTGTTTTCATTTTACGGTTTCATTCGGCGGCTAGGCCACCGAATGTGACCGCAGAATACTAAAAATTAGGCAATCTCATTCTGCATCCTTGCATATCAACTACACACTTACACAAAACTCATCAAGCCAAAAGAAACCCCAAACCTGTCTTGGATATGGTACTCAACACATTTTGCTCAACAAATTTCTTGACTCAATATCCAAATACAAATTTGGGGAAAACTCCACATATACCAAAATCTTATCAAATAAACAAAATAAAATGCATTAAATTAAAACTACCTAAGTGGGTTGCTTCCCACTAAGCGCTTGATTTAACGTCTAGGCAAGACGTGGTGATGGGTGCTAAGGCTCGCCAAGTTTGACTTGTTCGATCATGAATGCACTCCTTGCTCCTCCATAGTATGGTTTTACCCGTTGTCCATTAACCTTGAATGTGTCCCCGGTTCTCAAACTTTGCACTTCAATTGCACCATGTGGGAATACCTCCTTCACTCGGAATGGACCGGTCCACCTTGATTTTAATTTCTCCGGAAATAACTTCAACCTTGAATCAAACACAAGTACAAGCATCCCGGGATGGAGGTCCTTTCTTAGGATCAATTGGTCATGGATCTTCTTCATCTTTTCCTTGTACAACTTTGCATTCTCATAGGCCTCATATTGGAGCTCTTCCAATTCATTTAGTTGAAGTTTCCTTTCTTCTCCCGCCAAATCCACATTGACATTCAACTTCTTGATTGCCCAATAAGCATCAAACTCCAATTCTACCGGCAAATGACAAGCCTTCCCAAAAACCAATCGGTATGGTATGGTGCCAAGAGGGGTCTTGTATGCCGTACGGTAAGCCCAAAGTGCATCATTAAGCTTCATTGACCAATCTTTCCGATTAGGCTTGACCGTCTTTTCTAAAATTCTCTTGATCTCCCGATTGCTCACTTCAACTTGCCCGGAAGTTTATGGATGGTATGGTGTGGCAACCTTGTGTGTTACTCCATACTTTTTCATCAAGGAGGTAAAGATTTTGTTACAGAAATGGGTGCCCCCATCGCTTATGATTGCACGAGAAGCACCAAACCTTGAGAACACTACTTCCTTCAAAAACTTCACCACCACATAACTATCATTAGTCTTAGTTGCCATCGCTTCAATCCACTTGGAGACATAATCAACCGCCACCAAAATGTAGTTATTGCCATTTGAGTATGGAAAGGGACCCATGAAGTCAATACCCCATATATCAAAAAGCTCCACCACTAATTCTCCTTTTAGGGGCATCTCATTTCTTTTCCCGATACTACCCATCCGTTGACACCTATCACAATTCTTGCAAAACTCATAGGTGTCCTTACTTAGTGTTGGCCAAAAGAATCCGAATTGAAGGATTTTGAGGACGGTCTTCTTGTGACTAAAGTGACCACCGCAATGCATTTCATGGCAAAACTTGATCACACCTTCTTGTTCTTCTTCCGGTACACATCTTCGAATTACTTGATCGGGCCCATGCTTGAAGAGATAGGGTTCATCCCAAAAGTATTGCCTAGCAATGAACTTGAATCTTTTCTTGGCTTGGTATGAGAGGTCATTGGGCACTATATCTCTCACAAGGTAATTCACAATGTCGGTATACCATGGTTCTCTTCCACCAACTATCCACAATTGCTCATCCGGGAAGCTTTCTTTCAAGGGAAGCATGTCTTCTTCTTCATTTGACCCATATATCAACCGGCTTAGATGGTCGGCTACCACATTTTCCTTACCTTTCTTGTCCTTGATTTCCAAGTCGAATTCTTGTAGGAGAAGAATCCAACGGATGAGTCTTGGCTTGGCATCTTTCTTTTGCATTAGATACCGGATAGCCGCATGATCGGTATAGACAATTACCTTTGCTCCCACCAAATATTGCCGAAACTTCTCCAATGCAAACACAACTGCCAACAATTCTTTTTCAGTTGTAGAATAATTCAATTGAGCATCATTTAGAGTCCTTGAAGTGTAATAAATTGCATGTGGAAGCTTGTCCATTCTTTGCCCAAGAACGACCCCAACCACATAATCCGATGCATCACACATGATTTCAAAAGGGAGGCTCCAATTTGGTGGTACAATGATAGGTGTTGATGTGAGGGCTTCCTTGAGAGTATTGAAGGCTTGCATGCATTCTTCATCAAACACAAACTCCACTTCTTTTTGAAGAAGATTGCACAAAGGTCTTGAAATCTTGGAAAAGTCTTTGATAAACCGTCGGTAGAATCCCACATGGCCCAAGAATGACCTTATGTCTTTGGTAGTCTTTGGTGGAGGCAAACTCTTCATAACTTCAATTTTTGCCTTGTCTACCTCTATTCCCCGGCTTGACACCACATGCCCAAGAACAATACCTTGTGTCACCATAAAATGACATTTCTCCCAATTCAAGGTTAGGTTCTTTTCTTCACATCTCTTCAATACTTGAGTCAAGTTGTCAAGGCACATATCAAAGGATCCTCCAAACACCGAGAAATCATCCATGAACACCTCAATGATTTTCCCTACCATATCCAAGAAAATGGACATCATACACCGTTGGAAAGTGCCGGGAGCATTGCATAAACCAAAGGGCATCTTTTGGTATGCATATGTGCCAAAAGGACAAGTGAAAGTTGTCTTCTCTTGATCCTCCGGTGCAATTGTAATTTGGTTATACCCCGAGTAGCCATCTAAAAAGCAATAATGGTTATGTCCCGCTAATCTTTCCAACATTTGATCAATGAATGGAAGAGGGAAGTGATCCTTCCTTGTTGATGCATTTAATTTCCGGTAGTCAATACATACTCTCCACCCAGTTTGCAACCTTTGGGGAATAAGTTCATTTTTGTCATTCCTCACTACCGTAATTCCCGACTTCTTAGGCACCACATGTATTGGGCTCACCCACTTACTATCCGCAATTGGATAGATAATGCCCACCTTCAACAATTTCAATACCTCATTTTTCACAACTTCTTGCATGATGGGGTTGAGTCGCCTTTGAGCCTCTCTTGATGGCTTGGAACCTTCTTGTAGGTGGATCTGGTGCATACAAATGGTGGGACTTATCCCTTTGATGTCTTCAATGGACCACCCAATTGCCGCCTTGTGCACTCTAAGGACTTCAAGGAGTCTTGCTTCTTCATCTTGATTCAATTCCGAGGAGACAATAACCGGTTTTCTTTCTTCTTCATCTAGGTAGGCATACTTGAGTGTTGTTGGAAGTTCCTTCAACTCTAACCTTAGTGGTGTAGCCAATTTTGTCTCTAATTCTCCACTTCCCACTTCTTCAACTTCATTGATTCTTTCTTCTTCTACCAACTCCTCCATTAACTCAAGTCTCTCTTCCTCATCTTCTTGTTCATCTAGAAACTCCATTGCACTAGCCATTAGAGCCTCCAACTTCTACTTCAAAAATTCTTCACCTTCCTCTTCAATGATTGTGTCCACCAAATTCACATTAAAACTATCATGTGCCCCAATAGGATAGGCTCCCGACTCAAAAAGCTTGAACTCAATTACCTCATCTAAAACCTTCATAGTGAGCTTCCCTTCATGCACATCCACAATTGCTCTAGCGGTCGCCATGAATGGTCTTCCCAAGAGCAACATTTGGTCATCTTCTTTATGCCCCTCCATGTCTAACACAACAAAATCGGTCAGAATGATTAACTTCTCTACTTGAATCAACACATCTTCTACTATTCCCATGGGGTGTCTTGATGATTGATCCGCCAACAAAAGTGACATGGAAGTGGTCTTGAGGTCATTAAGTCCCAATCTCATGTAGATTGTGTAGGGCATCAAATTAATACTTGCCCCTAAGTCTAACATGGCTTTCTCTTGCTTTCCTCCACCAATGGAAATGTTGATAATGAAGCTTCCGGGATCTTTCATCTTTTGAGGCAACTTCTTTTGGATCACCGCACTAACATTCTCCCCAAGTCTCTCTTGTTGCCTAGGCTTGAACTTGATCTTGTCCTTGTTCAACTCCTTAAAGAACTTTGCATAGGAAGGCATCTTTTGAATTGCATCAAGAAGTGGAAGATTCACATTCACATTGGAAAGAATGTCATAGATGTCTTGAAAGGATTGTTCCAACTTCATATTTTTCAATCTTCTGGGGTAAGGAATGGGAGGAATGTATGGATTGGATGACTTGTGTAGGCGAGGAGCTTCATTTGAGGGGGGCACCTCTACATCTTCTTCTTGTCTTGTGTCTTCTACAACCACTTCATCCTCTTTTTCTCTAGGCTTACTTGCATTTTCTACAACTTCACCATTGTCTAGGATCCGCCCACTTCTAAGGACCGTCATGGCTTTGGCTTACTCGGGTTGGCTAGGGAATTTCCCTTTGTCTTGTTTTTGTAGTGCCTCGGCTATTTGGCCCATTTGAGTTTCCATGTTCTTCATTGATGCCCCCATATTAGTAACTAGAGCTTCAAGAGAACTTAACCTTTGCCCATCTGACAAAACGGCTTCCCTTTGTTGTTGCCTTGCTTGGTTGTTGAAATTCTCTTGTCGGTTCCATTGGTTGGCTTGGCCACTCCTCGACCCTTTACCTTGGTAGAACCCTCGGTTGTTGAACCCTTGATTATTTGAAACAAATTATAGCACGGTGTGTATAAAACTATCTAGAGAGGGGGGGGGGGGGGGGGTGAATAGATTTTAAACTTATTACCCAATTTTTCGTGTGAAGTTAATATTACAAAATTACCCCTAACTAGATAAAGCAATAAATCAAGTATAAGATGCGGAAATTAAATAACACTTGATTTTTACGTGGAAACCCTCACGGAAAAAACCACGGGCTAGTAAGTAAGCCATACTCGAACCTCGAATCCACTAAATGTGTAAAACGATTACAACCTAATCCCGGAAGTAATCACACACCTACCTAATCCCGGTATAAGTGAACCTTGTCCAATTTGCTTGCGATCTAAGCAACCTAATCCAGAAGCTACACACAAGACTTACTTTCTCAATGAAGAGAATAACACCCTAAGTGAATATATGAATATCCAAATGCAACATAGAGCAAGGGAAACCCTATATGCTTATCTAAGATGATGAATATGCAATTAGAACAATCCTAGATATTAAAACTAAATGACATGTCAAATAGTTTAGCTAATCAAGATTAAGCACAAAACCTAATTAACTATCACAATACAACTTCTCAAACATACAACACACTAATCTCAATCTTGTATCAAAAGATATATGAAAATCATACAAGTAATAAATTGAGATTGCTTGTTAAGAGAAACACAAAATATGTAAGATATTAGTGAAAAGCTTACCAAGCAAAGTATGATGAAGAATCCATGCAAAGAGACATCTAGATGATCAAAGATGATGCTAGATAATGATTGATGATCATGAAAAAGTGTTTGAGTAATTAAAAATGAGTTCTTGGAATTTTTCTTCTCTTTGAAAAATATCCTAAGTATGAAATCTGAATATGAACTCGCTTAATTGACCTAAAGTCAAAGTGGCATATATATAGGGGGCCAAATCAAAGTGTGGTCGTTTTGAATAAGTTGGCCTAATATTGCCTTGGGCGCTGTACGTAGAACGCTTCTGTACAGCGCCAAGAAACTGATTTTCTCGGGTCAGAGATAGGCGCTGTACGAACAGCGCTTATGTACAGCGCTCGTACATCGCCTACCCAAAAAGCATCAGAACTGATGCATTAAAATAAACATTTTCAATCAGGTCTTAGTTGGGCACTGTACGAACAGCGCTTGTGTACATCGCTCGTACATTGCCTCTTCAAAATGCATCAGACCTGATGCATTAAAATGACCATTTATCCATCAGGTCATGTGGGCGCTGTTCGAACAGCGCCTCTGTAGAGCGCTCTGAACAGCGCCCTTTGCAATGCAAGAAATCTAAGGCTATGCATGACAAGGCAATGGACAATGCAATAAGCAATCAAAATAAACATGCAAAAAGAGATGTTAATGAACATTAATGCACACCAAGAAGAAACACAACATACAAGATTTAACCATATGCATGAGTTGTGAGTGTGTGCAACTATCTCTTCAAGACAAGTAAGCACATAGAGTTTTACCTTTGGTGCTTATCAAAAATGAGGTCTTCAAAGGGCTTGAGCAATAACAACAACACCTAAGCTACCCTTACAAAGAACCCCAACATGTGGTTTGTCCACGAAATGAGTCAATCAACAAATGGGAACCTTACATTATTGTTGAACCCTTGATTCACCTCTTGGCTAAGCATGTCCGAGTTCAATGCATTGTTGTTTGAGTAAGAAAGGTTCAGATGTTGCTG
The DNA here is from genome assembly GCA_030490815.1 of Acer saccharum. NCBI lineage: Eukaryota > Viridiplantae > Streptophyta > Magnoliopsida > Sapindales > Sapindaceae > Acer > Acer saccharum. The sequence continues at coordinate 12,640,174 of CM059874.1, forward strand.
CCATTTTGGATTGTAGGTTTGAGAGAACACACCACCTCTATCTCTTTGTTGATATCCCATTGCTTGGACTTCCTCTTGGAATCCAACATATCTTTCTCCATTCAAAGACATGTCTCCACTTCCATCTCTTCCTTGATTATGGCTTGCACTGCCTTGATTGGTCATGAATGATTACATGGACAACATTGTAGCTTGCATGGATTGCATTTGCTTGGCCAACTTCGAAACTTTAATTGCCATCTCGGTTCTCATTCCTACCTCATGTCTACCATTGGCTCTTCTGCTAAAATTGCATTTGAAACAAATTATAGCACATTGTGTATAAAACTATCTAGATGGGGGGGGTTGAATAGATTTTAAACAAATTACCCAATTTTTCGTGATAAGTCAAAATTACGAAATTACCCCTAAATAAATAAAGCAATAAATCAAGTATAAAATGCGGAAATTAAATAAGACTTGATTTTTACGTGGAAACCCTCACGGGAAAAACCACGGGCTAGTAAGTAAGCCACACTCGAACCTCGAATCCACTAAATGTGTAAAACAATTACAACCTAATCCTGGAAGTAATCACACACCTACCTAATCCCGGTATGAGTGAACCTAGTCCAATTTGCTTGCGATCTAAGCAACCTAATCTCGGAAGCTACACACAAGACTTACTTTCTCTATGAAGAGAATACAACCCTAAGTGAATATATGAATATTCAAATGCAACATAGAGCAAGGGAAACCCTATATGCTTATCTAAGATGATTAATATGCAATTAGAACAATCCTAGATATCAAAACTAAATGACATGTCAATTAGTTTAGCTAATCAAGATTAAGCACAAAACCTAATTTGCTAGCACAAAACAACTTCTCAAACATACATCACACTAATCTCAATCTTGTATCCAAAGTATATAAAATAACATACAAGTAATTAATTGAGATTGCTTGTTAAGAGAAACACAAAATATGTAAGATATTAGTGAAAAGCTTACCAAGCAAAGTATGATGAAGAATCCATACAAGATGACATCTAGATGATCAAAGATGATGCTAGATGATGATTGATGATCATGAAAAAGTGTTTGAGTAATTAAAAATGAGTTCTTGGAATTTTTCTTCTCTTTGAAAAATATCCTAAGTATGAAATCTGAATATGAACTCTCTTAATTGACCTAAAGTCAAAGTGGCATATATATAGGAGGTCAAAACAAAGTGTGGTCGTTTTGATAAGTTTGCCTCATATTTTGCCTTGGGCGCTGTACGTAGAGCGCTTCTGAACAGCGCATGTACAGCGCCCCTGCTCTGTTCTCTCGGGAAAACAGAGTGGCACTGTACGTAGAGCGCTTTGTACAACGCCCCAACAGCGACCGATTAAAATCGATCAGGTCTGAACATCGCTCAATGGGCGCTGTTCGTACAGCGCTTCTGTAGAGTGCTTTTGGGAGCGCCCAATATAAACATGCAATCCTAAGTCTAAGCATGATAAGGCAATTGGAAAAGCAAGATGCAATCAACATAACATGCAAGAAGAGAAGTTAATTAGCATTAATGCACAACGAAAGAAACACAACATACAAGATTTAACCATATGCATGAGTTGTGAGTGTGTGCAACTATCTTTTCAAGACAAGTAAGCACTTAGAGTATTACCTTTGGTGCTTGTCAATAATGAGGTCTTCAAAGGGCCTTAGCAATAACAACAACATCTAAGCTACCCTTACAAAGAAACCCCAACAAATGGTTTGTCCACGAAATTAGCCAATCAATAATGAGGTCTTCAAAGGGCCTTAGCAATAACAACAACATCTAAGCTACCCTTACAAAGAAACCCCAACAAATGGTTTGTCCACGAAATTAGCCAATCAACAAATGGGAACCTTACAATCTCCCCCTTTGGCTATTTCGTGACAAAACCACCACTCACATTGATTCCTCACAAATAAATAGAAACTACGGGACTACAATGATATTCTACATTACAAAGAGATAAGAAAATGAAACTTCAAGTCTTCAATCTCTTGTAAAACAATCAAGCCCTGAAAAAAGTTTCTAACATTTCCAATACAAGTAAAGTGTGAGATTAATCAAGTGAGAACAATAACAAGCATTTGCATTAAAAAAAAAAAATTAGGCACAACATTATGTAATGTATGTGTATGCAATGCTCCCCCCCTCAACGGGTTACTCCCCCTCAATAAATGTTCTCCCTAATATGCACAATTACTTCTATATTTTGTAACTCCCCTTACCAAATCCTACTCCCCCTTTTTGTCATGATATAGGCAAAAGAGTAGTCCCCAACCAGGTCACTCATAGCAACGAGAGATAGAAGCATGCAAGATATTTGCATATACATATAAGTCACTTTATGCACCTCAATTAATTGGAAAGAAACATGGAGATTTATTTGTAGAAAATGTGTGAATCCAACATGCTTTGCATACAAGACATATAGCATTCAAGTCCAAAATACAATGGTATTTGGCAAAGCAAATGACAAAGGTTTCTAATAAGAATTCAAACCAATTTCACCAATGTCATGAGAAAAGCAAGGATATAGAGATTATTGATTTCAATTTAAGAGTAACTGTATCCAACTTTATAAGCGAAACATGGCATGAGCGATTTTGCACCCTATTTGATTTTTCCGGATAAGATATCCGTATGATAGTAGCGATGTTCAACCAATAAAGAAAGAGAGACATTTGGAATATAAATTCCTTTGAACGGATACAAGATCCTTTATTCATTTTGAGTCTCATAAGCTTTCACACAAGTTTTGCATTTTAAGAATATGTAATCATCAATTCATGCTTTTCATGTGGGCATGTTATATGAATTTCATGCTTTTTCATTTGACATTAGCATGTTATTAAAAGAATCATTATGTCATGGAGATAACTATAGGTCATTCACATCATACTTCCTATGTAAATCTCCTAGTCCAAAAATGCATGTTTGAACATAAATATGACATGGATTGTAAACAAGCAAGGTTCACACTTATAGAATTTGAAAACATATATACATATGTACAACCAAGCTTACTCAAGCAATCAAAAGAAGAGGCATAAGTTATTTCAAATTTTTTGCAAGTGACAAGAATACAAAATAGCTCTTTTTGCTTGAGTTCCCCATATGGGGTCAATCATAAATCACATCACTCCACAAGACATATCCCAATAGATCTACTAAGAGTTTTAAATCGAGTAGCATCTAAGGGTTTAGTAAATAGGTCCGCAAGTTGATCATTAGTACCTACATGTTCAAGTACTATGCATTTATTTTCAACAAGCTCTCTAATGAAGTGATGGCGGATGTCAATATGCTTAGTTCTAGAATGTTGTACCGGATTCTTGGAAATATTAATAACACTCATGTTATCACAAAAGAGAGTGAGAGTACCTTGGTTGAATCCGTAGTCTACTAGCATTTGCTTCATCCATAGGAGTTGTGTGCATCTACTCCCCGCAGCTATGTACTCGGCCTCGGCCGTGGACAAGGAAATCGAGTTTTGCTTCTTGCAAAACCAAGACACCAAGTTGTTGCCTAGAAAGAAGCAACCGCCCGATGTGCTCTTCCTATCATCACAATTTCTTGCCCAATCCACATCACTAAAGCCTACAAGACTAGCATTAGTGTCAAAAGAGTACCAAATCCCATAGTTGGATGTCCCATTCACATAGCAAATGATTCTCTTTACGGAAGAGAGATGGGACTCCTTAGGATCCGCTTGGTACCTAGCACACACACCCACACTAAAGGAGATATCGGGCCTACTTGCGGACAAATAAAGCAAGCTTCCTATCATGCCACGATATAACGTTTGTTCCACACTTTTACCACTAGCATCCTTGCTTAGCTTTAAAGTGGTACCACTAGCATCCTTGCTTAGCTTCAAAGTGGTACTTATGGGTGTATCACAATGTTTGACATTTTCTAAACCAAACTTCTTTACTAGGTTTTTGGCATATTTGGCTTGGGTTATGAAAATCTCATCATCTAATTGCCTAATTTACAAACCTAGGAAGTAACTAAGCTCACCAACAAGACTCATCTCAAATTCATGAGACATGACATCAACAAATTGTTGGACCTTGGTGTTGTTGGTGGAGCCAAACACTATGTCATCAACATATATTTGAGCTATGAAAAGCTCATCATTGTCTCTCTTGATGAATAGTGTCTTGTCAACACTACCTCTTGTGTAGTTATTGTCAACAAGAAATTGAGTGAGGCGCTCATACCAAGCCCTCGGTGCTTATTTCAACCCATATAGTGCCTTCTTGAGGCGATAGACATGGTTGGGGTGGTGTGCATCCACAAACCCCTTGGGTTGTTCAACAAACACTTCCTCTTGCAAGAAGCCATTGAGGAAGGCACTCTTGACGTCCATTTGGTGCAATTTGAACTTGTGCACACAAGTGATGGACAAGAGAAGCCTAATGGACTCTAAACGGGCAACGAGAGCAAAAGTCTCCTCAAAGTCGATACCCTCAATTTGAGAGTACCCTTGTGCTACAAGTTTAGCCTTGTTCTGCACTATGTTGCCATTCTCATCAGATTTATCCCTATAAATCCACTTAGTTCCTATCACATGTGAGCTTTTAGGCCTAGGAACTAGAGTCCAAACCTCATTCCTTTCGAATTGGTTTAGCTCTTCTTGCATGGCAAGAACCCAAAATTCATCATTCAAGGCTTCATTAACCTTTTTGGGTTCTATTTGAGAGGTGTAACATGTAAAGCTAATTAGATTAGCTATTTGACACCTAGTCCTAACACCCTCATTTACATCTCCAATAACATCCTCTTTGTTATGGAGTCTTCTAACCCATGGAGCGGGTTCATTAGAGTCCAAGAGAGGGACTCTAGTAATAGGTTGTGTGACTTCATTATTTTCATTAGATGTCCCAACATTGGGAGTCACCACAACCCTCTCCAAAGGAGAGTCGTCATCATCTAAAATTTCCTCCTCCTCATGGTCATTAGACTTGAGCCTTGTATCATGAATGACAACATTCGATGATTCCATGACGGTTCGAGTCTTCAAGTTGAAAACTCTATAGGCTCTACTATTCAAGGCATAGCCAATAAAGATACCCTCATCACTCTTAGCATCAAACTTGCCAAGTTGATCACGGTCATTTAAAATGTAGCATTTGCTCCCAAATGTGTGGAAGTAGCTAACATTTGGCTTCCTACCCTTCCATAACTCATAGGAGGTGTTTTTAGATCCGGGCCTTAAGAATACTCTATTCCCTATATAGCAAGCCGTATTGACGGCTTCGGCCCATAGGTTCCTAGGGACATTGTTGCTAAGCAACATCACTCGGGCCATCTCATGGAGGACCTTATTCTTCCTCTCAACAACTCCATTTTGTTGAGGTGTCTTAGGAGCCGAAAACTCATGGGAGATGCCTAAGCTATCACAATAGCTTTCAAAAGAGGCATTCTCAAATTCCCTCCCATGGTCACTTCTAATCCGTTTAATGCTTTTAATGTTAGAATTCATTTCATTTTGTATTTTAGTACAAAGCATTTTAAACTTATCAAAAGTTTTGGATTTTTCTCTAAGAAAATATGTCCATGTAAATCTAGAGAAATCATCAACACAAACAAAAATGTATCTCTTTCCACATAAACTCTCGGTTTGCATAGGACCCATGAGATCCATGTGGAGAAGCTCTAGGGGCTCCTTGATGGAGAGATACTTGCCCTTTTTGTGCATGCTTTTGGTTTGTTTTCCTTGTTGGCAAGGTCCACAAATACCATTGGCTTTCTTCCCAAGCTTAGGGAGGCCACGCACACACTCGAACTTTCCAAGGGTTCTTAAATCCCTAAAGTTCATGTGGCCAAGTCTTTCATGCCACAACTCAACTTGCTCATCCATGGACACATTGTTTGAGACTATTCTAGCTTCAAGACAATAATAATTGTCGCTAGATCTCATACCTTTTAATGTTAGAATTCATTTCATTTTGTATTTTAGTTAAAGCATTTTAAACTTATCAAAAGTTTTGGATTTTTCTCTAAGAAAATATGTCCATGTAAATCTAGAGAAATCATCAACACAAACAAAAATGTATCTCTTTCCACATAAACTCTCGGTTTGCATAGGACCCATGAGATCCATGTGGAGAAGCTCTAGGGGCTCCTTGATGGAGAGATACTTGCCCTTTTTGTGCATGCTTTTGGTTTGTTTTCCTTGTTGGCAAGGTCCACAAATACCATTGGCTTTCTTCCCAAGCTTAGGGAGGCCACGCACACACTCGAACTTTCCAAGGGTTCTTAAATCCCTAAAGTTCATGTGGCCAAGTCTTTCATGCCACAACTCAACTTGCTCATCCATGGACACATTGTTTGAGACTATTCTAGCTTCAAGACAATAACAATTGTCGTTAGATCTCATACCTTTTAACAAGGTTTGTCCATCGGGCTTTAGGATAGAGCAATCATCTTTTCTAAACAAGACGGAATATCCTTCATCACTTAGATGTGAAATGCTTATTAAATTGGCTTTCAAGCCATCAACAAATAAAGCATCGGATAAGGAGGGTAAACCGGGAACGAAAATGATTCCTTTCCCTACAACTTTCTTTTTGGATCCATCACCAAAAGTGACATATCCTCCTTCCTCTATAACAAGAGTCTCGAAGAAACTCTTGTTTCCCGTCATGTGCCTAGAGCACCCACTATCTAAATACCAAAAATTAGAAGAATTTGCCTTCAAGGCTATTTGAGCAACATGGCAAACATTTTCATTCTTTCTAATCCACCTAGAAACAATCTTAGCTTTCTTAGTGGTCTTTGGTACATGGGTTCTAGATGTTCTAGGATCATGCATAATAATATTATCATTCATAGGAACATGCATCATGGCTCTTTTCTTTTTCTTCTCTATCATGCTTCTAGTTTTGTACATTTTAATATATCGAAAGCAATGTGGTCTAATATGACCATCAAATCCACAAAAGTGACATATAGGAGTAAAATAAGGAATCATACCTTGTCCTTGTCTTTGTGGATGAATGGGTTCAATCCATCTTCGTTGTTGAACCGGTCTAGATTGCTTCCTAGCTTGAGGTTGCATGATAGGTCTCTTTCCTTTGTGAGCCATTTGTGAAGGAATGTTGGCTTGTGGGACCCTAGGGGGTTGAGCTTGAGGTTGCCTTCTTGGCCCTATCTTCAGTTGTGCATTTGAACTTTGTCCTATTTCTAATTTCTTTCTAGGAATTTGCACAAATGAAGTTTCTTCGTTCCTCAAAGACTTGACAAACACGGTCTTGTTAGAGGTTGAGATCTTCTTATCATCTTCATACCCAAGACCCCTCTTGTCACATGGACTCTTTCCAACACCAAGTATATGGTCAAGCTTCTTGGTGCTAGAATCCATCCTAGTCATAGATTCTCTAACTTCTTCAAGCACCCTCTTTAGACTATCTTCATTCCTCCTAGATAAGACTAACTCCTCTTTTAGCTTATCTTCCATCTTCTTGAATTTTTCCACTTGTTCACTTAAGTGGTCATTATGAGATGCAAGCTCAAGATTTTCTTCTCTCAATATCTTGATCTTTCTTGTGCTCTTGATTGCTAAATCATTAAACTCGGCATGGTATTTAGCAAGCACCTTTTTCTCCACAAATCCACTTATGGAGTTAGAAGAGGAATCACTTTCTTCTTCACTTGAGTCATTTTCCTCTTGACTCATTTCCTCTCTCTCACTAGCACTTTTGCTTTTATGGGAGGAGGCAAAAGCTAGGAGATTAGCCATGAGCTCTTCATCATCCGAAGATTCATCTCCCTCAATGGAGTCATCACTACTTCCACTCCAAGTGGCAGCCATCACTTTTCCCTTTTTCCTCTCATTGTGATTTGCACATTCGGGGGCAAAGTGACCTATGCCACCACACTCGAAACATCGGACCCCTTTCCTTTCGGTCCTTTCTTGCCTAGGTTCAAACTTTTTGAAAGAGCCCTTTTTCTTCAAATCTTGACCTTTTGATGCAAAACCCTTTCTTTTAAACTTCATAACCTTGTTGAACCTTTTTACAAACAAGGCAAGATCTTCATCCGAGTCAACCTTCTTTGCCTCCTTTTCATCCTTGGAGGTTTTTAAAGCAATTCCTTTTTGCTTTTTAGTGGGTGTGGAGATAGGCCCTTTCCTAGACTCATAAGCTAGAAGTCTCCCAATCACCTTACTCGGCTTCATATCCTTATATCCACTATTTTCTTCTAAAGCCGTCACCTTCGATTCGAACCTATCGGGTAGAGATCTCATAATCTTTTGCTTGATTCTCCTATCCGAATATGGATCACCAAGTTGATGACTTTGGTTGACTATGTCCATCAACTTGATCTCGAAGTCGTTGAAGCACTCATTCTCCTCCATCTTAAGCATCTCGAATTAAGTTTGGAGGACTTGAAGCTTAGAGTCCTTCACCACTTCGGTTCCCTCATGTGCAATCTCTAGGATGTCCCATGCCTCCTTAGCTATCCTAGTATTTTGAATCAATTTGTATTGATTTTCGTCCATAGCACATAAGATGGCATGCATCGCTTTCCTATTCCACTTTGAAGCCTCAAACTCTTGCGCGTTCCATTGCGCCTTAGGCTTCAATACTTCTTCTCCTCCACCACCGGGAGTCATCTTGGGTAGATCATATCCGTCTTCCACCGCCATCCATGCACGGTCGTGAATTTGGCATATGTAGGATTCCATCTTCCCTTTCCATTGGGAATAGTTCAAACCGGTAAGAAGTGGAGGCCTTGTGCTAGAAGCACCTTCGTTGCCACCATCATTTCCACTGTTTCCACTCATAGTGTTTATGAATGAAGGAAATAAATGCAAATGTATGAATGATTAAAAATCACATAAAATGCAAAACACACCAAAAAGCAAGGATCACCTAAGTATATCTAAGAACCCGCTCTGATAACAATTGAAACAAATTATAGCACGGTGTGTATAAAACTATCTAGAGGGGGGTGAATAGATTTTAAACAAATTACCCAATTTTTTGTGATAAGTCAAAATTACGAAATTACCCCTAAATAGATAAAGCAATAAATCAAGTATAAAATGCGGAAATTAAATAAGACTTGATTTTTACGTGGAAACCCTCACGGGAAAAACCACGGGCTAGTAAGTAAGCCATACTCGAACCTCGAATCCACTAAATGTGTAAAACAATTACAACCTAATCCCGGAAGTAATCACACACCTACCTAATCCCGGTATGAGTGAACCTAGTCCAATTTGCTTGCGATCTAAACAACCTAATCCCGGAAGCTACACACAAGACTTACTTTCTCTATGAAGAGAATACAACCCTAAGTGAATATATGAATATTCAAATGCAACATAGAGCAAGGGAAACCCTATATGCTTATCTAAGATGATTAATATGCAATTAGAACAATCCTAGATATCAAAACTAAATGACATGTCAATTAGTTTAGCTAATCAAGATTAAGCATAAAACCTAATTTGCTAGCACAAAACAACTTCTCAAACATACATCACACTAATCTCAATCTTGTATCCAAAGTATATAAAATAACATACAAGTAATTAATTGAGATTGCTTGTTAAGAGAAACACAAAATATGTAAGATATTAGTGAAAAGCTTACCAAGCAAAGTATGATGAAGAATCCATGCAAGATGACATCTAGATGATCAAAGATGATGCTAGATGATGATTGATGATCATGAAAAAGTGTTTGAGTAATTAAATATGAGTTCTTGGAATTTTTCTTCTCTTTGAAAAATATCCTAAGTATGAAATCTGAATATGAACTCTCTTAATTGACCTAAAGTCAAAGTGGCATATATATAGGAGGCCAAAACAAAGTGTGGTCGTTTTGATAAGTTTGCCTCATATTTTGCCTTGGGCGCTGTACGTAGAGCACTTCTGAACAGCGCCTGTACAGCGCCCCTGCTCTATTCTCTTGGGAAAACAGAGTGGCACTGTACGTAGAGCGCTTTGTACAGCGCCCCAACAGCGACCCAACAACGACCGATTAAAATCGATCAGGTCTAAACAGCGCTCAATGGGCACTGTTCGTACAGCGCTTCTGTAGAGCGCTTTTGGGAGCGCCCAATGCAATCATGCAATCCTAAGTCTAAGCATGACAAGGCAATTGGAAAAGTAAGATGCAATCAACATAACATGCAAGAAGAGAAGTTAATTAGCATTATTGCACAACCAAAGAAACACAACATACAAGATTTAACCATGTCCATGAGTTGTGAGTGTGTGCAACTATCTCTTCAAGACAAGTAAGCACTTAGAGTATTACCTTTGGTGCTTGTCAATAATGAGGTCTTCAAAGGGCCTTAGCAATAACAACAACATCTAAGCTACCCTTACAAAGAAACCCCAACAAGTGGTTTGTCCACGAAATTAGTCAATCAACAAATGAGAACCTTACAGCATTGTTGAGACATAAGAGCAAGCCTCTCACACACATCCATCACAAAAGCCGCCGTCTTGTCCGTGGTTGAGCCTCCACAAGCATTACTAATCAAAAGTTGTGTGTGAGGAGAGAGTCCTTCTTGAAATGAGGAAACCTTGTATTCATTGGGAAGCATGTGGGGAGGAAGTTGTGCTAACAAGGATTGGAACCTCTCCCATGTCTCATGAAATGAGTCACCCATCTCTTCTTGAAATCCCGTGATTTGTATCCGCAACTCTCTTTTCTTGTTTGATGGAAAGAATCGGTTGAAGAATGCTTCACACACTGCATCCCATGATGCAAGAGATCCGGGTCTTTGGGTATTAAGCCATTTTTTTGCGTTGTCCTTCAAACAAGTTGAGAAGCACCTCATTAGTAGTTGTTCCTTTGAGAGTGTACCCATCCTTGATGTAAAGGGGAAAGTCTCCACCACCCCATTAAAGTCTTTCATGAATTGTAAGCAATCTTCATGTGTCTTGCCATATAAAGACGGTAGTTGGCTAATGTGCATGGTCTTGAGCTCATATGACTTCGTGAGCTCATCAAGAACAATGGTCGGTGGTTGATTTCCAATGATAGGTCTTGAATATTGCCCTATGGTGATTTGTCTTGGAGGGACGTCCATTTATGGGTTTTGTACATTTTGTGGGATATTCATTGGTGGGGGTGGATCATTGGGTGGGTTTTGGTTTTCTCTTTCGTCTTCCATATTCAACCGTGCCCTTTCAGCGGCTCTTGCTAGTCTTCCAACTTGATTAATGCGATCATTGAAGGGAAACAAAATACCTCCCCTAGAACGACGTCCGTGAATACACTAGCAAACCTGAAACACCAAAACAAAAACTACCGAGAAGTAAAAAGATAAAAATAACACAATTAAACTACTAAACTATATCCTAAACTAGAATAGCCAAATATAACGCTGCCGATCCGTGGCAACGGCACTAAATTTTGATCGGACTTTTGTAAGTACCAAAATTCCACACTTGGAATACATAAATCGAATGAATTGTATAATGGCAAGCGGGATCGTTCCTCAGGGAAAGGGAGGATACTTGGCTACAACTAATCTATGTACACTAATCTATACTACGTGCGGAAAAGTAAAATTCATTTTCGGGTTTGGAATTTGTTTCAACAACTAAACCAAGTGAAATTAATTAATCTAAAACAAGTAATGTAAAGGAAAGGTGTGATATATGATGGTGGATATTGGGGAATTGAGTCGACAACTAAAAGATTTCCTAATGTAATGAACTAGTCCAATTAAACACATCCATCCTACTCAAGGGTTGTTCTTCAATTGATTTAACTCATTAATGTGCAATTTCAAGCCTTGACTCAAGTAAGCCCTACTATGAATCTTGGCCCAAACAATATTCTTAAGAACAAATTAAAGGTCTTGTACCATATAACACATGCATGCACAAATATTCAATTTCATATATGCTAAAGATTGGAGAATGAGTTGAATGCCCTTCAAACCCTAAACCACAACCTTCATATGTGAACCATTCTACAACAAGCCAAATTGAACCCCAATATTAACAAGTAAAGTAAAATGGCAACTTCAAGGCAATGAAATTAAAATATACCAAGAGAGGATTGAATAAATATATGACTAGTTCAATTACATGGGAGTATCACATAAGTTGTCTCATCAATTCCCCAATAAAAAGGGTTTAGTTACACATAATGGAAATGAAAATGAAAAGAGCAAAGTTGTAAAGAAAACTCATAAATGCCTTCACAAGTCTTCTTGATCTTCAATGTGCCTGAGATTCCCTTGACCTTGGTGAATCTTTTCTTCTCTCTTCAATAAATTTCCAAGATGAGGTGAAAGAATGTTGGTGGAAGTGATTGATGGTGGAAATGTGGAGTAATGGAAGGTAGAGAGAGGTTAGAAAGGTTAGAGAGAAGTTAGGGTTTCATGAAGTGGTAGGGATTAGATTAGGGAAGGAGAAAAGGGGGATATATATATGTGGTCCCATGAGCTAGGGTTGAAATCCCAGTGCTGTTGACGTGGCGCGAATTCTGCGGTTTCAATCTGTGGCCAGGCCGCAGAACGAAACCGTAGAATGGAAAAGTGATATTCTGGAATGGATCGGCGGTTGGATTCTGGCCGCAGAATTGACCTGATGCTTCTGGAGAAAAACAACGGTTTCAATCTACGGCCAGACAGTAGAATTGAACCGCCGAATTCTTCTTTTCTTGCCAAATGACCGTTTTGCCCCCAAATGCTCGTCTTTCGTCGCTTTAGCCCAAAATCACCGAGTTCCTTCATTCTTCAACCTAGAATCCAAAAAGTACCTGTACAATCAACATCGAGCCATAAATTTCATGAATTTACTCGAAAGTTAATTCTAAGTATCGAAAATAAGGGGTGTATTTCTATGTATGTAATGGCTCGATCAAACATGGTCCGCACAGCTGCTATGCTTTGTCTTTCGGATCGTCTTCTTCGTCGATTTACATCAATAATATAAAATTATAGCAAAACAACGAAAAAAAAATAATATAACCCGGGATTAATATTACAGCAAAAATATTACAACCATTAAAACGAAACCCTAAACCCATTGTACCATACAATTAACGATCAACCATGTTTATAAATAATAAATAAAAATTATAACATTATACAATCATTAGAAAGTGCCTACACATTCAAACATGCAATCAGGAGCAACCGAATTCGATTATACTATACAAAAAATGGCTCTGATACCAATTGTAGGAACCTAGGGTTACAGATTGCGTAGCGGAAGTTTTAATTTTTTTTTTTTTTTTATGCAATCATCAAGTAAACCTAATTGTACAGTAATAATTGAAAACAACAAAGAAGGTGAAACGATTTAATACCAGCATTGGAGGCTTCTTCTCTTTAATACGATTTGCTTCCTGATTTAAACCACAAGATCTTCCTGACTATGACCCGGGATTGGTAACGGCGTGTGGGTGCGTCACGGTACTCAGGAACCTAAAAAAGAAAGAAACACAAAACAACCCTTGTTTTGTTGTCAGAAGAATTTGGCCACCCTTTGTTTGTGAAGAACAAAAACAAAAATAAAACTCCTTTTTCTTTTTTAAGTGGCCGCACACCCTCTGTTTTTGTTTTTCTCTCTTTTTTTCGTGAATCTATGTTGGTGTATGTTAAATTTTTGTTAATCAGTTTCTTAAAACATATATATCATATATATATATATATATTTTTTAACTAATTACTTTAATTAATTAATCAGTTAAAATATGTAATATTTATAAGGATAATTAATAACTTTGAATTTAAACGTTTTAAATTCAAATTTGATATTTAATTTAATAAAAAATAAAATAATCAAATTATCTTATCTTCATTCAAACACAAATATCAATCAACATCCTCCAACTAATGATTAATCGCATAATTAAATAATCTTATTATTTAATTAATTTAATCACTAATATTCATTAATTAAATAATCTCATTATTCAATTAATTCCCAAATAAATACGTGTCACTTTTGTAACACAATTAATTGGACAATCCAATTAATCAACTGACCCTTGTTAACTAAATCAATCGGGCTAGCAAGGGAACCTAATGGACTCACAGTATTTTGAGCTCCAATAATCCTTAGAAATAATTAATTAAACTCTTTAATTAATATTTTATGATTATTAACTCCGATGTTATTCCACTAAAAACCCGAAGTTGTACTCTCTCAACTGTAGACGTTTTTACACAAACCAATAACTCTTGGTGTCTATCGATATAGCTACTACATATGATATGATCCTCCACAAATAGTTCATAATTAGAGCTGGGTCATAATGTCCGTTATACCCCTATAATTATATCTTTCCATTAAGTACCATTGATTCTCTAATGAACAATAAATCCTACATTCCTTACGGAATTAGAAGAGCGCTCATATTGTTCAAGCCCCGAATCAACCCTTAAAGGAACTACTATCTACTTCTCACAAGAAGGAGTGGATTCCTCTATTGTGTACAAACCTTCCCAGCCACAAGCCAAACTGTGATTCCAACATACGAAGTTATTGACCGGGAATGCAACTCCGATCTCACCCATGGCATATCAAAAACCACGATCTAACTTGAAGGAGTCGATAAGACACTCAGGATTAAGATCACCCATATATAGCCATCATTTGTTGATATATATGAATCTCATCTTTAAACGGATCTTAGTGAGAGATTTATACAGATCATGACCCAGTCCTATATGATCACATCATACAAAGTGCCTCCATTCTCATATCTCCATATGAATGATCCAGGATAGGATCACCGTACACTACGAAATAAACCGCAGCTGTAGATTAACTATAAATAAAGTACCCAGCTTTATTTGCTATCTACAGACTCTTTAGATTGCTCGTTTCAAACTGCATCCATCTGTATATGACACTCATATACTCAGTTCGAAATTACATCCGGCAATCTTGGATGTTAAGTGCACATGTTATATATATAAAGTATGACACAAAATGAATGAATAAACTACTTCTTTTATCTATGTTCAATTCACATTTACAAATTACAAGCTTTAGGGCAAAAACCCCAACATTAGCTACTTTTACTCTTTTGGAAGCAAGTGCTATATTTTAAATGACCATGATCAACTTGGCAAGTTTGATGCTAAGAGTAATGAAGGTATCTTTATTGGCTATGCCTTGAATAGTAGAGCTTATAGAGTTTTCAACTTAAAGACTTTAACCGTCATGGAATCATCTATTGTTATCATTGATGATACTAGGCTTAAGACTAATGACCATGAGGAGGAGGTTGCTATAGATGATGACTCTCCTTTGGAAATGGTTGTGGAGACGCCTATCATTAGGATGTCTAACCTTGATGAAGAGGACACACAACCTCTTAATAGAGTTCCTCTCTTGAACTCTAATGAACCCACTCCATGATAAAGATGACATCAGTGGAGAAGTAAATGAGAGTGTTAAGACTAGGCGTCAAATAGCTAATCCAATTAGCTACACATGGTACACCTCTCAAATTGAACCCAAAAAGGTTGATGAAGCCTTAAATGCTGAATTTTGGGTTCTTGCCATGCAAAAATAGCTAAACCAATTTGAAAGAAATGAGGTTTGGGCTATCGTTCCTAGGCCTAAAACCACTAATGTCATAGGCACCAAATGGATATATAAGAACAAATCCGATGAGGATGGCAACATAGTGCGTAACAAAGCTACACTTGTTGCACAAGGGTACTCTCAAATTGAGGGTATTGACTTTGAGGAGACATTTGCTCCCGTTGCCCGTTTAGAGTCCATTAGACTTCTCTTGTCCATTTCTTATTTGCACAAGTTCAAATTGCACCAAATGGATGTGAAGAGTGCCTTCCTTAATGGCTTCTTGCAAGAGGAAGTGTTTGTTGAACAACTCAAGGGGTTTGTGGATGCACACCACCCCAACCATGTCTATTGCCTCAAGAAGACTCTATATGGGTTGAAACAAGCATCGAAGGCTTGGTATGAGCGCCTCACTCAATTTCTTTTTGACAATAACTACTCAAGGGGTAGTGTTGACAAGACTCTATTCATTAAGAAAGACAATGATGAGCTCTTTATAGCTCAAATATATGTTGATGATATAGTGTTTGGCTCCACCAACAACACACGGTCCAACAATTTGTTGATGTTATGTCTCATGAGTTTGAGATGAGTCTTGTTGGTGAGCTAAATTACTTCCTAGGTTTACAAATTAGGCAAATGAATGATGAGATTTTTATAACCCAAGCCAAATATGCTAAAAAACCTAGTGAATAAGTTTGGTCTTGAAAATGCCAAACATTGTGATACACCCATAAGTACCACTTTAAAGCTAAGCAAGAATGTTAGTGGTAAAAGTGTGGAACAAACTCTATATCGGGGCATGATTGGTAGCTTGCTTTATTTGACCGCAAGTAGGCTCGATATATCTTTTAGTGTGGGTGTGGGTATGTGTGTGTGCTAGGTACCAATTGGATCCTAAGGAGTCCCATCTCTCTTCCGTTAAAAGAATCATTCGCTATGTGAATGGGATATCCAACTATGGGATTGGGTACTCTTTTGACACTAATGCTAGTTTAGTTGGCTTTAATGATGTGGATTGGATAGGAAATTGCGATGATAGGAAGAGCACATTGGATGGCTGCTTTTTTCTAGGTAACAACTTGGTGTCTTGGTTTTGCAAGAAGTAAAACTTGATTTCCTTGTCTACAGCCGAGGCCGAGTACATAGCTGCGGGGAGTGGATGCACACAACTCCTTTGGATGAAGCAAATGCTAGTCGACTACGGATTCAACCAAGGTACACTCACACTCTTTTGTGATAACATGAGTGCTATTAATATTTCCAAGAATCTGGTACAACACTCTAGGACTAAGCATATTGACATTCGCCATCTTCATTAGAGAGCTTGTTAAAAATAAATGCATAGTACTTGAACATGTAGGTACTAATGATCAACTTGCGGACTTATTTACTAAACCCTTAAATGCAACTAGGTTTAAAACACTTAGTAGATCTATTGGGATATGTCTTGTGGAGTGATGTGTTTTGGTGATTGACCCCATATGGGGAACTTAAGCAAAGAGAGCAATTGCATACTTGTCACATGCAAAAATTTGAAAAATTTTATGCTTCTTTGTTGATTGCTTGAGTAGCTTGGTTGCACATATGTTATATGTGTTGGGGTTTTTGCCCTAAAGCTTGTAATTTGTAGATGTGAATTGAACATAGATAAAATAAGTAGTTTATTCATTATTGTCTCATACATTTATATATAACATGTTTACTTAACATCCAAGATTGCTGGATGTAATTTCAAACTAAGTATATGAATGTCATATACAGATGGATTCAGTTTGAAACGAGTAATTTAAAGAGTCCGTAGATAGCAAATAAAGTTGGGTACTTTATTTATGGTTAATCTATAGCTGCGGTGTTAGGATTATGCTCAATAGCAAGAGTGTAATGTTGTAATTAACAATATTTTTCATATTAATAAAGTGATTTCTGGTTTAACAAATCGTATAGCATTTATAGTTTAATATTATAATTGTCAAAGTAAATAATCATAAGGTCTAAAGACTATGGGAAAAGAAGAATTGTTCGTACATCTGGATATGTATGTGGTAGACACAATTCTTTAGTTAGTCTTGAATAATGTTCACAACTTAAGTTAAAGGTTGGGCACCTTTATCTTGTTAAAGTTGTAGAATTCTTTTGCTAGCATTTGAGTGGGATCAAATGAGATATGATGAGTCTAAAATCATCGGAGTGTCTTCGAGCAAAAGGATCTAGTGCACTGGGTGCATTGAACTGGATCACAATGAAATACTTTATCTATAACCGTCGTAGATAAAAGTCTTTTCATTATCAGGACAATCGGAGAGTCTATCTTAATCCTGAGATAAATGATGGACTTATGGTTGCAGGTGATATCATTTGAGTTATCAATGAGTACGATTATATCGCATAGTCTATCCTCGATAGTTTGGTGATATTCATTTGTTAATCGATAGAGGACTTCATTTATAGATATGGACATCGTGGCTCCATTTAATTAAATGAGAGTATAATATCATCATATGGTTGTTTTGAGGTAATTGGATATTAAATCTCAACGTTGAGTTTTCGATAGTGTCTATTGAAAACATGGCTTCTGGACAAGTCAAAATATCCAAGTTCAAAACGTGGTCATATGAGTAAATATGGTAACTTGGAGAGTTATAGGCGGTCTATGAACTCTTGGCGATTACTGATATTAATCACGAGGATACACTATCTCCTATATGATTGTCTAGGGTATGAATGAGGAGCATCTTCCTTTTCTATCTTTATTTAAGAGTTCAGTTTTAGCTCTTTAGTGGAATGAGTTAAAATTAATGGATCGGACCTAAGTGAATCATTTGTTGATTGTGATTAGGTTATGTCTATTGAAGCTTAAATTTAGATAGCCCGCCAAGATCCCCAATCCACACGGACTTGCATGGATCACTTGATATATTCTACCGGACCAATTTAAGGGTCCATCTAGAATTGCATTTAATATATTAAGAATATAATTTGCACATTATTTATGTAATGGGCTGCTCAATTATATTTATATATTAATGAATGACATGTGGGCTTGTTTCTTTTAGTAAGAATGGGTCTGGTTCACATGTGGGCTTTTTATTTAAAGTCCAATGGATTAAATGAAATAAGAAAATAATATTTTGGCCCATTTATTCTAAGTGGGGCGGCAAGGGTTATTTTAACCTAATATATTATTTTGTTTCATTGTTTTAATTAAATAAGAATTAATTAATTTATTAATTAATTGTTTAATTAAAGAAACAAATCTTTTCT
The DNA here is from genome assembly GCA_030490815.1 of Acer saccharum. Taxonomy (NCBI): domain Eukaryota; kingdom Viridiplantae; phylum Streptophyta; class Magnoliopsida; order Sapindales; family Sapindaceae; genus Acer; species Acer saccharum. Next base: position 12,658,988 of record CM059874.1, read on the forward strand.
AATCAGGAAATATATTTCCTAAAAGTAAAAGTAAAAGACTTGTTTGATAAGGAAATAAATAATTAGTTTTATTTATTTAATCAAATAAGAAGTCTTTTATTTAGTCAAAATAAAAGAATTAAAGATCTATGAGTTGGATTAGGGTTTGATGTCTTAAAAACTAGATGGAAATTAGGGTGCAACATAAGCCTATGGTGGGCATGTATTTTGCGGTAACCCTAGTTATTTCTAGGTTAGGATTTCGGCAACCCTAATAAAAAAGAAGAAGCAAACTTAGGCCACCTATATATTGACAAGTATAGAATTCGGCCACTTCATGTGTTCTTGATACAAATTTCTTCTTCTTCTCAATTCATAGAAAGATTTTATTCTACTAAAACAAAAGGAGTGTTAGATTATTCTTTGATAGTATACTATTTGCTTATTCATCAATAAGCTTGTGTGTACGATATCGATCTAGGTTCACGCGAGTTTCGATCATTAGATTGAGAACTCAAAAGTGACCGGAATAATCTTAGTCATTCTTTTGATTGTTTTTGTGACTAACAAAGAAAAGAAAAGTTTGTTTTGTCCATTCACAGGTTTGCAATTCAAAGAAAAGGGAGACCACGCTCCTAGGTGATCCACGTTCGTGCTAGGATTGAAGATCTTGCGGATTACCATTGACGTAAGTCAATCGGATCACGCGACAAAAGGTATTCTACTTTTTGTTATTGTATATGTATGTTTAATTAATTAAAGGGTTTAAGGTTCATAAAAGGAAAAATTTTTAAAAGTCACTAAATCTTATTTTTTAGTATCGCTTCCGCTGCGTGTACTTCTTGGTATTTTTCCCTACATGCAGTCCATTCCGTAATGTACGGTGATCTTACCCTAGATCATTCATATGGTGATATGAGAATGGAGGCACCTTGTATGATGTGATCATATAAGACTAGGCCACGATCTATATGAATCTCTCACCAAGATCCGTTACATGATGAGATTCATATATATCGACAATTGATGGCTATATGTGGGTGATCTTAATCCTGAGTGTCTTATCGACTCCTTCAGGTTAGATCGTGGTCTTTGATATACCATGGGTGAGGTCAGAGTTGTATTCCCGATCAATATGCTCCGTATGTTGGGATCGCGGTTTGGCTTGTGGCTGGGAAGGTTTGTACACAATAGTGGAATCCACTCCTTCTTGCGAGAAGTAGATGGTAGTTCCCTTAAGGGTTGATTCGGGGCTTGAACAATATGAGCCCTCTCCTAATTCCGTAAGGAATGTAGGATTTATTGTTCATTAGAGGATTGTTGACGGTGAAATTTGGATTGCCACGCACTCAACAATTAAATCAATTTAATATGAAGCAAGAAAATTGAGAACACATGCAAAAGACAAGTTTTACGTGGAAAACCCTTGAATGGGAAAAAACCACGGCGCCCCTGAGGGCAGAAGAATAATACTAGGTTTTCGTTGCTTTGTTACACACTCTAATCTCTCACAATTGCTCTCTTTTCTCTCTCTCTATTTCCGAACCCCCTCCTTGTGGGATAGGTGATTCTATTTATACATGTTTATTTAGGGTTTCCCCTTGTTGATTTGTATTAGGATCCTTTTCTGTCGCGGATTGGGTCTTCTTTCCTTCTTATGATTCCTTGTTGCTTCTGTGTTTATGCCGAGTCGGTTCGAGCCCAGTGTGCTGGTCCAGCGAGTACTTTTATTTCCTGGGCACTGCATATCTGGCGAGTGCACTTCTATATTCGGCGAGTAGGTTTTTGGTTTTGGCGACCATGCCTTTGACTTCCCTCTGGTCTAAGCTATTTTTTCATCCTGACTGGTCAAACTTCTTCCCTTCACCCGGTCAACGAATGACGTGGCAACCTTTTGTTAGCTCCTTTGATGACGTGTCAGTTGGGCGAGTTTATACATACAACAATACCCCCATAAATACTTCGAGCTGGGCGAATGACTTGTCCTTCCTACTTCGTTTGCCTCTGCGAGCAGTATTTATATTTATGTTTATGAGATTTCAACGCATTTTTGCAATAACTTCTCCTTTTAACCACGCGCTGTATTCATTAATTAATTCTTCCGGTGCACGCTTTCAATCTGAACCACATAACTTCTGGCGTCTCCACTTGCTTGACAGGTGAAGGGACGTTCTAACGGCTTGGTTTTCCCCAAGATGCCACATGTCACTTATCGGGTGGTGACCGTCGCGGTTTGGTAATAGTGGCCGTCATTCCCATTAAATACGCCTCATTGTACTTGATTGCTCTTTTTTTGAATTTCGAAATTCCCTCTTTTTAAGGCCCGATCGTCTCTCTTCTTTCTCTTTACTTGCTTCATCGTATTTTTATCAGAGCAGAAGAAAGAACAGCTGATCTCCTGCTTTCGTCTCTTTTATTTCTACGAGAGCTAACTACAGTCCTTTTCTTGTGCCTTTTATTGTCGGTTGATTCACCGGATTTTGCCTCTTCTTGTTTCTCCGTGTCTCCTGATCTTTTCTGCACACCTTGCGAGTCTAGGGTTTTCTGGTGAGTTCTCATGGATCCCTCCTTGCGCTCTTTTCTTTTTAATCGGATGATGCAAGCTATGGAGCTTGGTGATAAGTGTACTGCGGACAAAATTGAATCTCTGATTCGCAACTTTCGTCCAGATTCTCCGGTCCCGATTTCCGTTGATATTCCATTTTTTGAGAATGCTTCTAATCCTGACATCTCTCCTCCATCTTTTGACAGTGATTCTCCAGCAATGACGAGATCTCCTAAAACTGCAAGTAGTAAACGACGCTCCACTAGGGCTCCTCGCGAATCTCTGCTGGATGTGCAGACGGTCGTTGATTCTGATGTTGAAGATCATCAGAGGGATAGGCTGCTTTTCTCGTCAGCTCGCCCATGTTCTTTCGACACAGAAGTAAATGTGGTCGGCGAGGGCGAACTTCGTAAATACAAGAGTCGTTTCGATATTCCAGACTCGGTGACTCTTGTGTTACCTGGCGACCGGGCTGTGTGGAATCCTCCTGAAAATGCGGTCGCCATTTACGGAGCTATGCTCAGTTGTGGGGTGACTCTCCCCCTTCAGCCTTTTATTGCCAGGTTTTTGGCGGAGGCTCAAATCGCACCGGCCCAGCTCGCCCCAAATAGTTACAGGATACTGATGTGCCTGTGTCTTATGTTGAAGCTGAAGGGTTACGGGCCTCCTACGCCTCGTGAGATCCGCCATTTTTATACTTTGAGACAGGCGGGCAATGGTGGCACATACTTTCTCCTTTCCTCGCCGGTGGAGAACTGGATTCCCGAGGGTGTGGCGAACCCTGGTCAGGTCGAGGTCTCCAGTGACGAGAAGAAGAAAGGTTTCATCTGGGGCTTCCCTACTTCAAACAAGAGGTGGAAAAACAGTTGGTTTTTCGCCAGCGGCGAGTGGGGTCGAAATGTACCTGCCCACAATCGCCACAATCTTTTGGCGAGGAAAGTTCCCAGGCATTTCACATCTCCTGAAGCCTGGTCGAAGGCGGCCCCTGCTTTGACGGATAGGGAGGTTTCTCATCTGGCCGTGGCGGCTGTTCTTCCTTTGGACTCGAGGGGTAGGTCCTTCCTCTTGGATGAGGAGAAGATGATTTCTTCTGAAATCTTTACTCGGCTTCACGCAAGGCTCCCTCGCTGTAAGTCTCGCTCTGTTCTTCCTTTACTTTCTCGCTTGATTTTATTCTCTTAGTTTGACACTTGGTTTTATTTTCCCTGCAGTGTGTGATTTTGACACCGTTTGCGATTTGCAAGCACAGGCGGTGAAGAATTCCGAGGCTGCCAGCAAGAGGCATGCTGCTGGTTTGGCTAAGGATGGAATTGCTAGTCCTGACGGTGATGATCACTCAGACGGCGGCGAAGAGGCTGGTGATGCTTCTAGGGGGGGTGCTGTGAATACTCCCGCTGCAACTGCAGCTGTTACCCCCAACCGTAAAGGCAAAGAGAAAGCAGGTGCTTCAAGGGGGGTTGGCAGTGTTGACAAGAGGCGTGTTGAGTCAGGGCCATCGCCTGTTCGCCCGAAGGTTGTCGCGAGTACTCCCGCTGCGGCTTCTACTCCTGCTGCGAGTACTGCTGCGACTGTTCCTGCTGCCACAGTCCCCAATCGTAAAGGAAAGGAGAAGGTGGGGGTTTCAGGCGTGGCTAGCGACATCCCCATTTTTGACGCGGATGTTCCTGAGACTCCCCTCGATCCCGCGAGTGACTTGGCTCCCAGAGCTAGGAATAAACGTCCTGCTGAAAGTGCTCCTGATCACTCAGCTCGACCTCCTAAACGGGCTTCGCGGGTAGTGCAGTTTGTTGTCTCTTCTGATGAGGAGGATGTTCAGGAGCCGGCTGTTGCCGAGGCTCCTCCTGCCCAACCGGAGAGGTCTACTGAAGCGGAGAATGTGGCGACGCCTCCCTCTGAGGGGGTTAATGAACAGACTCTCCCTGCTGCTCCTTCTCAACCAGCTTCTCCTCGGCCAGCTTCTCCTGCAGTGGTTGTGGGCGAGCCAGGTGTCTCAGATCAACCTAGGTCATCTGGTCCATCTGAGTCGACTGATCGGCCAGGCCCATCACATCAGGCGGGGACCTCTGCTTCCAGTTCGGGCTCGGCCCGTGAAGTTCCTCCTACCGGACCGGTTGAAGCTGAAGAAGGGAGCGTGTCCCTTTTTGATTTTTCTGCCACTGAAATATGCTCCCACTTGGCTAATAATGATGTATATATCGGCGAAGGCTGGGGGCATGCTAAAAATAAGTCTTGCAACAAGAAGATGGAGTTTTTCTTCAACTGCCACTCCTTGGTAAGTTCTTCCCCGCAAATCTCTATGTATTTTTATTTTTTATTCTTTTTTCTAACTTTGGATGTCTTCTTCCTCAGATGATGTCTGAGATGGGCGATAGTTATAAATTCGGGATCAAAGCTTCTCGTGAAATTAAGCGCTTGCGCGAGCACGCTTCTGTTTTGGCGGCCGAGAAGCTTTCCGCTGAAGAATCCCACGCTCAACAATTCGCTCAGTTGAGAGAGTCCTCAGACGGTCATCTGTCTGCTCGGCTAGCCGCTGAAGAAAAACTTTCTGCTGCTGAGGAGGAAATTCGCTCGTTGAAGGAGCTCCTATCTTCGAGTCAAGAATCCTTCGCAGCACGTTTGGAGGCTGAGCGGGTAGCTGAGGAGGCTAAGGAGAAGGCTGAACTGGAAGCGGCGGATTTACGTAACCAGCTATCTTCCCGCGATCTCATTTTTGAAAACTTGAAAGCAGTGCTGGAGGTTGAGTCAGTTGATCGCTTCAAGAGATCCCCTGCTTATGATGTGCTTTTGTTGCGCGAATTTGAGAAAGGCATGAGGCAGGCGAAGAAATTCTTTGCCATGAAGGATCATTCCAATGAGAAAGCTCTGAAGCGTTTTGACAAGTCCCTCCAGCAGCATATGGCCCACGGCGTGGACTCGATTAAAGACCAGATGAGACGATGGAAAGCCCACTGCCGTTATAACCGGACTGAGCCTCATCCTATGCATCTTGAGATTCCCAGCAAGCGTACTTTCAATACTTACTACTCGGGTCAGAAGGGCAGCTTTTCTGGCTCTGGTGCTGAGCCCGATTTGGGTCCCGTTGCTGGGAGAGATTATGAGCCCTTCATGCCAACGGAGGATGAGGCAGTCATTTGGCCTTCAGATGAGGAGATCGAAGACGAGGAAGATAGCGAGGGCCCTCCTGCAGCCGGTTGATTCTTCTGTTGTTTTTTGGAAGACTATAAATTTATTTTTGTCCATTCATTTGTAAATAATACAAAGTTTTATGAATATATATGTTTTTCTTCGTTCAGCTGCCTTTGCTGAGTTTTGGCTTTGGCTTGGTTTTCCACCAAGTGTTGTTTTAGCTTACTGTTGTTTTTATTCAGCTGCCATTGCTGGGTTTTCGGCATACTTAGTATTCGCCAGGACGTATCCGACTATATACCAAGTTTTTATTGTGTTTTATAGCTATATTCAGCTGCCATTGCTGTATTTTGGCGTACTCAGTGTTTTGTCAGGATGTTTCCGACCATACACAAGTTTTTCTTTAACATGTTTTCATCTTTTATTCAGCTGCCGTTGCTGTATTTTGGCGTACTCAGTGTTTTGGCAGGTTTTATTCAACCATGCCCTGAGTTTTTATTTCTCGCCAGTTATCGCTGCAGCGAGCATAAAGCTCGTTTTCATGTGATGATAGCTATGTGTGATGGCGAATGCCTTTTGCGTTTGGCGAGTCAGAATCGAGAATCTCTTTAGTAATAAATTACTCTTTATTGAATACTTCCTGCAACTTTATTAACACAGTTATAAAGAAAAAATGCTAAAACGAACAACTGCTCTAAGCTAAATAGAAAAATAGAAGGAAATAAAAGAATCTAACTTGTCCCTTAAGGATAATATATCTTCAAGTACTGCGCATTGCATGGACGGGGTAGCTCGCCAAATCCTTCTCGAGTAATGCGATATGCTCCATGGCCAGCTATCCCCGTAATCTTATAAGGCCCTTCCCATTTGTCTGCGAGTGATCCTGCAGCCTTGTCTCTTGTTCCCGGATTCACCCTCTTCAGTACTAAGTCACCAAGTGTGAACCTCCTTTCACGCACATGCGAGTTGTAATATCTGGCTACCCTCTGTTGGTACGCTGCATTCCTTATTTGTGCGCGCTCTCTTCTTTCTTCTAACTCATCTAGGCCGCACTTTAGCATATCAACGTTGATTTCTGGCTGGAAGAGTTGTACCCTTGGTGAAGAGAATGATGTTTCCACGGGAATAACAGCTTCTGCTCCGTAAGCCATGGAATACAGGGTTTCGCCTGTTGAACCCCTTTCCGTTGTTCGATATGCCCAGAGCACTTGTGGTAACTTATCCGCCCAGCTCCCCTTTTTGGTTGCTAATTTAGCTTTCAGGTTGTGCTTGATGATTTTGTTCACTGCTTCAGTTTGGCCATTCGTCTGTGGATGTGCTGGAGAAGCGTAGTAGTTGTTGATGCCATACTTATCACACAGTTCCCTGAATTTCCTGCCATCAAATTGGGTCCCATTGTCTGTGATGATGGTGTTTGGTATCCCGAATCTGTACAAGATATTTTTCTTCACAAAGCTAATGGTGTTTGCTTCTGTTATATGCACCAATGGCTCGGCTTCTACCCATTTTGTAAAATAATCCACGGCTACTATGGCATGCTTTGCTCCTCCAGTTGCTGTTGGCATTGGGCCGATCAGGTCTATTCCCCACATGGCAAATGGCCAGGGCGAGGTAATACTTTGCCGGAGCTCAGGTGGTTGCCGGATGTTATTGGCGATTTTCTGACATGCTTCACATCTCGCTGCCACCCTTTTGGAGTCGGCGAACAGAGTTGGCCAGTAAAAACCCTGTCTCAATGTTTTGTGGGCTAGGCTGGCACCCCCAGCGTGGTTCCCACAATTTCCACTGTGTATGCTTCTTAGGATACCTTCTGCTTCTTCAGGCCCGACACATCTCTGCAGTGCCCTCGAGTATCCCCTCTTGTATAGTTCTCCATTGAGTACCGAGTATCTTGTTGCTCTGTATTTTAGCCGCTTTGCTTCCAGTGGGTCACTTGGAAGTATATCGTTGACGAGATATTCTTTAATTGGCGTGATCCAGCTGTCCCTCTCGCCAAAGACTGCCCCGACTTCCTTTGTTTTAACTATACTCGGCTGCAATAGGCGGATCATAGAGATATTGTTGGGCCAGATGTTGATCGTGGCAGATGCCAGTTTGGCTAAGGCATCGGCCTTTTCATTTTCTTCTCTGGGGACGTGAACAATTCTATACTCTTTGAATCTTTCTAACAGCTCCCTTGCTAATTCCAGGTAAGTGATCATGCTTTCTTCTCTCGCCTGGTATTCATCTAGTACCTGATTGACAACAACTTGAGAGTCGCTGAAAATTTCCACCTCGTCTGCACCTAAGATTGTGCTAATCTTTAAACCTGCTATGAGCGCCTCGTACTCAGCTTGATTGTTGGTGGCTTTGAAATTGAAACGCAAGGCACATTCGACTGAATCTCCTTCCGGTGTTGTCAGTACTATACCTGCCCCGCTGCCGTGCGTGTTTGATGAGCCATCAACGCGAAGTTGCCATTTGAATATTTTCTTATTTTGCTCCACCATCATTCTTGCCACCTCTATGCTTGGTTCAGTGAACTCTGCTACGAAGTCTGCCACTGCCTGGGCTTTAATTGCTGTCCTTGGGAGGTATTCTACATCGAATTCACTTAATTCGATCGCCCACTTTGTTAACCGCCCGGATACCTCTGGTTTCTGCAGGATTAACTTCAGTGGGCAGTTGGTGTATACCCTGATTCTATGAGCCTGGAAATATGGTCTTAGCTTCCTTGCTGCTGTTATTAGGGCGAGTGCCATTTTTTCTACCGGCGAGTACCTTGTTTCGGCTGGTAACAGTGCCTTGCTGGTGTAGTATACTGGCTTTTGGATTCCATCTTCCTGTCGTACTAGCACGGAACTTGTGGCTGCTTCAGAAACGGATAAGTACATGTACAATATCTCGGCTGTTTCTGGCTTTGATAGCAGTGGTGCCCGTCCAAGGTAGTCTTTCAAGGCCTGGAAGGCTTTTTCGCAATCCTCATTCCATTCGATCCCTTTTCCCTTCTTTAAAGCTTTGAAAAATGGTAAGCATCGGTCTGTTGATTTGGCTATGAATCTGCTCAGCGATGCTAGGCACCCTGTGAGTTTTTGGACATCTTTCAGAGTCTTTGGCGAGACCATTCTTGCTAGTGCTTGGATTTTTTCAGGGTTCACCTCTATTCCTCTTTGGTTCACCTGATATCCGAGAAACCTCCCAGATGGTACGCCGAATACACATTTTGCCGGATTCAACTTCATTCCATACTTGACCAGTACGTCGAACGTTTCCCTCAGGTCATCTGCATGTCTATCTGCGGTAATACTCTTTGTCAGCATATCATCAACATAAACCTCCATATTTCTCCCTATCTGCCTGGCGAACATCTTGTTGACCAAGCGCTGATAAGTTGCCCCAGCGTTCTTCAGGCCGAATGGCATGACCGTGTAACAATACAACCCTTGATCTGTGGTGAATGCCGTTTTCTCTTCGTCAGGCCTGTGCATCTTTATCTGGTTGTACCCTGAATATGCATCCATGAAACTCAACGTCTCATGTCCGGCTGTTGCATCTACTAACTGGTCAATCCTTGGTAATGGGAAGCTGTCTTTGGGGCAAGCTTTGTTCAGGTCGGTGAAGTCGACGCACATCCTCCATTGATTGTTCTTCTTTTTTACTAAGACTACATTCGCCACCCATTCCGGGTACTTAACTTCTCTAATTGACCCTGCGGCGAGCAACTTTGACACTTCCTCTTTTATCGCTGCACTCCTTTCTGGGTTGAAGCTTCTCCTTTTCTGTACTACCGGTTTGCATTTCTCATTCACAGCCAGATTGTGAGAAATTGTGCTTCTATCAATCCCTGGCATGTCTTCGTGGCACCAAGCGAAAATCCCCCTATATTTTTTCAACAAGTCCGTCACATCTTTTTTAACCTGTTCAGTCAGCCTTGCTCCGATCTTTACTGTTTTATCTGGCTCTGTTTCATCTAGAACAATCGACTCAGTCGGTTCCTCCTTTTGTCTGCTTGTTTTGTCTCTTGGGTCCAATTCGAAGTTTTCCGGATTATCCTCCTGCGTCTCTGTGTCTACTTCGAATATGTTCAAAGTTTCCATCCCTGTTTTATCTTTGAAGATTGACAGGTTGGCGTGGCGAGCCATCTCCTGCGACCCCCTCAATTTTCCGACGCCGAATTCTGTAGGGAACTTTATTTTCAGTGCATGGGTTGAGGTTACAGCTCGAGCTTTGTTAAGAAACGGTCGGCCCAGTAGAGCATTATACGGCCAATTATGGATATCAACGACGACAAAGTCCAACAGGATCGTTCGCCGGCATGGTGCTGTTCCAAATCTTACCGGTAGTTTCACTGTTCCTAACGACCTAACCTCTGCGCCACCAAATCCTTTTAACGGTACATGGAATGGTTCAAGATCTTTCCTGTCCAGCCTCAACTCATCATACACTCTGGCACTTAAAATGTCAGCCGAACTCCCATTGTCAATCATCACTCGAAGGACATCCCTATGAGCTATTCGAACTCCCACGACAATTGCATCATTAGGCTTTGCATCAATCCCGTCTGAGTCTTCTGCTGTAAACGTTATGGGATCATGTCCTTCTCTCCCCTTCTTGGGGTTTCTCTGCACAGAATTGACTTCCATGCTCCTGCCTTCATACATCACTTCTCGAACTTCCGACATCCTTTCTCGATTGCTCCTCCCAGTGTGAGGTCTGCCGAAAATAGTGTTTATGGCTGCGTTAGGACTGTTCCTCCTTGGACTCTTCCTATCTTGCCCGTTTCCTTGGCGGCTATCTTGGCGACCCCCGTGCTTGTCCCCTTTCAAGGCAAAGTCTTTCAGGTGCCCATCTCTGATCAGGCTTTCGATGTGATCGCGCAGCTGGAAACACTTTGAAGTTTCATGTCCATGATCTTTATGGAATCGACAGTACTTAGTTGTATCTCTCCTTGCATTCGCTGATTGCTGTCGGGGGTATTTGGCGAGTCCCTTGTCTTCTACCACAGACAATATCTCCTCCTGGTCGCCATTTAAAGGGGTGTAATGGTTGTACCTTCCTCGAAACTTATTGGCCCGAGTGTTTCCCCTGCTCTCTCTTGAGTATCCCTTTTGGCCCTTCTCATCCTTCTGGCGATCACGTGATTGCATCTTTTTGTCGTCCTTATGGTCTGTTTTCAAGTTAGGCTTGTGCCCATGCACATAGCTACCCCCTTGTGCTACTTCTTCCTCCTCTGCCAGTGCATAATCGCCAGCTATTTCCATCATCTCTTCGTAAGTTTTAGGTCTATCCCTTCGCAGGTCAAAAGATAATCGTCCACTCTGTAGCCCATTGGTGAAAGCGGCGATTACAGCTACATCACTGGCATCCTCAATTTGAGCTACCTCCTTCCCAAACCTGGCCAGATACTTCTTGATTGATTCGTTATGTTCCTGTTTCAAGTTCGATAGATGGGCGAGTGACTTTCTTCTTTGGACACTTCCCATGAACTGCCTTATGAATGCCTTGCTGAGGTTTGAGAAGCTGCTTATGGTTCCGGGTGGAAGCCTTCCGAACCATCTAGAGGCGAGGTCGCCGAATGTTTGCGGGAAGGTGAGACACAGCAACCCGTCATTGGATGAATACTGGGCCATGATATTGCGGAATCGGCGAACATGTTCTTTTGGATCCCTGTTCTCCTTGTACTGCTCAATAGTTGGCATTCTAAACCTGTCTGGAAATTGGGTGCGAGCAATAGTTTCAACGAATGGGCTATCTGACTCATCATCCGAGGATACATTACGTCCATACCTTCGTGCCATTACTGAAACCTTTCTTGATAGCTCTTGTAAGGTGACATCTCGCTGACCAGTTGGTTCTCCTGCTGGATCGAGCCTACTCTTGATTGTCATTCTACCATGATTGCCTCTCTCATCTGGGCTTCTTCGATCTTCAGTGCTCTCGGATCTTCTCCGCTTCGTTCTTTTAGATCGCAACTCCCTTCGCGGACGAGGACTCTTGTCCTCAGATGAGATGGACCGGTGTCTCCGCCGGTTTCGCTGGTATGTGTCGCTGGAATTGACCCCATGTGTTCGCACCTGATCTCGTTCCTCCCTGGACTCTTCATTCATCACACCCTTTCCCTTCCTCTGTTTTCTCCCCTCGAAATCCTCAATGTGGTCTTGGGGGGTCTCCTCGGTGGATTGTCTTGCTTGAGTGTCGGGAACTGTGATATGAACTTCTGACCGCAGCCTTCCGGGTGGATGGGTTCCAGGGGTGGTTAACTCGTAAGGAGATGAGACTCCTAACCCTATGGGAAGCGAAAGTCCTATTTTGCTGGCTTCGCTGATTAGGTTTACCAATGCGGCTTGGAAGTGCTGCAAAATCCCGGGATCCGCCGCCCTAGTTCCTGGCGTTGCTGCTGACTGCTCCCCAACTGTCACTGCCCTGTCTCCCATTGGCACAGCTGGTTCAACAACTAAATCTCCACTGGAGTTACCATCTCTATCGCTGTCGTTGTTCATGCTGTCTGACTTCGCAAGGGTCCCTCGAAGTTTTTCGTTCAAAACCCCCTCCTTCTAGAGCCAATTGTTGACGGTGAAATTTGGATTGCCACGCACTCAACAATTAAATCAATTTAATATGAAGCAAGAAAATTGAGAACACATGCAAAAGACAAGTTTTACGTGGAAAACCCTTGAATGGGAAAAAACCACGGCGCCCCTGAGGGCAGAAGAATAATAATAGGTTTTCGTTGCTTTGTTACACACTCTAATCTCTCACAATTGCTCTCTTTTCTCTCTCTCTATTTCCGAACCCCCTCCTCGTGGGATAGGTGATTCTATTTATACATGTTTATTTAGGGTTTCCCCTTGTTGATTTGTATTAGGATCCTTTTCTGTCGCGGATTGGGTCTTCTTTCCTTCTTATGATTCCTTGTTGCTTCTGTGTTTATGCCGAGTCGGTTCGAGCCCAGTGTGCTGGTCCAGCGAGTACTTTTTATTTTCTGGGCACTGCATATCTGGCGAGTGCACTTCTATATTCGGCGAGTAGGTTTTTGGTTTTGGCGACCATGCCTTTGACTTCCCTCTGGTCTAAGCTATTTTTTCATCCTGACTGGTCAAACTTCTTCCCTTCACCCAGTCAACGAATGATGTGGCAACCTTTTGTTAGCTCCTTTGATGACGTGTCAGTTGGGCGAGTTTATACATACAACAAGGATCAATGGTACTTAATGGAAAGATATAATTAGAGGGGTATAACGGACATTGAAAATACCTACAAGGTTATACTAAACAACCTAGAGGGGGGGTGAATAGGTTGACGCACTAGTTTTAAAAACTTTTTCGTGACTTATGTCAAAACCTCGGTGAGCATACATATTAACCTTAAACATGATTGTTATGAGAAAACAATTATCACAAGTATGCTCGATTCACCACCCTTAGTCTACAAAACATATATCAATGAACAATGTATCTCTTTTACAAGTATATTCAATAATGAGCAAATTTAAATTCCACAAGTTGTACTTTGAATATTACAATGCAAACTCACCAAGTTAAGCTTTACAACTTGATATAGAATCACAAGATACAATGTTTAAGCACTTACAAGATACAAGAAACAAATGTAGATTCAACCAACAATGTGCGCAACTCTTTCTTTATCAATAACTTGTATACAAGGATGTAAGGAAATGAAGAGCTTAAACAAGTTATATAGATCATACATACAAATATAAAGAGATAGAGATAGAGACATTTGACACATTGATTTTTACGTGGTAAACCTCCGAAGAGGAAACATCCACGGGTTGAATCCACAACCACCGGCAAAGCAATCCACTATGACGAAAAGGACTTACACACTCAAGCTACCAACTCATGATATCCGCTCAAGCTATCAACTCCTAGTCTACCCTCGGGCTTAGTGAACCACCTAGCCTACTTCCTATCCGAGATGTGTCCTACACCTCTAGGAAGCAACTTCCTATCCAAGACGCTCACGTCTCTAGGAAGATTTCTTGCTTGCCTATCCGGATCCTCCCGACCCTAGACAAGACTTCCTTGCTTGACTATCCGGACCACATGTCCTAGTCAAGGCTTCCTTGCTCTTTCCACAAAGCTTCACTCACTTTGCAAGAGACTTCCACCTTTTACAAGGCAATGATCTAAGTGATGCAAATGATGCAAACACATGCAACATAGAATATATGATCAATACATCCTATGGAAACTAGAAATAATCAATGAGCACACAATGTACATTTTTCTAGTTTATGATCCAAAACATGACACCATACAAAATGATGCATGAGCATATGAAATGTATGGATAAGGTACACTTCATGAAGATCTAGACATAGGCAACAAAGTTCACAAAACAAAGTAGTCTAGATCTTAAACATGAACAAAAATCTAGAGCATGCAAAACACCTAAAACATGCCAAGCCTAGATTCTATTCATGTTTCTAAAGCTTGAAAACAAAGCATGTTCATTAAGCACATAATCAAGACTTTAGAACACAAAACAACAAAAAAATGCTAGAATCACAAAATGTATACAATGAATATTCTAGCAAGTATTTAGAGCAAGGATATAATGAATAATCAATTAAATCCTAATTAGCTCTAAATACAAAATCAAATGTGCTAATCTTAGATTTGTTCAATGAGAGGATCTAAGCACATGTGAGGATTATTAATCATAAAATACATCAATCAATCCACAAATAATCCTAGATATCAATCTAATCACAATACAACTCTCAAACATGTGAAAAACCTAGAATCTAAGAAACTAGTTTACATATGTCTCTAATTAGACTTTTGATTAAGATTGATTATGAAGCTATCTTTCTCTATAGCATTCATAATACATAAACATACATATAGAAGAAGAAACCCCAAGCAAATTGAAGGTTATAAAAGAAGAAATCCCAAAGATATGAACACTACCTTGGATTTTCGAGCTGGTTCGGTTTTCTGTGTGCAACCACCAGAAAAGTCGATCAAACAGCTGCCAAATCACTTGGAAAAGGTAGAGGACTCGATTACGAACGTTCTCCAACTTGAATCACTCAAATCCGACTTCGTATGAGAAAGTTATGGTGTTTGGAAGTTGGGAAAATTTGGGAGAAAAATTCTGACGGGAATTCTAACTTTTTCTTCTTAAAAAAAAAATGGAGGGAATGGAGGGGTTTTAAAAAGAGGAGAGAGGAGGCAATTTTTGGCCAATAAAAGATGGCCACCTCAGCCCAGCCCCGTGGGGGGCGCGTGGGCCACACGGGGGCAGAGAGTCCCTCTGGCCGTGGGGCCCACGGCTCCATCCACGGGGTGGGCCACACGTGGCCTCTTGGCCACTTACGCCCTCGCGCGCTCCTTCAGATCTTCAGCCCATATCTTGAGCATCCGACCTCCGATTTCGAATCCGTTTTAGGATTACGAACCGTGACTCCCTCACACACGATAACAACTATACAACTTTGAAAAATGGTTGAGAAATCATCTCGGAAGTCATCGATGAAGTCAACACAACGTAAGAGAACGTAAAGTGGCATAGTCAACACGTTTGGACTCGAAACCTTATGAATGAGTAACCGAAACGACCGGAACTCAATAAGGCATTGAATAAGAACATGTTCAAGTCCTAAACATAAAATACGGAAACATACAAGCACAAATACACACACATATGCTAGTTTCCGGACATAGTCCTAGAAAATACAAAACACAAAGTTTATTAACTAAATGTGAATGCATGAGCATATTTTGCCAAGTGTGTGAAAGTGAAATGTAAATGAAATAAAATCATGAAGGGACACACAAAAATGATATGTGTGGGTGTGTGCCTAGCCTTGTAAGAGATAAGAGGTCATGTATACCTTTGTAGACCGATAATGTCCGAAACTCTTAAAAGCCGGCAACTTGAACGAATAATGGTTGAGACGTCCTTCGTCTTCGAAATCCTTCATTTACTAACCACTAAACATTACAAGTAAAACACGTTTTGATATGGAATTAATGCCAACACTAATTATCAACCTTACAGACATTATGACCCAACTCTAATTATGAACTACTTGTGGAGGATTATACCATATGTAATAGCTATATCGATAGACACCAAAAGTTATTGGTTTGTGTAAAAACGTATACAATTGAGAGAGTGTAGCTTCGGGTTTTTAGTAGAATAACACTAAAGTTAATAATCATGAAATATTAATTAAAGAGTTTAATTAATTAATTCTAAGGATTATTGGAGCTCAAAATACTATGGGTCCATTAGGTACCCTTGCTAGCTGATCTGACCATATTTACACCTATTTGAGCTCCCCATTTCCTATTTTTGTACTCGTTTTTGAGAGTATTTTTGTATATAATGTGTTTTGTGAGCTTTTTGTAGGTTATTTACCATAAATAAGGTATTTGAGCTTAATTGATGGGTTTTGGAAGTTAAAAGGGCTTAAATGGAAAAGGCTTGTGCAGAACACCTGACTTGCGGGGGCTATATCTTTCTTCTAAAAAATAACTAGGTTTCTTACTACCTATGTTTGGAAATCCCCGGCTGTCTTCTTTCCAACGGTTGTTACGGATCGTGATTTCGATATTTCTAGAGAGAGTTATTCCCATTTCCATAACGGTGCGCGATGCTGAAAACCACTGAAGAATTCCAGAGAATGGGCGCTGTACGGTCGATGTACAAAAGGGCTGTACGTACTGCGCCCTGGGCGTCAATTTCACGATTTTTGGCTGATTTTGAAAGGCAATCTTATCCTTTCACACCCATTCGTGCCCTAACCTCCCAACTCTTTAAATACCCCCATTTGGGGTCTGAAACAACAACTTTCACACCTCCCACACCCTAAAACCGAACCTCACACCTTTCTTCATCTTCTCCATCTTCTTCCCCAAATAAGTGAGAGTTTCAAGCTCCCATGGAGGATTTTCCTCCATGGGAGCTCACCATATATCTTCACCACCCTTTTTACACTACATCCACCCATCTAGGAGTAGATTACAAGAAGAATGGAGTGGTCTTTGGACCAAAAACGAGCTAGGAAATCAAGGAGAGCTTGGAGGAGTTGTCTTCAAGGGTTGTCTCCTTTAAACTCATTTCTTTTTGTATTTCTTGTTTTCTTGGATGTAATCACCAATTTGGGAATTTTGTAAACCTACACTTGTGCAATATATGTATGAATGTTTCTTAAATTCTTTGGGTTTTGTTTTGCTCTTTGCTATTTGCTAAATCTATAATTGTCTCTCTTATTGTGATACTCATGTGTGTGGAGGTTCGAAATTGACATGTATGCATGATTGGGATTAGGAGTAGAGTAATTTAAATTAGGAGTAGAGTAATTTAGTATCCCATAATTGTTTGTATGCTGATGGGGGAACCAAAATTACTATGTTTAAAATGATTTGAGTGTTTGAGTATTAGCTCCAAAGAGTGGGAAAAGCTTGGTTGATTATGCATTCATATGCTAGATTAGGCTTGGGTTCCATATTCTTGTGCTTAATAGGTCTTTTTATCAAGACACAATTGCTCATCCCATGGCTTGGGTTTGGGTGATGAATTGATTTTGTTGAATGCCTTAATCAAGAGAATGAACCCTTAACTTGAATTGAATGTTCTTAATGATAACAATCAACTATTTGCACATTGTTGTTTGGTGAGCTTGTCCCATATTTAGCCATCTATCTTAGGGAGATTTGAGAGATAAGGAGAGAGCTTTCTCTATGAGAGAGTTGAGCATGCATGAGATTGGAGAACGCCGTAGTCGTCCAGTGGTAAGGACATCTCGGATTGACACCCGAGAAGACCCGATGTTCGATTCTCGGTTACGGATGAGGGGTCTCCTTTCTATCCATTTTGTATTTCTTTCTTTGTATTTTTTTTCTCTTCTTCGATGTGTACTTTCATTCATTAGGGAATTGATATAAACCTAGCATTGTTGCCTTTTTTGTTGTATATGCTTGTTGATGGTTGAGTGGTCCTTTGAAGTGCTTAAAGCTTTCAAGTGGTTAGCCACCATTTGAATGAACTTAGGTTGTTGTGTGAAGGACCGAGAGGTGAAGCACTCAACGTGCACTAGTAGATTGGCCACTATATGTAGAATCAGCGCGCAGTTTTACATGTATTGTCACTATGTGTGTCTCATAGTTCTTAAGGAACTCGAGTGCAGTTCGGGCAATCATCGAAGATAGGTTGCTGGTGCATCTCGATATAGCCGTTGTTGCTGGAGTGAGGACAATTGGTGAGGATTAAGTGAGCATGGCATTCAACATTGACTATGCATGTTTGTATGAAATTGTGTGATTGCTATGGTGGAGTCATTTACTTAGTGTAACCATTTATATGCCACATCTCTCACATCCATTCTATCTTTGTAAATACTTTTGTACATAATTTATCTTTTCATTACAATATTTACATTTAATGCACACACACACCTCAATTCGTATTTTCCAAATAAGCTAATCTAGTGACAGTTGACGGATTCCACCTCTCTACAGAACAATACCCTTGCTTGCACGCTATACTAGTCTCTTGACTCGTGCACTTGCGAGGTTGAATGTAAAATTCAAATCTTTTGATACACCTCAACGACGTGTCATCACTAGCCCGATTGATTTAGGTAACAAGGGTCACGGTTAATTAATTGGATTGTCCAATTAATTGTGTTACGAAAGTGACGTGTTTAATCGGAAATTAGTTGAATAATGAGATTATTTAATTAATGGAAAATAATAATTATGTTAATTAAATAATTAGATTATTTAATTATGTAATTAATCATTATTGGAGGGTGTTCTTTGATATTTAATTTTGAAAGATAAGATAATGTGATTATTTTATTTTTAATTAAATATTGAATTTGAATTTAAAAAGTTTAAATTCAAACTTTATTAATATCTATTAAAAGATATCAGATATCTTTTAAAAGGATTTAATAAAAATTTAATCAGTTTAAAAATATAGATATAATATATATATATATATATATATTAGGCAGCTGATGAGAAGAGAACAAAAACTCACGCATTAAGTGAAGAAGAGAACACAAACTCACGCATTAAGTGAAAAAGAGTTGCTTCATGTGTCTCATCATCCTTCTGCTTCGTGTGTCTCTTCATCCTCCTTGTTCCTGAGTACCGTGACGTGCCCGCACGCTGTTACCAATCCCAAGTCATAGCGAGGAAGATCTTGTGGTTCAAATCAAGAAGCGGATTGAAAAGAAGAAGGAGCCTCTAACGCAGGTATGAAGAAAATCGTTTCACCTTCTTTGTTGTTTTCGATTATTACTGTACAATTAGGTTTACTTGATGATTTCATAAAATTTTTTAAAACCCTTCCGCTACGCAATCTGTAACCTTGGGTTCCTACAATATGTTATTTTCTTCAATAAGTGTGAACCATGCTTTATTTACAATCCATGTCATATTTATGTTCAATCATGCATTTTTGGACTAGGAGATTTACATAGGAAGATGATTTGAATAACCTATAGTTATCTCCATGACATGATGATTCTCTTATAACATGCTAATGTCATATGAATAGCATGAAATTCAAATGACATACTCAAATAAAATAGCATGAATTGATGATTGCAATTTTTAAATGCAAAACTTGTGTAAAAAAGCTTATGAGACTTAAATGAATAAAGGATCTTGAATCCGTTCAAAGGATTTTACAATCCAAATGTCTCTCTTTCTTTATTGGTTGAACATGGCTACTATTATACGGGTATCTCACCCGGAAAAATCAAATAGGGTGCAAAAAGTCGCTTATGCCATGTTTCGCTTATAAAGTTGGATATAATTACTCTTAAATTGAATTCAATAAAATCTCTATATCCTTGCTTCTCTCATGACAAATGGTGAAATTGGTTTGAATTCTATTGGAAACCTTTATCATTTGCTTTGCCAAATACCATTGTATTTTGGACTTGAATGCTACATGTCTTGTATGCAAAGCATATTATTCAGACATTTTCTTAAATAAATCTCCTCGTTTCTCTTCAATTAATTGAGTTGCATAAAATGGCTTATATGATTATGCAAATATCTTGTATGCTACTATCTCTCTTTGCTACAAGTGACCCGGTTGGAGGATACCCCTTTGCCTATATCATGACAAAAAGGGGGAGTAGAAGGGAGTTTGCTAATTGTAGTAGCAAATGTGCATATTGGGGAGACTGAATATTGAGAGGGAGTAACTTGTTGAGGGGAAGCATTGCATTACACATACATTGCATGATGTTGTGCTTAAATTCTCTAAATGCAAATGCTTGTTTTTATTTCACTTGATTATCTCACATTGTGCTTGTATTGGAAAGTGTAGAAACTTTATTTTGAAGGATTGGTTGTTCTACAAGAGATTGAAGACTTGAAGTTTTATCTTTTTTGATTATCTCTTTGTAATGTAGAAAATCCCTTTAGTTTCTACTATGTTGTGAGGATCAATGTGAGTGGTGGTTTTGTTACGAAATAGCCAAAGGGGGAGATTGTAAGTTCCTTAAAGTTTGATTGGCTTATTTCGATGACAAACCACAATTAGGGTTTGAATTGTAAGGGTAGCTTAGGTGATTGATGATCAAGCTCAAGGCCCTCTCAAGGCCCTCTCAAGACCTCAAGGTGATAAGCACTCCAAAGGTATATCTTTAGTGCTTAGTTTTCTTTGAAGAGATTGTAGGGAAAAATACCAAGAAGTACACGTAGCAGAAGTGAGACTAAAAATTGATTTAGTGACTTTTAAAATTTTTTCCTTTTTATGAACCTTAAACCCTTTTTTCAATTAAACATATATATTATCTAACAAAAGAATAATACCTTTTGTCGCGTGATCCGATTGACTTACGTCGATGGTAATCCGCAAGATCTTCAATCCTAGCACGAACATGGATCACCTAGGAGCGTGGTCTCCCTTTTCTTTGAATTGCAAACCTGTGAATGGACAAACAAACTTTTCTTTTCTTTGTTAGTCACAAAAACAATCAAAAGAATGACTAAGATTATTCCGGTCACTTTTGAGTTCTCAATCTAATGATCGAAACTCGCGTGAACCTAGATCGATGTCGTACACACAAGCTTATTGATGAATAAGCAAATAGTATACCATCAAAGAATAATCTAACACTCCTTTTTGTTTTAGTAGAATAAAATCTTTCTATGAATTGAGAAGAAAAAGAAATTTGTATCAAGAACACATGGAGTGGCCGAATTCTATACTTGTGAATATATAGGTGGCCTAAGTTTGCTTCTTCTTTTCTATTAGGGTTGCCGAAATCCTAACCTAGAAATAACTAGGGTTGCCGCAAAATACATGCCCAAAATAGGCTTGTGTTGCACCCTAATTTCCATCTAGTTTTTAAGACTTCAAACCCTAATCCAACTCATAGATCTTTTATTCTTTTATTTGACTAAATAAAAAGACTTCTTATTTGATTAAATAAATAAAACTAATTATTTATTTCCTTATCAAACAAGTCTTTTACTTTTACTTTTAGGAAATATATTTCCTGATTAGAAAAGATTTGTTTCTTAATTAAACAATTAATTAATAAATCAATTAATTCTTATTTAATTAAAACAATGAAACAAAATAATATTTTAGGTTAAAAATTAACCCTTGCCGCCCCACTTAGAGTAAATGGGCCAAATATTATTTTCTTATTTCATTTAATCCATTGGACTTTAAATAAAAAGCCCACATGTGAACCAGACCCATTCTTACTAAAAGAAACAAGCCCACATGTCATTCATTAATATATAAATATAATTGAGCAGCCCATTACATAAATAATGTGCAAATTATATTCTTAATATATTAAATGCAATTCTAGATGGACCCTTAAATTGGTCCGGTATAATATATCAAGTGATCCATGCAAGTCCGTGTGGATTGGGGATCTTGGCGGGCCATCTAAATTTAAGCTTCAATAGACATAACCTAATCACAATTAACAAATGATTCACTTAGGTCCGATCCATTAATTTTAACTCATTCCACTAAAGAGCTAAAACTGAACTCTTAAATAAAGATAGAAAAGGAAGATGCTCCTCATTCATACCCTAGACAATCATATTGGAGATAGTGTATCCTCGTGATTAATATCAGTAATCGCCAAGAGTTCATAGACCGCCTATAACTCTCCAAGTTACCATATTTACTCATATGACCACATTTTGAACTTGGATATTTTGACTTGTCCAGAAGCCATGTTTTCAATAGACACTATCGAAAACTCAACGTTGAGATTTAATATCCAATTACCTCAAAACATCCATATGATGATATTATACTCTCATTTAATTAAATGGAGCCACGATGTCCATATCTATAAATGAAGTCCTCTATCGATTAACAAATGAATATCACCAAACTATCGAGGATAGACTATGCGATATAATCGTACTCATTGATAACTCAAATGATATCACCTGCAACCATAAGTCCATCATTTATCTCAGGATTAAGATAGACTCTCCGATTGTCCTGATAATGAAAAGACTTTTATCTACTGACGGTTATAGATAAAGTATTTCATTGTGATCCAGTTCAATGCACCCAGTGCACTAGATCCTTTTGCTCGAAGACACTCCGATGATTTTAGACTCATCATATCTCATTTGATCCCACTCAAATGCTAGCAAAAGAATTCTACAACTTTAACAAGATAAAGGTGCCCAACCTTTAACTTAAGTTGTGAACATTATTCAAGACTAACCAAAGAATTGTGTCTACCACATACATATCCAGATGTACGAACAATTCTTCTTTTCCCATAGTCTTTAGACCTTATGATTATTTACTTTGACAATTATAATATTAAACTATAAATGCTATATGATTTGTTAAACCAAAAATCACTTTATTAATATGAAAAAGATTGTTAATTACAACATTACACTCTTGCTATTGAGCATAATCCTAACAGAGATTTAGTTGCACACACTCACTTGCCATGATTGCATACATGTTCTTTGCTTTTGTGCATTCTCTTCACTTCCACACTTGCACTTCTTTGTTATAGCTTTTGTGTGTGGTTGTTTGTCTAGTCCTCCATGCTCGTCCTCATTGAGCTTGTATGGAAGTTGAATTCCAGGAGGATTCGGCGCCCTGGTTATACGGCCAGGGACCGCCGAATATGATTGCATATTTTTGACCAGGTCAAATATGCGCCCTCGTTTTGTGGCCACCGACCGTAGAACAAGGCCACAGGATTGAGGTCCAAAAAACCTGGTCGATTCTGCACCCTTGGTTTCTGCATTTAGGGACTGCATAACAAGGTGCGAAAAAGGGACCAGAACGTCAGGTCCATTTCTGCGACCTCATTTCTGTGGCCCTAGGGCGCAAAATTGGCCCGATAAGCCAAGGGCAATTTTGTCATTTCACATGCCCTGTTCTTGATGTCTATAAATGCACCACTTTCTCTTACTCTGTTTTTTACTTCTTGACTCTTAGAACCCTAAAGATCAAAAGAGAGACACTTGAGAGAAAATCAATCAAGAACTCATTTTTAAACACTCAAAACCATTCTCATATGCATCAAAATATCATATAGCATTTTCTAGCATAGTTAGGATGCTTGCTTGCATGGGTTTTGCTCAACACAATTCCCTTGGTATGTTCTTCACTATTATCTTATATAATTAGTGTTTTATTTATCAAGGCATCTCTTTAATTACTTGCATGTTATTAGATTATTTTCTAATATTCAAGATAGAGATTGTTGTGTTGATTTGATTTAGTGTTGTTTTGTGATAGCTATCTAGGTTTATTTAATCTATTTTTAGCTAATCTTTATGACATGTCATTTAACTATTGATATCTAGGATTGCATTAATTGTCATATTATCATCCTAGATAAGCATATAGGGTTCCTTAGCTCTTGTTGCATATTGAGTATTTCATATATTCACATAGGTTTTATTATCTCTTCATTGAGAACTAAGTCTTGTGTAGCTTCCGGGATTAGGTTGCTTAAATCACAAGCAATTGAACTAGGTTCACTTATACCAGGATTACGTAGTGGTGGTAAGTTATACCGGGATTAGGTTGTAATCACCTTTGCCATTAGTGGATTCGAGATTCGAGGTTCGAGTGTGGCTCACTTAACAGCCCGTGGTTTTTCCCTGTTAAGGGTTTCCATATATATTTCAAGTGTTATTTAAATTCTGCACTTATTACACTTGTTATATTGAATTGACTAGATAGGGGCTTTTTCGTAAATTTGACTAACCATGAAAAGTAGTAAAATTGTGTAAAATCTATTCACCTCCCTTAGATTATATTGAACACACCGTAATTTGTTTCATGCTCGATCAACTACTTAGAGGAATTAATCAATCGACCATCTAAAAGATCTATTCAACCTATCCAAATCGAGGACCTAATGAAACAAAACCTATAACATGGCAACCAAAGCAAGAATCTAAAACTTAATGGTCGACATCTTCATGAAATTCAAAGTCTCTATTTCGTACTTGAGAATATCACAAACTACTTTATCAAACAAAGAATCATAGAATACGGATCAAACACCACAAAAAATTCAAAAAGCATTTGAAGATCAGAAAGAAAAATGCAAAGCGAAGATTTCCAGAAAATAAGCAAAATACACTCAAACTAAATCAAAAGCAGAAAACAAAAGTAAAGAACAAAAGCTTACCGGAAATGAACAGGGAAACTGGAAAAGTAACGAAAATTTGTCGGAAAAGCTTTACCAAACTCGAACAAAATGCTTGGAAATACTTGAAGAACGAGAGAAAAAGGTTGTCTGGTTTAAAGTGAGAAAGAAAAGAGGAATTTCAAAACTTATAAAGGACTCAACAAAACACGTGTCACAAAATGAAAAGGCACGTCCTTTCAGGTGACATCATCCGAAAAGACAACTGTAAATCTCATAAACCCAAAAGGTGCCAATTCAAATTCCTTCGTTTTGATAGACGTGCCCTTATAAAAAACCTGCCACATCAGCCCTAGGAAATATCAAAAACATCTCCTTCGTACAGAAGAAACCAACTATACATCACTAGCAAATGCCTTGCTCGATACTTACCATCGACCAAAGTTCGAAGCAAACTCTTATATTGAAAATTACTCGATAACTATCAAAATCGAACAACTAAATTACAAGCTACACCTAACATTGATCAAATGAAATCGTAGATATAGCTCGACAAAAACTGCCGACTTCGAACTTGACTCTCATCAACTCTCCAACTTGAAAATCTCGAGCTTGAAGAGTGGGGGACAAACTATAGTGGTTAAAATTGGGCCTCTGGCCCAATTAAACGAGCCCACTATCAAAAGATTAAAATTGTTTATCATAAAATAGATTAAACAAAAAGAAATTGTATAGTATAAAATTATGATAAAATTGAAAATATGTACAATTTAGGAGGATAGCCTAAGAAGAAATATATTAAATATAACTTTGAGTCATGTTTTTTTAATTTTTATTTTCATTCGTTTTTGGAAATGACAAAACAATCAAAACAACTTGATGGGTCCAATTTAGACCCATTAAATTAAGTGTTAAGTAGAAAAAAAAATCAAGATAAAAAATAAACAACCAAAAAAAAAAAAAATCATCCATAAATGATGGATTTAAGCAGTTTATACAAAATGTGTGTTTGGTTGAGCTTTCTACTACCTCAAAAGGTCCACAAACGTCTATTTGAGTTTTTTTATAATTGTTTGGTTAGGCTTTTAAGATCGTCTATTTTAAATTGAGTAGATGCTGGTAGAGTTTAAACCTCTACTAGACAAAAACTCATAGGAAGGAGCTTCTACAAGTATACATTTTTTTTTTAAAAAGTCTACCAACAAAACAACTATAATTTTTTAAAAAAAACTCTATTTCTAATAGATCTACTACAAATAGATCTTTTACCAATAGAGGATTTTTGAAAGCCCAATCAAACAAGCTCAAAGTTTCCGTACATCAAATATCTCCATTAATTGTAAATTATTAGTCTCTTTTCAATAATATATATATATATATATATATATATATATATATATTTGTTGTAAATTATTAGTTTATTGTACGTATTAGTATCAGCTATTCTACTATAAAAAAAATTTGTAAGAAAAAGAAAAATGAGTCATTCATTCTAATATATATATGCGTGTGTTAGGTAAATGAGCACCAAATCTTCTCCTTGTTAAGTGAAGCGGAAAGTTTATTTTTTAAATTTTTTTTGATTTTTTTAAAATTTTTAATTTTTTGTTTAAAGGCTTAACTGCAATGAGAGTCTTTCAATATATGAAATTGAGAGTACACCTTCCACAAAAATGTTTTTTCAGGACAATTTAAGAATTTTTGTAGAATGTACATATGCATATCCACCAACTCGTCATTTGTTAACCCAAATATAAAATCTTTAATTATATAATTTATATTGCACGCCACTAACTTTTATGTTACAATCGAATGCAATTATATTGAATATAATTATATTTCCCATACATTGAATTAATACAATAATCACATCTGCCTTGCTCTGCTGATCACAAAAAGTAAACGATAAAAAACCATCCTCGGACTAATGATGGCCGATTTGGGGAGTTTAAACAAAAAGGTTTTAGCATAAAATATCTCCATTAATTGTAAATTATTATTTAGTTGGGCCTGAGTCAGGGAGTCCTAGGTTTGAGTTCAGCAATTTGGACAATGGATAATGGGAAGTGCAATGAGTATTTCAACATATGAAAATTAGAAAGCACCTTCCACTCAAATGTTCCTTCTGGACAACTTTAGAATTTTTAATGAATTAATTATAAAATCTAGAATTATATTTCACCCCACTAACTTTATGCTACCGCGCGTGGAATATAATCCCAATCCCATCTGTAATTTTTAACAAATAACGCGTTGACTGATAGGTCTATATATCTTTGATGGGTAGTATTAGGTGGTGACTTTAAAGATTATTTTAAACTAAAATTCCACTAAATGACAACTTTTAAGCTTTCATGATGTGTAAACGAGCAAGCTGTCAAGTCTGCCTTAACAACTTGTTTTCCTTGTCGTGTTGGATTTGCTTTTTATTTTTTTAGTCAATACATTCTTTCCCACTGGGTTCATTTTTCTCACCCCTTGAAGGTGGGGTGAGCAGCCTATTTCCTGCCAACTGTCTAAAATTTAACTCATGGTTAATAATAGTATGATTACAAGGGTAAATAGGTAAATTAGTAAATACAAATTAAGTATAAAATTATTTTAAAAATATTACAATAAACATGTAATATGGTATTCAATAGTCTTTTTTTTTTTTTTTTGGAAGATTCAGAGAAAGTGTGTGTAATGAACTTGTGCGGGTTGGATAAGAGACACCATTTATGATATTCAATGAAAAATAATATATAATTTTGATATAAAGTGATTTTATTTTATTTTTAAATTAGGTTTTTAACACACATTTTTTTATTGTTTTTTTAAAGGGTGTAAAAAGTAAAAGGGATAATTTTGGAATAAAATGGAATGTATTTAGAAAAGGAATGTGAAAAGATAAAATTGGATTGTAATGAGAAGCTCTCATATATTAATTAATTTATTAACTTTTGGGTTAAGTTTTGGACAGTTGGCAGGAAATAAAGAGTGGGGTAACGCTCACCCCCCTTCAAGGGTCGAGTAAAAATGAACTCTTTCCCACTTGTGAAGAATGTGCAACGAAATATCACTTTTCTTTCCTTTTGAATTCAGAGGAGAGCTTCTTTTGCTTGAATTCTATATATATACTCACAAACGAAAGAGATCAGTGATCAGATTGAAGAATTATGCTTCTACAATTGTTGTTTCAGATTATCTTCCTCTCTTTGCTAATAAATGCATTAGCAAAAATATCACTACCCATATCAAAACCAAATTGCCCATCAAGTTGTGGAAATGTATCCATTCCATTTCCATTTGGAATCGGATCCAATTGTTACTTGAACGATTCCTTTGCAGTTGATTGCAAGTCTGATCATCACAAGCCATTTCTCAGAAGCATCAACTTGGAAGTGCTTAATATTACACTACCAGACTTCGGAATTCTAGTGAATCATCCGGTATTAAATTCTTGTCTCAGCAATGAATCTACACTTTTGGAAAATACACCATTTTTATTCTCAGATAGAAACAGGTTCGTTAGCGTGGCATGCGACAACTTTGCGATTATGTCCTCCAACAATTCTCCTCTTTGCGGATGCTTGTCAATCTGTGATGGATCACATGCTTTTGAAATGGGAAATTGCTTTGGAGTTAAATGTTGCCAGACAACAATTCCAACGAAATTGAAGAGTTATAAGGCATCTTATAACATCTTGAATAATTCTCAAGGAGAGAACCAGCAGAAATGCAAATATGCATTTTTGGTGGATCATGATCTATTTTCCACATCCATATCTGCTGAAGATGTTGCAAATATCAAACAAGTCCCAGTTCTACTGAATTGGAATATACAAGAGTCCTCGTTCGATCTCGATGAGAAGAATAAATCTCAAGATTATCAATCATCAACTCATTGTAAAGCTTTTAATGATGGATCTGTTCATTGTGTTTGCATTGAAGGTTATGGAGGAAATCCCTATCTTCCAGATGGTTGTCAAGGTAAAAATTCTTCCCACATCTGTTTAATAATTTAGATTTTATGATTTTCTTTTTCAGCTATTTAAATCTGTCAACATATCAATCCAGTGCTGGTCCTGACTATTCCACGA
This sequence comes from Acer saccharum, assembly GCA_030490815.1. Taxonomy (NCBI): domain Eukaryota; kingdom Viridiplantae; phylum Streptophyta; class Magnoliopsida; order Sapindales; family Sapindaceae; genus Acer; species Acer saccharum. The sequence continues at coordinate 12,687,312 of CM059874.1, forward strand.
AATCTAAAAAATGGGTGGGTGGAAAAGTAATGAAGAATATATAGGTAATAGTTGATAGGAAAGTATGAAACTTTTAAAAATTGGGTATTATAATAGACAGTCTTTCTATTATCAGTTCGAACTGATAAAAGTTATATCAGTGCCTTGTATGTGGGCCCCTGGATTTAAATACTTTGACTGACAAGTGCATACAGCCAAGCCAAAGTATTTAAATCCAGTGGCTCATATGCAAGGAACTGATATAACTTTTATCAGTTCGAATTGATAATAAAATTTCTGTTATAATAGATTAAAACAAATTGGGCCAGGTTCTAATTTATTGTTTTTGGTATTGTTTGAGCTTTTTGTTTTTTGAACTTGGACCATAACCATAGTTGGGGTCCCTAGGCATGACGGGCTGTGTCAATCCCATAGCTTAAATATTAATGTTTGGTCTAAACTAACTGTTTATCGTAAGATTTTGGTCTAAATTACAATATTATTTTCCTTTGTATTTAAACCTAATCAAATGTTTTCAACAACATAATTCAGAAACATAAATATGCTTTTAATCACAACCTATTACAATTTACACATAATTGATTCATATAATTTTGTTAAACATAATGCATATGTGTTACATCTGAATTCTATTGTATTTTTGTACATTTCAGATGTTGACGAATGTACTATGAAAAACATCACGTGCGAACCAAACACGATATGCAAAAACACTATAGGCAGCTACGGTTGTTACCCTCCTGGTGGATCTTCATCTTCCAAGATTTATATTATTATTTTAGGTATATGTCCCTTTTTCCACTTTATAAGTTCATCATATATTAATGGATCTTATTCTGTTTTGAATTGCTTTGTTGCTCTCTTAAAGTGGAAAAGAATTGCTGGTGTTCATGATATTTCCTTTAAAAATTTTGTAACAGACTTACCAATTTTGATTCAAATTAATCTAGGCATCAGCGCAGGCCTTGGAAGTTTGTTTCTACTTATTGGGGCATGGTGGCTGTGGACTATAGTACAGAAAAGAAAGGAGATCAAACTCAAAGAGAAGCTTTTCAAAAGGAACGGTGGTTTGCTTTTACAACAACAGCTAACTTCATCTGAGGCTAGTCGCGATCGATGTGGATTGTTTAGTTCCAGGGAATTAGATCAAGCCACTGAACATTTTAATGTGAACAGGATACTTGGTCAGGGAGGTCAAGGTACAGTTTACAAAGGCATGTTGACGGATGGAAGAATCATTGCAGTAAAGAAGTCCAAAGTGGTTGATGAAGGCAAGCTTGAAGAATTCATTAATGAGGTGGTCGTTCTTTCACAAATTAACCACAGGAATGTGGTTAAGCTATTGGGTTGTTGTTTAGAGACTGAGGTTCCGTTATTAGTTTATGAATACATTCCTAATGGAACCCTTTCCCAGTATCTTCATGGTCAAAATGAAGAGTTTCCGCTCTCATGGGATATGCGCCTACGAATTGCCACAGAAATCGCAGGAGCCCTTTCTTATTTGCACTCAGCAGCTTCCTTTCCCATTTATCATCGAGACATCAAATCTTTGAATATACTATTAGATGATAAATACAGAGCAAAGATAGCAGACTTTGGAACTTCGAAATCAATTGCCAATATTGATCAAACTCATGTGACCACAAAAGTACAAGGGACCTTTGGATACTTAGATCCTGAGTACTTCCAGTCAAATCATTTCACTGATAAAAGTGATGTCTACAGCTTTGGAGTAGTACTTGTCGAGCTTTTAACAGGACAAAAACCAACATCTATAACAAGGTTACATGATGGTCTGAGTTTGATTACAAATTTCATTGATTCTACGGAGAACAGTCTGAATGAGATTCTTGACAATCAAGTATTAAGTTCTGGAAAGAAAGAAGAGATCATGGCAATTGCAAACATTGCAAAAAGGTGTTTAAACTTAAAGGGGAGGCAAAGACCTACAATGAAAGAAATTGCAATGGAGTTGGAGGGAATTCGAGCACCACAAAAAGACAGTAATGTACAGAAAAACTACGAAGAGATCGAGTATGTGAGAAGTGAAATAAATGAGGCTTGGGATGTCATTTCTACTTCAACAGGTTCTACTTTTGAAAATCTTTCACCATCAGGAAATGGCCGATCATTATTAACAAAATAGGATACATATCAGTGTGACAAAACAGAAGTATATTTTATTTCATGGAGCTAGAGACAATTAAAAGTTGTGTTAGTATTCAGAAACTACGTATGTTCAATTTCAGATTATGAGATTTTATTTTATTTTTAGTCATTCAAACAACATGATAATTTTCTCCCTTTTTTTTTTCAAACAACATTAAAGTGATGCCACACAAGTAGGGATGACAATTTCATCCTAACCTGCAGGCAGCCACCAAAACCCAGCCGAACCATGTGGGTCGTGTTCAGATTTTTCTATTCAGGTCATGAGTTCGGTCAAAAAAGTGAACCCGATTATCTTAAAACAACATCGTTTTGATCGAGCAAATTAGAATTCCAAACTAAAAACGACGTCGTTTTGCTATTCGGGATCGTTGGTTCAAACCCGAACTCGAATAATTAGTTCATGGGTTCACGGGTCGAGTTCGAGTTTCCTCAAAACCCGTGGGTCAAAACCCGAACATGTGAAATTTTTCAGGTTCGTTATCGAGTTCGGGTATGCAAATGTTTCGCGGGTTTGGGTATGATTGTGCAGATATTTTTGTCTTAAATTTTGTTTCATTGTTCAAACAAAATCATATTCAAATGAGTTTATGATTTATTTTGGAAGAAAAGAACTAGGTTTAGAATAGGTGTAAAGAGGAGTATTAATTTACTAACTAAGATTAATATTTCTTTTAAGTAAATGCCTAAGGGTTTATTTGTAATAACTGAAAGGTCCACATTTTTGTTGGCTTATTTCGTTTATAAACCACAATTGGGGTTCATAATATGTAAGGGTAGAATAGGCACTTAATTGTTTATGATCAAGCTCAATTGGAACTCTCAAGACATCAAGCTTAAGCTCATTAAAGGTATATCTCTTGTGCTTAACCTCTTGAATAGACTAGTTGCACACATACATTTCTCATGCATGCCTTAGTCTTTTTGATTTTGTGTCCATTACTTACACGTGTGCATTCTCTTCACACTTCACACTTGTACCTTCTTATTTTTTTGAGTCTTGTTTGAGTAAGTGCATTGATCCCCTTACCCACGCATCACCAGTGCACTGCTCTACCAGCACATCACCCATGCAAGTTGAGCAGAGGTTTGGCACTGGTCATGCGCTAGTCGTCGTGCACCATACCAATGCATTTCGAGCAAAGCTTCTACGCTGGTTGTGCGCCTGACAACCAATGCACACACCAATGCACATTATGTATTCTGGGCAATTTTTTCCAAAATGACATCACTTCATCTAGGGCCACTATATATATATATATATATATATATATCTTCTTCTTTCTAGCTCGTTTTTGTGAGCTCAAAAAATAGATTGAAGTGAGATAAACTCAAACCTTAGAGAGATAAACTCCCAAGAACTCTTTTTTACTCACCCAAATCCATTTCCATGTGCATCAAACATCATCTAGCATCATCTAGCTTTATCTAGGATATGCTCTTGCATGGGTCTTCTTCAACACACATGACTTGGTAAGTAGAACATCATTTTCATACATTTTTGTGTTCTTACTTAGCAAGAAATCTCTTTTATGACTTGTTTGCATTTAGATTAAGTTTTTAATATACAAGTTGAGATTTTTGTGTTGATTGTTGGGTTGTTGTATTGTGATGGCTATTGCATCTAGGATTGCTTTTATTTTGAATAGCTAAGTTATATATATGACATGTAGGAACATGATATCTAGGATTGTTTGACATGCTTATCCATGATTAGATAAGCTTAAATGTGTTGACCTAGCATTTATGCATTTAATATTCACTTAGGTTGTGTTCTTTTCTATGAGTGTTAAGCCTTGTGACTAAATGGTTTAGTGCACAAGCAAGTAGGTCTAGAATCACCATTAAATGCCTGTTAGGTAGAGTGGAAGGGTTAGTGACGAAGTATGGTTTGACTTGAGGTCAACCTAGGTTGTAAACTTTCATCCAAGTAGTGGATTTGATGACCATGTGTGGCTAGCACAATAGCCCGTGAGTTTTTACCCAGTTTGAGGGTTTCTCACGTAAATCAATCAACGTTCAATTTATTATTTTCCGCACTTAAATTTCATTGATTGTATTTATTTAATTTGGGTGAATTTTTGAATATTGACTAATCAAGAAAAGTTGGTAATTAACCCACCCCCCCCCCCCCCCCCCCCCCCCCCCCCCCCCCCCCCCCCCCCTCCCCCTTTTCTAGGTATTTTAGACACGTTTTTATAGTTTCAATTGGTATTAGAATGGATTCCTAAACTTAAATAGGAGATCCTTGCTTTTGGTGTGTCTTGCATTTGTGTGTCTTTGATTGTTACATACATTTGCATTCATCTCATTCATACACATAAACATTATGAGTGGGAACGGTTGCGGAAACGAGGGAGCTTCAAGCACAAGACCCTCTTTGCTCACCGGGGTGAACTATGCCTTATGGAAAGGCAAGATGGAGTCCTATGTGTGCCAAATACATGACCGAGCATGGAAGGCTATAGAAGATGGCTACACTCCACCAACAATGAGACCAGAGGGTGGAGAGGATGTTCCTAAGCCTAAGTCTCAATAGAGCACTCAAGAGTTCGAGGCCTCCAAGTGGAACAACAAGGCAATGCATGCCATTCTTTGCACCAAGGAAGACAACCAATACAAGTTGATCCAAACCACTAGAATTGCAAATGAGGCTTGGGAGATTCTAGAGACGACACATAAAGAAACCGAGGTGGTCAAGGATTCCAAACTCTAAGTCCCCCAAACTCAATTTGAGGCCATTATGATGGAGGAGGATGAATGCTTTAATGACTTTTAAGTGAAGTTGATGGACATATTGAACTAAGTCATCAACTTAGTGACCCTTACTCGGATAGAAGGATCAAGCAAAAGATCACGATGTCACTTCCCGAGAGGTTCGAGTCCAAAGTAATGGCTTTAGAAGAAAATAATGATTACAAGAATATGAAACCAAGTGAAGTGATTGGAAGGCTCCTAGCCTATGAGTATATGAATGGTCCTACCTCCACACCTCCTAAGAAGCAAAAGGGGATAGCTTTGAAAGCCTCCAAGATTGAGAAGGAGGATGATGATTCGGATGAAGATATGGCCTTGATGGTAAAAAGGTTCAAGAAATTTATGAAGTTTGAAAAGAAGGGTTTTTGATCCAAATGCCAAGACTTGAAGAAAAGGACTCCCTTCAAGAAGTTTGAACTAACTCAAGAAAAGAATACTATGAATTGCATCCAATGTTTTAAATGTGGTGGCATAGGACATATTTCTCCTAATTGTGGAAACTTGAAGAACAAGAAGAAGGGAAAGGCAATGGCTGCTATGTGGAGTGAAAGTAATGACTCGGAAGAGGGAGAAGGATCTTCGGATGATGAAGATCATGTGGCAAACTTCATAGCCTTTGCATCCACTCACAAGAGCAACGAAGAAGTTGATGATAAAGAGGAAGAGAAACAAATAGAAGATGACTTAAGCAATGACGACTCCTCTTCTCACTCCACAAATAGAAATGTGGAAAATATGAATCTTGAGGACTTCATTAATCACTTCTAAAGCTCTAGGATAAAGAGTAAAAAGGAGATTCGAAGATTGAATGAGGAAGAACTTAAGCTTTCAACTAAGGTGACCTACCTGAGTTAGGAAGTTGTAAGATCCAAGGAGGTTGAAGTTAAGTTAAGAGAAGAGATGGCTAAAGCAAGGAATCTACTTGTTAATATGATCTTAAGTAAGGAGAAGCTCGATGGGATGATAAATGATACGAAGATTCCAAATGACAAGAGGGGTATTGGCATTGAAGATGATAAGGAGATCTCCAACCTAAGCAAGACCGTGTTTGTTAAGAGCATAAGCGTTAAAGAACCTTCACCTTCACAACATCCTAGAAAGAAGATTGATTTAGGAGAATGCTCAACAAGTGCCCAAGTGAAGTTGGCACCAAAGAGCTAAGCCTAATCTCAACCAATGAAGGCTCCACAAGCAAACTTTCCTCAACTCAAGGCTCACCAAGTCAAGAGGCCAATCATGCAAGCTCAACCAAGGAAGCAATCTATTCCGGTTCAATAACAAAGATGGAGAGAACCACTTCAGCACCCAAGACAACTTCAACGACATGGACAAGCTCTAATGTATGCATAAGGACATGGTATGACTCCTTATTTTACCCCTACATGTCATTTTTGTGGTGTTGATGGTCACATTAGACCAAATTGCTTCAAGTATATTAAAATGTGTAGAGTTGAAAGTATGATTGAGAGAAATAGGACTAGAGCTAAAACAAATTAATAGTGTGTTCTAATATTAATCTAGAGGGGTGAGGGTGAATAGATTTTAAACGATTATTACTAATTTTCGCATTTAATCAATTTACGAAAATACCCCTATCTAGTCAATACAATATATCAAGTGTAATATATGCAGAATTATAAATGACACTTGATATTTACATGGAAACCCTCAACAGGGAAAAACCACGGGCTGGTAAGTGCGACCACACTCGAACCTCGAATCCACTAATTGTGATAACGTTTACATCTTAGGTTGACCTCAACCATGCTCGGACTATAACCCGCTACCACTACCCGCGGGCCTGTAAAAGTGGACCTAGTCCAATTGCTCATGTGACCACCTAATCCCGGTGTACGACATAATCTCGGTCATCACACAAGACTTACTTCTCCGAAGAGATCAAACCCTAAGTGAATATGCAATGATATTCAAATATCCAAATATCCAAATAATGCTAGGGTACACTAAATGCTTATTTAGGATTATATGATGTCAACAAAATCAATCATAGATATGAAAATAGCTATATGGCATATGGCATATGGCATGCAACTTTAGCTATGTAGAGGATAACCAATCCTAGATACAATAGCTATAAAAAAACAATCTCAATCATTTTAATGAGATTAATTAGATAGATGTTAGATAGACATGAAAACCTAGCTATCAAAAAACAATCTCAGTCATACAATGGGATTAATTAGCTAGATGGCATATAAACATGAAAACCTAGCTATCATAAATAACCAAATCAATACATAATCTCAATCTTATATGTAGAAATTAATTTAAACACATGCAAGTTATAGATGAGATAAAATTGATAAGTAAAAACACTAATTATGTAAGATAATAATGTTCAACATATCATACCATGTGTGTTGAAGAAGACCCATGCATTAACACATGCTAGATGATCCTATATGATCCTAGATGATGCTTAGATGATGATTTATGCATATGAAATGGGTTTGGATGATCAACGATGAGTTCTTGGGTGAATTTCTCTCTTTGAAAATCCTCTCAATCAAAAATATGGGTCTTTTTAGTCATTAGAACGACCTAAGGTCAAAGAGGCATATATATATGATGTCCAATTAAAGCTATGTCGTTTTGGAAATTTTCCAAAAAGTTTCTGCGCAAACCACTCTACGTAGGGCGGATTTTGGGTGAGTGAAGGGTGGATTAAAAAATCAATCAGGTGCCCATTGTACGTAGGGTGAGTGAATAGCAGTTTGGGTGCGACAGTGCATCAGCTTCAGCTTCAAATGTCTCAAAACATGACCAAACGACATCGAAACCTTTCGTATGATAATCGTTGGAAAGGTATGAATGTCTACTTTCTACTCCAATTTACAGAATGACATTTTGATGTCTATAGAAACAATTATGGTCAATTGAGTGACCAAAGGTCAGAAACGGACAACAACAGGGTTGCCTTGTATTGGTGGTCACTTTGGAGATTTCAAAACCAATCCAAACGCTTATGAAATATTACAAATAATATACCGTTGGAAAGGTATGGGTGTCTAGTTTGTCCAGAATTTTACAAAACTTAATTTAAATCTTTTTATAAAAAGTTAAGGTCACAAGACCATACAAAGGTCAGTTTTGAAAAACATTTAAAACATTGAAATCCAATCTTTTGAAACTAGACACTTTACTCCAAACAACCAAACCAAAACTAACACTTAACCAAGAGAAGAATAGGACCTTCTCAAATGGTCAACCATCGTGCTAAGACATACATACCATCGTGCAAGCACGGACGTTTCCGATCGCATAAACGGAAACGAATTACACCACACTTAAGACTAACATGAAGTGCAAGTGTGGGAAATGAATGCATCATAATGCCTAAACATGTCATGGCATTAACAATAAATAATATGCACTCAACTAAAACACACATGAATATAATTCATGGTTTTTTATCCTAATGCCTAAACATGTTATGGCATTTCAATGAACAAGATAAGATGTAATCATTTAATATGCATGAAGAAACTTCATGGTTTTGCATCCTAATGCCTAAATATGTCATGGCATTTCAATAAACTAAATGCAATCAAATAAATATGCATGAAGAGATATTCATTGAACATGAATGCACACATATAAAAACACACAACATGCAAGAATTAGAGATATGCATGAGTTGTGAGTGTGTGCAACTAAATCTCTTCAAAGCAAGTAAGCACTAGAATATACATTTGGTGCTTCTTCTCTTGAGGTCTTGAGAGGGCCTTGGTTGTGCAAATAACCAACCATCAAAAGCCTAAGCTACTCTTACATCAAGCCCCACATGTGGTTTATCCACAAAATAAGCCAATCAAAACTTAAGGTCCTTACAAGAGCCAAGAAGCATGTTCCTAGGAAATCTAGAGCGAATTTGCATGATCTTAGGAAATCTAGAGTTAATGTTCCTAAGGCCACTAGGAAGGAGAATGTCTCACTTAGGTGAATTAGAATAGATGAGTATTTTTGCTATGTTGCCTAAATCGCCTTAAAAGCAAATGCTTCAAACTTTTGGTATTTGGATAATGGGTGCTATAGGCACATGACGGGAAATAAGAGTTTCTTTGAAACTCTTGTCATGAAGGAAGGAGGAATTTTCACCTTTGGTGATGGGTCTAGAAAGAAAGTCATAGGGAAAGGAAACATTTCCATTTCCAGCTTACCCTCCTTCTCTAATACTTTATATGTTGATGGCTTGCAAGCCAATCTTATAAGCATTTCTCATCTTAGTGCTGAGAGACTTTCCGTTTTGTTTGGCAAGAGTGATTGCTCTATTTTGAAGTTAAATGGACAAACCTTGTTAAAAGGAAAGAGATCTAGTGACAATTGTTATTGTCTTGAAGCTAGTGTTATCTCTTGTAATGTGTCTAAATGTGAGCAAGTTGAATTGTGGCATTAAAAGCTTGGCCACATGAACTATCGAGATTTGAGAATCTTAGATAAGTTCAAAGTTATGCACGGTCTTCTCGAGCTTGGGAAGAAAGTTGATGGTGTTTGTGGTCCTTGCCAACAAGGAAAGCAAACCAAAAGCATGCACAAAAAGGTCAAGTATCTCATCACCAAAAAGCCATTAAAGCTCCTCCAAATGGACCTTATGGGTCCAATGCAAACCGAAAGTCTTGGTGTAAACGAGTTCAACTCCTTACGAGTCATAAAAAATTGAAAGAACAATAGCAAATATAATTGCAAACAAATTCAACTTTTACAAGCCATCAAATATTCAAAGATAAAAAGCAAATGAAGTTCAATTGCAATAGTGCAGGCCAAGCCATCAAAAATTCAAAGATAAAAAGCAAATGAAGTTCAATTCCAACAGTGCAGGCCATCATAATTATCTTGCTTCCCAGTGAAAAAATAGCCTCAACATGATTAGAAAAATGTGCTAGTCTACAAAAAAAACAGAAGAAAAAAAATCATTAAATCAACATATTCATTGTAACAAACAAGTGATACATAAGTAAAATGATTACTTGTAGCAGAGGAAATACTATCTTCATCTTCAGCTATCAAATTTGTGGTGTTATTGTTGCACACTGAACCACTACATTTGAGACAAATAATACATTATAATACCTAAAATAGCAATCGAATAAAAAAAAAGTTTAATATGTGCAAGATTTAAACATATCAAAATATATAAAGTGTTGTTGAGTGTGTCACATTCATACCTATTATTCAGTATCAGACAATTTCTTTTATCATGTGCTTATCCCAATTTTCCACATCCATTGCAACGCCTACCTCTATCATTCGCCTTCTTTTTCGCCTTCTTTTTTCCTCCTTTTAATCTGTTACCGCACCCTTTAGCCCTTACAACAAAAGCTTCATTGTAAACATATTGCACTACATTATTTCTTTCAGAAACTCCTACAAAACCTCCATAACTCAATGTTGATTTAATATCCAATATTGCATTGTTCAAAATATCCTCCAAAATCTTGCTTGCATCTTCAGTATGTGCTTCCTTATCAATAACATATGTAGCAAGTTGGAACAATCTCATACGCCATCTCCATCTATGACTTATCACTCTCAAACTTTTTACAACTACATGATGTGAAATCTAACTCTTTTTTAAGCACAATTTCTCTTATTCAACAACTACTTTCATCTTGCCTTTTAACTGTATACAGAAAATGATCACCGTTCTCCCTTACAAGTTCAATATCATAAAAGAAACTATTCCATAATTCTTGTTGAAATGTAAAAAAATTCTTATGTGTATAAGTTTCAGCCATTTGCTTCTCAATCAAATTCGACATTTTCGACACTGGTTTCTCATTGATGTTAACATGATCAGTAGTTAACTCCTCACGACGTTGCCGTGCAATTGCCCTGTTAAACCGTGTTATAAAGTCCACTAATGAATTTCTTTTGGAAACAAATCGCTTGAAGAATGCATGAGAGCTTTCAACTCGTTGACTACTTGACATGCCAGCAAAGAAAACATGGTTCACATGTTTTCTTGAACCCATTTTGAACGGATTTCATATATGGATTGAAGCCACCCATTATCAACCAACTTACTTTTGCCGATGATTGTCATCCATGTTGAATCAAACTCCTCATTGGTGCAAGATTCCAACTTTTCTGAAAATTTGTTTAAGATATGCCAGATACAATACCTGTGAAATGTATCTAGAAGAGCTTGGGAAATAGCTTTTGTCATAGCTGGATCTTAGTCAGTAATGATCATTTTGGGTGGTCCGCTGGGCATATTTTTCTTGAATTGTTCCAATAGCCACACAAAAGAGTCGCCAATTTCATCACTAAGTAATGAACATGCAAGAATTATTGTTTGCCCATGATTATTGACACCTATGAAAGGAGCAAATATCATACCATATCGATTTGTGGTGTAAGTACTATCGAATACTGCAACATCACCGAAATACTTATAAGCACTTCTCGATTTTGCATCAGCCCAAAAGCAGTGAGTTAGACGATCTTCTTGACATTTCTTTATTGCAAAATAAAATGCAGGATTTTTTTCTTACTTTGATACAAAATGCTCGTACAACAAATCAGCATCATGTCCCTCTAACTCCTTACGCATATTTCTCTAGTGATTATAAAAATCTCTCTCTATACATCCCATATTTTCTATATCCCCTGCTTGCAATTCAAGGAAACTAACCTGTTGCCATGTAAGTATATTCACATCTGCTAATTGTTGGGACAATGATTTTTGTGATAATGACATATTCCAATGAGACCTTAATAAATGTACTTTTCTAGGAGATGTCAATGGATGATTATATATGATCCTCTACAAATACACTGACTTTGTATGCGCCAATTTTTGTCCTTACAATAGCAAGTTTTGCATTGCAATTCTCACGAGTTATCCCTCTACGCCTTATGTTTTCACTCGCAACTCCTTGAGACAACATTCCTTCTTTGGAACACACATATTCTTTCCTCACAATTTCATCGGTATCTTTATTCTTTCTACTAGAATTAATTCTAACACTAAAACTTGCTTCCTTTGCATATTGATTGTAAAACTCGTGCACATCATCTATTAATGAAAATTCTTGGTCTAACTTCGGCTTGCATTCTGGTTTCACTTGAGATATGTAACTGGAACTTGATCCCCATAATAGTTCCTAAAGTCCTTCAGACTGAACACCATTTTCATTTTGCATATCACTCATTTCATTAAATCTAAAGAAAAAAAAATCGCTTAAAATAATCATCACATTCTACTTTATTGCATTCTCACATTACTATCTCAAAAACTTGTCTTGTATTTATTATATTATGGATTTGTTTTGTATCATTATTTATTTCAATAGCAAAATGAATGCAGAGAACATTAGGCCTGGATTCTTGCAAGTAGACATTGGTGTTCTAGATGGCTTCTACAACTTAAAAACAAAAAAATTAGTTGTAGTTTAAGTTTCTTTCAATGTGTCTTTATTTAATTAGTAATTAATCCATTTTTTTTTAAAAAAAATGTCCTAACAACCTCATCTTTCATCATCATCTACTTCCAAAAAAACATTAGGCAAGTAGACATTGGCAAGAAAAAAAATTCAATTAAAAAAATAAAATATACAAAACGTTTACCTTAGAGGTTAGAATTTCAACCAGAACACAAACAATCAACAGACTACAAGCTTTCACAAAGGACAAAAATGGCGAAAAATAGTCTGGAGTTTTTTTTTCACAGAGAGATAAAGAAAATGGTGAGAGAAGTCAGGGAGAGGGGTTGTTGGAGAAGACACACAGTGAGAGAGAGAGAGAGAGAGAGAGAGAGAGAGACTGTTGAGATGACTTTTGATGTAAAAAAAACTCCAAGCTTTCACAGAGGACAAAAATAACGAAAAATAGTTTGGAGTTTTTTTTTTTTTTTCACAAAGAGAGAAAGAAAACGGTGAGAGAAGCCAAGGAGAGGGGTTGTTAGAGAAGACAAATGGTGAGAGAGAGAAAGAGACTATTGAAATGACTTTTGGTGTAAAAAAAAATTGACACACAATCTTTTTTTTCACCATTTCCAAGATCCTAATATAACTATCAGATTAAACATATGGCCAGATTTCAATGTCCCTATAATAGATTTCAATGTCCCTATAATTCATTCATCAGTGCATCCTGACCTGATTAGCACTATATATATATATATATATATATATATATATATATTGTATATATTGAAAGGAAATCTCTGTTATCAGAGAACAAAATGTTGATAACTAGACGGTGAGCTTAGATATAGGCAAGTCTTAACATAAGAAACAAAGAAAGCTGAGATAAGATGTTTGGAAGAACTTTGAAAAGTGTAAATTAAGATGGAAATGGGAAAGACTTGGCCAAATGTAATCTTTGTGAGAAGTTGTTTGATAGTTCAAGCAGAAAGGGAACTACACAACTCAAAAATCATTTCAAAACCTGCCAAAATAAGAGAAATGAAGTTGGAGGTAGTGGAGATAAACCAGCTGAAAATTCTGTCATGGATCAACAATTCAATCACTTGGATAGGGTAAAAATGCTTATTAAGCAATCTTCCTGGTTCTTACCATTACCAAACTCTATAGAGGGGGCTGACATAATCGATGTTTACAACGAAGAGAAGGAAAAGCTCCACATGTATTTTGAGAAACTCCCCTGTCGCTCTTCTTTAATGTTTAAAAATATGGTAGGTGGGAAATATTTGATGATGATTAGAAATTGGAGGAGAAAATTATTGGTTTCAAATGTATGAAAGAGGATCAAATCATGAAAGTTTTAAGAAATCTGCTTTTGGAATGGGGAATGGACATGCAACAATTTATCCTCCATTGTTATTGATGTTAATTCGATCTTATTAGTATGTCATGAGTTCAAATAAGAGGAAAAACTTGTTTAGCCGTCAAAGTTCACTTCTTTTCAATAGCAAGTTGCTTTGCTTTAATGGGTTTGATCATATATTAGAGGTATCTTGTATGATATGATAGATAACATAAAGAAGATTCTACATGATGTGTGAGTAAAATTTTAACTATATTACAGAGACATCATCGAAGAATGGAACATTTCAAATTGCAATAGATAGAGCTAAGTCATTGGCCTGCGTAAGGAAGTGACTGCTAAAGTTATTCCTATGGAGCTGGATGAGATGGATGAGAATATGTAAGGGGTGGAACTTTTTCGAATTTCATTGGGTCTGCAAGAAGAATTTTTTTTTTGTTAGAGAACATGGACCTTGATTTTAAGTCCAGAAATCTAACAAAAGAAGAATTGGATCAAACAAAGACCTTTCACGAGGGAAAACTTAACTGATGACACTTTTTCAGACCTATTGCACTACTACAAGACTGCAAATATGTATTTTCCCTTGCCTCGTAGCATATATACGAAATTTCTTGTATTCATGAAACTTAATTCTTTTTTCTACCAAGAAGATGAAAGTTTTGAGTTCATAAGAGATGCAAAGGAACGTTGGGATGAATACAATTTGGTTCTTGCAGTTATTGCAGTACTTGATCCGTGATTCAAAATGGATATTGTGAAACATTGGTACAAGAAGATATATGGTAATGTGAGACACAACTTGCAATATTTACAGATTATTTTACCTATGGTTACAATGAATATGCAAAGGGCCGGCACCAACACTTTCCAACCATGTGCTTGGGGATCTAAAGAAAAGAAATCCTCCATTTCATACGAAATGATAGATCCTTCGGGGATGCCACATGAATCTTCTCATGATCGTGATTACTATCGGTCACTAAATATCGAACTTCATCTATATTTGGAAGATGTCAAATTTCCTTTAATCAAAGATTTTGATATACTTGAATGGTGAGGAGTCTATAATCGGTATTTCCCCACACTCATAAAGATGGCTCGTCATTTCTTATCGATAAAAATCACAATTCCTAATAGTTATTTTTATTATGAAATTCTCTATTAAACAAAGACTTTCTTTTTTATTCTGACATGGTCAAAGAGGCTACCGTGTGCACAAAAAGTTGGTTGAGTCAGGAATACAAATGATTATGCTATTTTTTATTTTTTTCCTCATTTCCGGTGGATGAGAATTGAGAACTCTTGTGTTTAAGCATTATTTTATGGCTATAATATTGTTTCTTCTTTATTACTACTATTTAGATATATATATATATATATATATATATATACAGAAATTCTATTATCAGTTCGAACTGACAATAAATATATCAAGACGAAAAATGTGAACCACTAGATTTACATACTTTGACTCAAAGTGTATGCACTTGTCAAAACTTCTCCATAATCTGTGGTCCATATTCTTCGTCCTGATATATTTATTGTCAGTTCGAACTGATAATAAAAAGACTGTATATATATATAAGGTAGTTTATAATATGTTTGTTAACAACTTTCATGAAATAAAATTTAGGGATACTATTAAAAGAAAGGACTTTTCCTCAAGTCAGATAAAGTCAAAGCAATTCTCAAAAGATGGACTGGACAGTGGACACACACGTATTCAAATATTGGGGTTTTTCACATATTTTCTAGTTATTCAAATTTGGTTGAACTGGAAAACAAGAAATCTTTTTTTATATATTAAAAAAACCGATGATGATAATCATGGAGGTAGGGATGGGCATTTATCCCCGTATACCTAAATCCCCACTTCCTTATCCCTATTTTGGGAAAAACTTTTGGGGAAAAATCGGGAAATGGGGAGGGATAGGGATGATTTTTATCCCAAAATTGAAATGGGGACGGTGATGGTGGGACCTCCCCTATTCTCATTTCCCCATTTTCCCCACAAATTTATTGACCCCATCCCCATTTCCCTATTTTCCCCAAATTTTATATAATATATTATTATTATTATTATTATTATTATTATTATTATTATTATAGAATAATATTAGGTTTCATTTGAATTTGTAATGAATTTTATTTTGTGTTTGTATTTGAATTTGTAATGGATTGTTTGTTTGTTTTTTTTTAGTATGTAAATTTTAGTAAAATATGAGAAACGAGGAAACGGTGGAATAGGGAAAATGAAGAAACAAGGACAAAAAAGGGGAAAAAACGGGGGAGGGAAAAAGGGGAAATAATCGGGGAATGGGATACTCCCCCCCAAAACTCCATTCCCCATTTTTCCCCAAATGGGAAAATGAGGAAATTGGGAGATCTATATCATCCTCATTTCCACACTAATAAAGAAAATTGGGCTTTGTTGACAGTTTAACTGTCAACAATCCTGACAATATTAACTTTCTTGACAGATTTTAACTGTCAACAAATAACAAACATTTTATATATATCTATTATTA